>VZRI01008084.1:140162-186713 GCA_013397515.1 Upupa epops | reverse complement strand
TGGGAGGAGACCCGGTGCTGGGGAGCGAGGGAGCAGCGTGTGCAGCGGGATGGGGGTGGGTTGCGGGGCCCTTCCTTTCTCCGTGCCGGCTCCACGCGCTTCTCGCCCGCGTTGCCAAATCCTGCCGCCGGGGCCACTCGCACAATGTGGCCACGGGAAGGGGAAGAAAAAAAATTAGACCGATTCATTTTTCGAGCATCTAGAACATCGCTGCCGGCGAGGTCAGGCTCGTTCCCCGCCAGATGACAGGCGAGAGCAGCGGCATGACCCACGCTGGGAGACGGGTGCGGGGAGCCGGGCGCTCCCTCCCAGCGCTGCTTTCCCGGCGTTACCCCTCTTCCCTCCCAGCACACACCTTGGGCACCGCGGCCGCGCTGGTGCCCGTCACTAACGGGAGGCTTTTCGGGCCGCGGTTCGCACCCTGCCAACTCAGCAGACCGTGTTCTGCCGGGGATGAGTGAACGGGGAGAAGTGCCGCTTCCAGCCTAGCGCTGCGAGCGAGGATCTCACGGCAAGATGTGTTGTCCGCGATGCGCGGCGGGAGAGCAGAGACCTGCAGCTCTCTGTACCAGCTCGGCATAAATGCTTTTTTCTTGTGTGAATGGGGAGTTTAAGAGCCTCAGAGATGAGGAGATACTGTCCTTAGTGAAAGCAGGTCAGTGGGTGTTGTTTGTCGGCTAATGAGGCCATTCTATTTGCATGTTAATGGCAGGTTGACTTAGTGCAGCGGGGTGGGGGGGGTAGTGTAGTGACAGGCGTTTCGCCCGTGTACCCGCACGTGTGTTTCACTCGGCACTTTCTCCGGAGGTTGTAAGACACAGAACAGGACGCGGTTACCGAAGACATTCAACGGGGAGACGTTAATGGTCAGGAGTCGTGTATAAACTCGAGATAGAGAGGTATCCGATGGAATAAAAGGTGGCAAAGCCAGCACCGCGGTGTATAGAGTGTCCCTTTCAGAAATGCTCTCAGCCTGACGGCTGACCATAGACTATAAATCATGCCTTCTGTTATCTTTTGGGAGTTAGACAAATTTCCTTAAGTGGGGTGTGATGAATGTATCGGTTCCTTTTACCAGTAGCCACAGAAAATGAACACGTTGCTTTGAGCTCTTTACAGCTGCTTGCTCCTCAACTACCATTACCTTTATCAAAACTACTTCTGTTCTTGGTGGGTTTTTTTCTTTTCCTGGTTCTCTCTCAATTAATTTCCTGCACCCCCTCAAGTAAAGGTAAGGCTATACAGTTTCTATCTAGACTATAGTTGTATATCGTTGACTCACAGTGGTCAGGTAACAGTTTGTAGTAGACTGTCATACAGAAGCACTACTAATTTCAGCTCTTTCAAACACGTGACATTTGGCTGCTGTCTTTGATGCTACATTTCCCAGTTGCTAGATACCTGATTTTTTTAATAAAAGTTTGATAAAATAAGACTGGATACAAGCACTACTTGGTTGTATCTGCCTTAAAACAGTTTTCTATATCTCTCTTCTTGCTCCCAGGCTATATTATTTCCATGATATTTAAGTTCATTGTGTCTTTAAAACATTGGTAAATGTGGCAAAGTTTCAGTCTGCCAGATACACTGCTCAATGCTTTGAAAGAATGTACATGTTTTGGATTTTATCCTGCAGAAAAACTATTTGCAACCAATGTAAATAAACTCCGGTGGAGTAGTATTTTGTCTCTTTTTCTCAGACTCATGGAAAGCTGCTAGAGAAGTCACAGAACATGTGAGTCTAGCAAACTGGGCATAGGGAGGAGGGGGGGAAAAAAAAAGGACCCAGACATGAAACATGATAGTGCTTAGGTGGTGAGACTAAACTGCTCTTTATGTGAAATGAAAAACTCAGAAGTCATGTTTCAGTGGAAATGGTTGTGTTGCTATGGAAAGTGACATCAAAAGGACACTGTGAATGTGTCCAGGGAACTCAAAAGTGGTTTTCTGTGGTCCATTTCAGAACCAATTATTAATAAATCTTCAAAAGAAGAAAAGTTTGAATGGGAGACACCAAGACTCCTGAATTTGCTGAACTATCACTGTTCATAGTAAGGCTTTTAACAAGGACTTTGGCATTGTACCGATTCCTGGCTGGTAGCCAGGGAAACTGGTATTGTTTTGATATACTGCACATGGTCCTAGACTTTGGCGTGTCAACATTGTTTAAAGAACAAGAAACGTGTGCCTGCTGAGGAGTTATGATGAACAGATTTCCAAGGTCTCCTGCTGGCACAGTGCTGCACTGGTAACAGAAATAGGAGGTTGTAAATGGTTTTGTGTCTGTGGGCAGAATTAGAAGAGCATGTGTTTGTTACTGGAATGGGGACTTTAGCTGCTGGAGATGGACTGTTCATAGAATCACAGGATGGTTTAGATTGGAAGGGACCTTGGAGATCATTTAGTGCCAACCCCCTGCCATGGACAGGCGTACCTCTCGCTAGACCAGGTTGCCTAGAGCCCCGTCCAACCTGGCCTTGAATGTTTTCAGGGAGGGGGCATCCACAACATATCCTCCATCCTCTCAACATATTCCAGTACCTCAGCACCTTCATAGTGAGCAATTTCTTCCTAAGTTCCAATCTAAATCTACTTTCTTTTAGTTTGACACCATTCCTCCTTGTCCAATCACTTTTTATGCCTTCATAAAAAGACTCTCTGCAGCTTTCCTGTAGGACATGTACTGGAAGGCTGCTAATAGCATCTCCCTGGAGCCTTTTTTCCTCCAGGCTGAAGAGCCCCAAGTCCCTCAGCCTGTGCTCATAGGAGAGCTCCAACCATCTTATCATCCATGTGTCCCTCCTCTTGACTTGCTCCAACAGTTCTGTATCCTTGCACTGGGGACTCCAGAACTGGATGCAGTGCTCCAGGTGAGGTCTCAACTGCAGAGCAGAAGGGGAGAATCACCTCCCTTGACCTGCTGGTGACCCTGCTTTTGGTGCAGCCCAGAATACAGTTGGCCTTCTGAGCTGCCCTCACACACTTACAGCTCATATCAAGCTTTTCGTTTGCCAGCACCCCCAAGTCCTTCTCCTTGGGACTGTTTTCAATCCATTCATCACCCAGGAAGTATTTGTGCTTGGGATTACTCCAGACCCAGATGTAGAACCTTGCACTTGGACTTGTTGAACCTCTTGCAGTCTGCATGGGCACAGTTCTCAAACGTTCCTAGGACCCTCTGGATGGCCTCCTTTCTTCTCATGTTGTTGACCACCCCACGCAGCTTGGTGTCATTTCTCAAATATGATGGATAGTGGCCTAACACCTACATCTACTAATTCCTTCAGAACCATTGGGTGAGTCCCACCAGGTCTCATGGACTCATGAACCTTAACATATAAAAGGTCTTGAAGCTCATCTGCTCCTTCTTCCTTTTCCCAGTCCTTAACCTCTATGACTTGGCTGGCAAGTTCTTGCTGGTGAAGACTGAAGGAAGAGTCATAGAGCACTTCAGTCTTCTCCATACCCCAGTTTACCAAGTCATCTGTTTCCTTCTGGAGAAGGCCCATATTTTCACTAGTTTTCTTTTTCTCACTGATAAATCTATTAAAGCTCTTCTTGTTTTCTTAATGCTCCAGTCCAGATTTAATTCTACCTGGGCTTTGGCTTCCCTAATCATATCCCTGGCTGTGGGGACAATACCCCTGTAGTTCTGTCCTTGCTTCTACCCTCTGTAGGCTTCCTTCTTGGTTGTCCAGGAACTATTTGCTCATCCACACAGGCCTCCTGGCATTTTTACCCAGCTTTCTTTTTGTAGTGATACACTGTTCCTGAGCTTGGAGGAGGTGGTCTTTGAACGTTCACTAGCTTTCTTGGGCACCCAGTCCCTCCAGGACTCTATGCCAATGCACTCTGCCAAGAATAGAATCACAGAATCAGTAAGGTAAGTCTTCCCTTACGTTTCACATTCCTCACCAGCCCCTCCTTGTTGGTGAGGACAAGGTCCAGCATAGTACCTCTTCTCATTGGCTCCTCTACCACCTGGATAAGGAAATTATCACCAATGCACTCCAGGAATGTTCTTCATTGTTTACGGCCCTCTGTGCTGTTCTTCCAACAGATGTTGGGGTAGTTGAAGTCCCTCATGAGGACCAGGGTTTGTGGTTTTGAAACCATTCCTGTCTGTCTATAAAGGACCTCATTCACTTGGTCTTCTGGTCAGGTGGCCTGTAGCAGACTCCCACTGTAGTGTCTGCTGCCCTCCCTTTTACCCTGACCCATATGTTCTCAGTCATTTACTCATCTGTCCCCAGATGGAGTTCTATGCACTCCAGCTGATCACTGACATAGAGGGCAGTACACCCTCCTCATCTACTCTGCCTGCCCTTCCTAAAGAGCTTGTACCCCTTCATTCCAACACTCTGGTCATAGGAGTCATCCTACCACGTGTCTGTGATGCCAGTGAGGTCACAGCCCTGCAGGCATGCAGATGTCTCTAACTCTTCTTGTTTATTGCCTATGCTGCATGCATTGGCACAGAAGCATTTGAGTCGGGCTTCCAATGAAGTGTCTGGAATTCCCTTGTGATCTTTCTTCTGCCCTACTCTGTCTATTCCTATCACTGCAGAACCTTCCTCTTCTCTCCTGAGGTGTCATCTAGAGAGATCCCAAGTCTCCCGTTTATTTCCCTTGTTACTGGCATCAGTGTTAATGCAGCTGAACTGGGTCTCCATCCTGGCCCCCAACAATGACACGTAAGCCCCAGATACATTTCTAGTGTGCCTTCCCCTTCCCACTTTGAGTTCTCTCTTGCCCTGAGCTCTTCAGATGCTGCAGGGACTCTGTCTCCCATACATTTCTTGTTAAGTCTACCAATAGCCACATGGTCCTTCACCCTATTTTGGAACAGGCCTAATGTTCACTGTTGAAAAACATGAAGTTTGGTTTGGACTGATGTTACCAACCTTGTTTGGGATTACAGGGAGTGCTTCACTTCTAAGTTACTTGCCTGGGCAGTGGAGTAGCTTTCTCCTAAGCAGCCACTTGGAATTCCTTGCTCCTTTTTGATCTGAGTAGAAGATGTGTCTTGTGTTTCTACAGGAGCCAAGAAAGTTCCTTTTAAAAATAAAGAAAAAAGGTGCAATTTTTCAAGGTGGAATTTCAGATGAGCTGTCAAAATTGGCTTGTCACAGCGAGTGACCCTTCCACCTCTCTCACTTGACTACCACACAGTAGCTCTAAGTGCAGTAGCATCGTCTGTAAGCCAGCTTCACAACTGGAGCCTGGAAATGGTAGAACAAAGTTGCCAAGTCTCAAGTAGAGTTGGTGGTTATCTTGGAAACCGTGGTGGAGAACACAGCCACAACTAATTTTGCCAAATAATATACAGTATTTATTGAGTCCAGCTCTCTGATTGCTGCTGAGGCAGTCCGCCAGCAGCAGTAAGTGTTGTGACATCATTTAGAAAGGCAGTGTGCTAGTTCAGAAATGGAGTGGGATGTACTGTGATTCATTATTTAAAAAAAAAGCAAGCTGTAGTCTGAACAGAGATGAAGCGTATGACTGCATCATGGCTCAAAGCCAGAAACAGAATTATATGAATCAATCACGCTTGTAGCTTTTTTCCGATCCCATACTCCATAAGGCAGTGAATCCTTTCTTACTCATTTAAAGATGTTCTGCAGGAAAAATACCCTTTTGAATGCTGAACAAGTAATTCAGTAACACGTTGCCATAGTTCTGGGTGTTACACTTTCAGCTCGTCACTGCTTGCATGTTCGGTTTGTACAGCTCATCCCAATATCCCAGCTAGAAATGGAAAGTACCATGAGTAATCATCCTCTCAGTCACCCACTGAAGTCACTTCTGCCTTCCCTTAGGGTGGACAGGTCTCTTAGGGAAAATAAAAATCACCCGTTTTCCCAAGGCATTGCTTAGTAGGTGGAGACAGAGGTGGTGGGGTGAGGGAAGAAAAGTCTGAGCCTCCAGCATCAGCTGGACGAATCCCAGGAACAGCCAATGACTGATCCCACAAAGTTGTGTGGATTAAAATGCTGCGAATGAGCCTTGTGTTGTGCAGCAGAGAGTAACAGAAGGTAGCAGAGAAAATAAGGTTTGAGAAATGGGAAGGATAGTTAGCTGCTCCTACATATCTCATGCTGTTCTTGAAACAAAGCAGGGCGGGGAGGGAAGCACTATCTTATTACAGGGTCAGAAGGAGTCTTCATAGGAAAAGGATTTTAAATCTGGGGGCAATTTTAAAGAAAGTTGCTATGCTGTTTTGGAACAGCCATTAGAAGCTGTAAAGATTTAGAGTCCTGTCTATCTTTTCAAGCAGGCTTGTTCATCTCTGCCAGACACCTTCCAGAAAGCTGAATCATCTTAGCAACCTGAACGGAATTCAGGCTGTCCTTCAAAAACAAGCTCTTGTGTGGAGGTGTGGATTCCAAACTGGAGTGTTGATGCCTTGTAGCATACATATGGCAAGAAACCCCAGCAGAATTAGTCTCAGAAATAAATGAAGGCTTGCAGTTTGAGACTTCGGTTTGACCTAATTCTTGGTGTGTGCGGGGTGTTTTTTCCTCCTTATTAAAAAAAAATACAGGCAGCATTTCTGTTGCAGTGTGCAAAAGAATAGGCTTGTTCTGACTCAAAAAGGAAAGGGAAATCTAGCATTTGAACCCCAATCAAGTGCAGTATATCTTTTAAGACTGTTTGAAAGAAGTAGCAAAGAAGTGAGCAGTGAGTGGCTAGATAAGATAACCAGGAATAGATATTTATGTATAGCTAAGTATACTTGGGAAGTGTCCTGCAGGGGCACAGGGCAGTAGCCTCATCATTTTCTAATTATTATGGTGTAATTTGGATAACATAAAATACCTTCAGCATTATCTTTAACCTCAAATATATTCGATGTAGGCTGCCAGCATATGAATATTTGCTTCCCCAGGTGTTTGCAGGGGGGAGAAGTTTCCAGCTTTAAGTTGATTTTTGGAGACTTCTAAACAGGATAGTGACTTCTGCATTTTTGTACTCTACATGAGCTACTTTATCCTTAAACTTACATTTCGTTGACTAAAATTCAAACAACCTCTCTGCCTAATCTCCTTTCTAATAATGCATAACTAGTGTCCTGGCATGAGCTATTGTAAGTCACATTTTACTGTAAAGGGATTTGACTCCATTGCAGTAATACCCTGGCTTACCAAGGGGGTAGATGTTTAGGTCAGGACGATGATGACTTTCCATGTGGTTGCATGCACGTGGTTGGAGTGTTTACAAACAGCGTCCCGGCATCCTCAGCAGCTGCCCTTGACGCAGCACTGAGGACAGAGTTCTAGGAATGCCCCTGGTCCTCACAGGCAGCAGACGAAAGAAATAAAAAATGCTGAGTTTAAGAAAACATGTAGTAGTTTGGGTTTTGGCTGAGCTTTCTGCGTCTGCACTGCATTCTAGATCATCAGTTCCTTTGTCATATGCTTCTGTTTTTCCCCCCTACTCGGACGCAATCTGGGCTGTGTCGACATGTTTGCCTGGAATGGACTGTCCCCAAGTATGAGATTGGGGGGGGGGGGTGTTAAAGAAATTGTTGCAAAGGTGAAGTTCATTTCCTTGCCACCCCTTCTCTTTTAAAAAATTTATAAGGAATTCAGTTCAATCCCTGAAAGCTCTCATGACAGCTCTTTGCGATATAAGAATCCCCACTGTAAATGGTTGTATATTTTGCCCTTAATTAGGAATGACTCACTGCCTGTTAGAGTGCTAGAACAATTCCAGTTTTAAAGAACAAGAAAGAAATAATGAATCCTCCTAACTTTATAAGGAAAATCACATAGCTGGAAGTCTATTACTTAATGAGACATGTTGACACAGAGGTGTTGCTGTTACGAAAGCAGTATCACTACAAGGCAAGTTTTGCATCTCCATTGGGCATTAACAGCTTGATGGAGATTTGTGCCTCTGCTCAACCAAACAGATAAAGCCACCAAACTGATGTTTAAAGCAAAAACAAAGAAGGAAGGAAGAGAAGTGGTGGTAATTCTGGGCTTGTGTTGCCAGGATGATTTCAGGAAGCACCAAAGAAAATACATAGTAATAGCTGGTCAAAAGCACCCAACTGGCAACGTGTTTCATGCCTTCTGCTGCCGACCTAAAGGAAAGCTGTCAGACAGGTTCTGGTTTCCCAGGGCACCTGAAGCCTATGCTGTGCACTCACTGTGGGACCTTACTGGCAGACATTCTGCTTCTCCTTCAGAAACATTACTTTCTAGTTTCATGCACATTTTTCATGCAGTTTTTAAACAAGTGGTAGGACAGTGTGCAGCACACATCGTTTGCTTTACAAGAGTGAATCTTAAGGATTGGTTTTGCCCTGTAGGGAGGAAGTATTTGGTACAAACACCTCTTCCACACTCAGAATTTGCCTGTGTGAGTCATAGGACTTGCCATCATACAACAGAGTATGAAGTCCAGTCCCCAGATCTTGTTACACACGTGCCTTCTGCTGTATTAGGTCTTCCTCTGTTGATTGCAATCATTAATTTTGCTGCTGCTCTCCCAGGGATTTCTTTCTTGCCCATCTTCTCCTTTGTGATACAGGGTTATTTGGGTCACATTCAGAACCTGCTTCTGTTTTACTAGGCTTTTCACCCCCTTTTGTTTTCTGACAACTTTTTGACCTGCAGTTCCCATTACTCTTGCAGTAGCCGGGCGGCAAGCAAAAATACATAAAAATATGAGAGAATATGTGACAAAAGCATTTCTGATTTTGCACTGGATATTTGCTCCTTGTCTTACCACTTTTGATGCTGTTAGAGATCAAAGGGTAAGTGTTAACCCTAGGCCTGATGCTGACAGGAGAGTTTTGCCCTCCACTTCAGCACCCTTTGCTAACTTTCCATACTTGTCCCTTAGCATGAAAGACAACAACCGTTCTTGCAGCATTCACCCCCATTTCATGCCCCCATTAATTTTTTTTCATCTTTGTCTAATCTGTTTGTTCTTTCAGTGCTACTTCGCTTGTGTTTGAAGTCCCATACTTTGAAGTTGTACAATTTTTATACTTGCCAAAGGATACAAAACTCTTTACAGCTCTTATGTAAGCAAAAAGAAGAAAAGAATGATTGCATATTTCCTTGTGTGTGTAAGTAGCATTACTGTCCTGCTTACAGTAAAATGAAGAAAAAGGATTGTTTCAGTAAAGCAGGCATTGGTTCCCTTCCCCCAAAGTTACTGAAGTTCACAGAAGTGAGATATTTCATTGACTCTTCAAGTGCATGTATAGCTTAATAAAAGGAATGCAATTTTTGCTTACAGTAAAATGAAGAAAAAGGATTGTTTCAGTAAAGCAGGCATTGGTTCCCTTCCCCCAAAGTTACTGAAGTTCACAGAAGTGAGATATTTCATTGACTCTTCAAGTGCATGTATAGCTTAATAAAAGGAATGCAATTTTTTGCTGAAAGAGAACACTTGAAAGCTGGAAAATGCATCGGGCTTGCCTCTCACTGTGATTTGGAGGTGTATGTATTACAGACCTTCACATATTTTCTTTTCAAATGAGCAACTTTTTGTTCCTGCTTTGCTTCTTTGCCTGCTTGTCTGTTCGATTTCAAGTCTGTCTGCCCCAAAAGACCTCACTAAAATGGCAACAGTCAAAGTCAAAAACATGAAAGCTGAGCAACTGAGAAGTGTCAGATCTAACACTTATTTAACTTATATAACTAGTACACATTTCTGGGAAAGAAAGAACTATGTTAGTGAGTCTCAATTCCATACACAGCCCATTTGCAAGTGTACATAGCACATACCCAGAAGCAAGGGAAAATATTGACCAAATAGCACTCTTGATATTTCTAAACATTAAACATGCACTAAACTGAAAAATACAGCCTTTCAGGCCTCTGTTTCTAGGGCTCTCTCCACAGAATATTTGTTCTCTTTTAAGTAAGTTAGGACCTGTATGTTTCTCCTTCCCTGTAATCCTTAACGCAGAGAAGCAGCTTTTATAGGTGTGAGAAAGTAGTAGGATGAAGGAATTGTAGTGATTTATTTTTTTCTGTTACTACATGTAGTACCTGAGAAGCAAGAGATCAGGCAGGAAAACAGCTCTGTATTTTTCCACTGTGTCTATGTGGTGCAGTTGACAATACCTTCAGCATAGGTGGCTATTTTATCTCTAGTGCTGTCAGCTTGCTTGTGATCCTGCAGACTGATGGCAGCCCTTACCATCTTCACAAAGCCCTATTCATTCAAGAGCTGTACGGTCTGCCTATGTAAAGACACTTGCAAGACCGAGGCACCAAGTCAGTGACAAACTTTGTAGCAACTGATAAAAGTACTTCTGAGGAATTTTGGGGTTTTGGTGGGTTTTTTTGATTTTTGGTGGTGGTGGTTTTTTTCTTTCAAGGGAACTGAATCAAAACAATGGGAAGACTTAGAGGCAGGTATAGAAGCTAAAAACTAGTTTTTACTTTAAAAAATTAAGAGCAGTTGTGAGTTACATGGGTTTTGTTGTGAAATATAAACTAGCTGATGGATTGGAAAGATGTTTTGCCTCTGGAAGAGGCAAAGGATTGAGTCTGTAACTATGAACTGAATAGCTGCTTTTTCTTGAAAGAATTGCTCCTAGCTGGCTGGAGATATTTTGCTGGACAAGCTGGAGCATGAGTCTAATTCAGGATGGCAATTCTGATCCTCCTAAATGTAAAGAGAGTGAATAGAGTGAAATTAATATTGCACATTAGGAAGTACCTCATACCCCAGCTGCGAAACACAACCCTGCTGTGCTTGGGACTGTGCAGACATAAGCCATTTTTGTTCTGTTTTGCTATTTAGCTCCATAAAGAAGATGGGAAAAAGGGGTCTGGCAGCACATAAGGGGCCAGAACGTTAGTAAGTCTTGTTTATAACACAAAGCAGAGGCAGGCAGCTCCTTTCCGAAAAGTGAAGCCTTTGCATTAAATAAAGCAAAGCTGCTATTCCTACCTGCTTAGCACAGTTCCTAACCAGCACTGCTGCAAGCTTTTTCCCTAGGGTGCTAATACTAATGAGCAGGCAAGACGTGCAAAGAGTAAGAGAAAGGGGACAAAATTAATGAGCAACAACTGGCAGCCGAAGCGCACACAGATCACACAACATGGTACAAACTCTGCTGGAGCTATTCATTTCCGAGCTTTTTTCTTAGAAAAAAAAAAGACCAAAAACACAACCTAGAAGACACAGGAAAGCTGTGGTATAGCTGGGCACTGAACCCGTATCTCCTAAGTCCCAGTGCTTTACCCATGATACCCTCTTTCCTGCTCATTCAGTGCTTTACGGATAGTTTTCTCTGTTTACTAAGATAACAGAAGTATCAATTTTAAGAAACAGAAACTAGACTCTGAAACAAGTAGTTTTTTCACTTCTGAAAGGTTTTCAGTAGCATTTTTTGTTGATTGGCAAGACAGGGTTTGTTGGTTTTGCTGCATGATCCTTCAGATCTTTAAAGCAGCAGAGTTCATCTAAAACAACCCAGCAGAATAAATAATGTTGTCTTCTCAGGGAAGTGGACAGCATTTTTGCACCCTGCTTTGACTGCAGCACTGTTGAAACCTTCCCCTCCAAGCACAGGAGAGGACGTTATCTCTTGTACTGGCACTGCAGATGTCTCCCATGCACCTCCAAACAAATAAGTGAACTCTTACAATGAGCTAATTACAATTAAAAGTAGTATGTTGTGTCAGGTAATTGCAGTGTGTGAGGCAGGGTTGTGTAATGCCATTTCAATAAGTAGGTACTCCAGTAACTCCCATTAACCTTTAATACCCTTGATCTCCCGATTCATTCAGGCCGTATTTCCCACAGTGTGCGAACTATTCTTGTACGCCAGCTCCAATCTACCGCGTCTCCCATTTTTATCTGCTTTATCAATTAAAAGTTTGTCAGGATTCATAAGCCCTAACACTGCCATCATACTTGTGAGCAGAGCTTAAAGGAAAGAAAGAAACCTCAAGAAAATCAATTTTAATTTGTTGTGTCTGCTGAGAGAGATGCATGGACCGGTGCAGGTGACACAGCCTTAGCAGCTTGCATAGCATGTTGTGTTTCCTCTCCTGTTATCTTCTAGGTGTGAATCTGAGAGAGTAAATTTTAATGTCTCTCGCTCTTTCTCTGGTCTTTGGTAGTTCCTTGGCTGTGGGTACTCATAGCTGTCAGCCTGCCTGGTTTGGAATGTAGTGCATTTAACGGCGAGCCTGCCCTAAGTCGTTTCAGCACATTCACAGACTCGTGATATGATCCATGATGAAATGCATTTGGAAATAAAATCCAATGGGTAATTTAGCTCACACAGTATCTCTGGATGCTGACAGAGGCAGTTGACTGTGAAGGACAGATGAATCTTTCCCTTCCATGTCTAGAGATCTGATAGCATTGCAAGCTACTTTGGAAAAAGACAGAGTGGTGGAGTTTGGGCTTGCTTCTTCCCTTGGAGGTTTGGCCAGACGGTGCCCATGTGGCTTGCGGGCACGTGGCCACGCTGTTTACAAACACCCTCCTGGGCATCCCTGAGGCAACGCAGAACAGACCAGAGGGTGCTGCTCTTGCAGGGCTGAGCTCCCATTTTTTCACCCACGGTGGCGGCTGCTGGTAGCAGTCACGGCCAAAGGCAGAGCTGTGACAGGCTGGTGGAGGCTGCTGGCTTATTTGGGTTTGCTTGGTTTACATTTAAGCAGTATTCAGGCCATGGGTTTAGAACAAGGTCATCTATGGTGAGTCAAAAATAGAAACTTTATTGCTCGATAGCATAGCGGTGCTGGAGAGCGCCCGCTAGACACGCGCATGGCAACGAGGAAGGTGCTTTTCTGCTTTCCAGAGACGCTGATAGGGAATTGAGTAACGTTTACAGTAGGGCAGGATTTCAGAAAGCCTCTGCAAATGAATGGGTACTTTCTCTTTTTGAATTTACTTTCTGCCAGCAAACCTGGGACTACTTTTTGTCCAGGTTTATGAGACGGGCCTCAGCCAGACACAAGTAGCTCAGAACAGCTAGCATTTGAAAGCGTGGTTGCATTATCACTTGGAGAAGACTGCCTTGGTTTGGCTTTGTTTTAGCAGGCCAATGGCATGCAGCAAGAATGAGGTTTGAACAGCTGTGTGTTGCCGCATTAAATGGCCTCCCATAGCTGAGAGAGACAAAAAGACAAAGCATGCTTCTTTCCAGCTGCTCAGCTAAAGTTGTATTGGCTTACTTTTTGCTTCTCTCTTCACTGGTTCAGAGTTCAAGGACTCCTGTATCTACTGTACCTTGAGTTCTGATAACAAGATACAACTACACGGAGGGAAACAAACAAAAAGGTTTGTGTTCTTCAAAGACTGGCATTTTTCTGTGCTCCTTCCCCTGTTTTGTTTCGGGGTGTGCACTGTTTATTCTTCTCCTTTTGTTATACACTCACCCACCCCCACACTTACCCTCTGCTGTGTGCACACCCTCTTCCAGCCACCTCCCTGGCTTTAGTGGGTAAGTGCAGACTCAGCAGGGACTGGTAACACTTTAACTCTTTGTCCTATTCTCAGCTCTGCTGGCAAAGGTCAAAGCAAACAAGACTTAGAGCTGCACTTGAAACAGAGCCAGTGGATGGTGACTACAGAGCGTTCTCCCTCTCCCACATTTTGTTTTCTTGAAGCATATGAAGTGTGTGGTCAGGGTGAGATGAAACTTTCCATGGGCTTTGGGTGGCTGTATCTGCTAATTTCTCATTAAGAGGAAATGAAAGACTTGTGACTGTTGTTTGTACTGGCCGTATCTAGCTTCATGCAACCTCTGCCGATAAACAGACATCATATAGGAGCTACTTCCTCAAATGTCCAGACCATGGTCTTAATTTCATCAGTATAAAGCCAGCAAAAAGCTGCTGCAGACGCTGAGTCTCAGTTAGCTGTCTTTGAAGTAATTTTGGAAACCGTGGCAACATACCCTTTTCTGATTGTCACAGTTTGGTGTTTTGGGACTCCAGTCGATGACTGAGGGCAGAAATTAGGTCGGTTTTTCTTGAGAACAATTCAGTATTCCTGTTTGCTGAGAGAAGGAACCTGCCTGGATGCCACCAACACTAGCACACATCCACGCGTGCCATGTACAGGCAAAAGGTTACCATTTGCCCTTCAAACAACCCGCCGTGGTGTTCTGCAGGGCTTTCAGGGGTATGTGCCAGCGACAGAGTTGGCGTGAGCTGGCTTAGCGACGCTGATGCCGGCGCCAAGGTTCACCTCTCCACTTGGCGCTTCAGGTCACACTGATGTCTGGCCACGTGCTTCTGCGCACATGGCAGTAGTGTTTACAAACATGACCCCAGAACTCTTACAGGCAGTTATGAAAGAGCCGGCGAAAGCCACATCCCGCGCACGAGCATGACCTAGATCACCAGTGCTGGGAATGAATAGCAAGGCGCTTACGCTGAATGCAGGCTCCAAGAGCATGTCAGATGTTCCAGGCAGGACATTTTGCTCCCAAACTGTTTTGAAATATCATTACTGCTATAAGAGAGTTTTGCGCCGTAACTAAAAATAGCTACTATTAACTGGTAGGAGCAGCGGGTAAGTGATTCAGCAGCTCAGGGATAGAAGTGAGGGTATTCTTCGGCGCCGTAAGTCTGCTCTTGTGTTGAACTGACTCAGAAAGTGTGCAAAACTTTAAAGTGGGAAGGAACTGCAAAGCTGGCTTGTTTTGGCTGAAAGAAAAGAACACCGCGTGATCGTGTGGTTCCTGATTGACAGTTCCTTTTTTATTCCTTTCTCAGCAGTCGTGCTCAGGCACTAATGAATGCTTTGTAGTCAGGTTGTGACTATCCATTCAAGAAGAAGATGCCTTGGCGCTTTCAAATGACACACCTCCATCTACGAAATACAGATCGTACGGCTGGCTTTCTTTTTTTACATAGGCCTGAAGGAAAACAAGCAGAGCTGAAAAGGCCCACTAGCAAACCAGACAGTGTTAGCTTAGCTGTCAGATACCCACATTCTATCTTTTTATATCTATTTTTCAAAAATCACTTTGGGATGCAGTAGGTGTCTACCTAAGAAAATACAGTAAGTAAGTGTCCCTTGCCTCAAAGTTCTTCAAAGAGATTTTTTACACCTTCCATCCTAGCAGATAGTTCATTATAAAATGGAAGTGCATGTCAGATGATGAGTTTTTGACAGATTCTAGGAGTCTGTTCAGAAATACATGTATATGGAGGAAGATTGGCAACCCCTCACAATTATACAGCCTATGATAAACAGGGCTTTCTTGGAAAAGCTGCTAAACTAGCAAAAATAACCCATGCTTGTTAATAAATCACTTGCAGTTTTTACTTTTGGAATCGAAGAATTTAATCCCAGCTATGCAAAAGCCTGCTAAACACTGAAGGAATTTTTTTCCCTTTCCAGATAGAGAGATTGACCTTTCAGAAGCAGGCAAGATGGCAGAAAGACCGTAGTTCTATTTTATGTTAGTTACTATGATACATCTCTGTGTTTGTAAATATTGTAATGACAAAGCCCTTAGCAAAGATACACCGTGACCTTCTCCGTGTCTCTTCTTCAGTGCGGTTCAACCCCATCACTGAAAAAAACTTTGCTAAGTATAAGGCTAGTCCATAGCCTTCACCTTTTCCATCCATCCCAATGGCAGATCTGCAGTAAAGCTGTGAAACCTCCTGCAGAGTCTTTTCACCAAGTAAACAAAATAAGACAATTCTGGCCTGATTACTAACTCACTCATTTCATGTGGCCTGACAGCTCTAACCTGAGCAGGTTAAGTGTTCTCCAGGTCAGCCCCTGGTCCTCCTCTGCTTTTGTCCAGTCTCCTAGCTGATTTTTGCTGTTGCATTTGGAATGCAAACAAATGAGCTTGCATCTGTTATTGATGTCCTCTCACTGCTGAACATTCATTACAGTGTTCATTACACTGTATATAATAGACCTAGAAATAAGAATGGGAGTACTGAAAATAGGTCACTGCTGTGTTCTCATTTTAAGAGTTCTTTGTGGCATTTCTCCTTCCTGGGGAAAGAAAATCCACCTTCCTGTGAAGCTGTACAAATATGGGTGGGCTGGAAGAAAGGAGAACTAAAGACTTACTATAACTTACTCTCTAGAAGTATGTAGATTTTTCTTGGGTACATTGTCTGGAGTCTTTCTCCAGAAGCCCTGAAGCACTTTTTTAAATGTTCAGAATCCTGAAGTACTGAGGTTTACTAGGTAGGACTTAGTTTTTAGTATGTGTGATGACTGTCAGCTTTACCAGTATATTAACTCTACCAGCATAAGATCTGTACAGATACATAAATTATAGTTCATCTGTGAACGAGGGAACCTCCTTATAGTTAAATTTATGATATTTTCTTACCATGTACAATGAGCTAATTTTAATTACCCAGTGAAGAGATTATAAGGAAAGAAATGCTGCCTATGATGAAGACTATTTTTTCAATACTATTAGGTGGCAGCAGGGTGGAAGCAAACAGAGTAAGATTACCACAGTGTGCTACAGGGTGAATACTACCATTGTGTCAGTTTAGATGAGTATCTCAAAATAAATACAGACTCTGTCATGGGTTTGTCCTCTAGGTAAAAAAGTAATGGAAATCTTGTTTAACAAGTTCAGCAAAAGGCACACCTAAAGTTTAATTATGTCTTCAGAGGCAAGGATGCAATTCTTACTAAAGAGTCTTACCCAGCTACTAGGGAACAGACTTGGGACTGTTTTCTTACACTTAGAACAGCTGCTGATCAATAATCCTGTCAGGGCATGGTTTAGGGAAAATAATCCCTTGACATAATAACCAACACTTCCCCAGCCATAGCTTTCTCTGCCACGTGTGTCTGTGACAGAGATTCTTCAGCAATTTATGTGTTTCTGCCAACCCCCTTCTCCCCTCATTGCCCCCATCAAAAGCCAATCTATCAAAAAGCAGCAGCAAAATAGAGAAGTGCCTGATATTTCCCTGAGGGATTTTTCCTTGATGTCTCTTAAAGCTAGGAATCTTGGGTGGGATCAGAATTGTGGTCCCAAAACTTCAAGCAATGAATGAGGCAGGGGGAGCACTCTCTGACCCAGGAGGTAGACAGGCAGGGACTGCATTGCTCATTGCTTTCTCAGCAGAACACAGTTCCTTAAGAGAGCAAATGCTTATTCCTTTTTGTGCACAGAGAAGCAAACATACAGAACACCTGCTGGACAATGCTTTATGTCAACAACTGCCCTCAGCATTCAAAGGCGAAGTAGGAACATGCAGGAGGCCTGTGGAATATCTGCTTAGCACAAACCACAAGCAGAAAATGCTTACCATCACCCTACTTAAACATAAAACAAGTCCTCTTAATTCAGGAGTGACAAGAACTATGATCATGTGCGAAAGGGAACAAATACAATGAAAGAAACCAGCAGTACTTTGGATTTTTATTGTACTGGGGAATGTATGGGGGGGAATGCCTGGAGATGTTCTTAGGAAGGCAAGAAAACCCCGTCTTACAGAGTAAGTTTAAAAAAATATTAAAAGTTGGCTGAGCTACACCAGCAGTGGCTCTTCTTTGTGTTCACTGGATTAAACCAGTGAGGTACTGGTGTTCTTACATTTTCCAGTAATAGAAGAAACACTCCTGTGCTTTGCCCACTGGCCTGCCTTTGGTCACAGCCAAACCTACAAAGTTTCAAACTATGATGAAACTCCATTTCTAGAAGCCAAATTATACATCAGCAGAAGAAAACAGCCTCTCTTATGTAAGAGGTGAAGAGCATAAACCCTAATTTATTAATTTAGTAGTGATACATCAGAAGCAAGTTAAATCAGGCATTCTTTTCTACTTAAGCTCCACTCTCTTTGCAACTTTCCCCCCCAATTATTTGTCTCTGCCTTAGGTTCAGGATTGTGGAGAGAATGGGTGTCTCGAGAACATCAAATATCATGAAGCTCCATGCAAAAGAACATTGTACTCCAGTGTAAAGTTTTGGTGTGAAAAAACAGAGTTTGTTTAAATCTGGGGGGAAGAATGGTCAGTGTCTTCCCTGTGTGAGGCCTGTGTAAGTTTGTTTGTACCGTTATCCAGGAAAATTCTCGCCAGGATATACTAAATGGAGCTTCCCCATAGTGGGTCCAGAGGAGAGCAACACAGCTGGTGAAGGGACTGGAAGGAAAGTCTGATGAGGAGAGGCTGAGAGAACTGGGGTTGTTTAGCTTGGAGGAGACTCAGAAGGTATTTTATCACTCTTCTCAACTACCTGAAGGGAGTTTGTAGTCAGGTGGAGGTCGGGCTCTTCTCCCAGGCAACTAGCAACAGAATGAGAGGGCCTGAATCCCTGCCAAGGGAGGGTTAGGTTGGATGTTAGGAAGCACTTCCTCATGGAAGGGGTGGTTAGACACTGGAATGGACTGCCCAGGGCAGTGGTGGAGTCCCCATCACTGGAGACATTTAAGAAAAGACTGGGCGTGCCACTTAGTGCCCTGGTCTAAGTTGTGATGATGTTGGGTCACAGACTGGGCTTGACGATCTTAAATGTCTTGTCCAGCCTCAATAATTATGTGATTCTGTGTAATGCAGAAGTAGTGAGAAAGACAAGTTGTTCTTAAAAGTTGTATAAAATAGCCATGGAAGAGACCATTTAATCCACATTCCTCTTCCAAGCCAGATAACTGTCACTTTTGACGAATACTTGGATAATCTGCTCAAGCTGGCCTCTGCTAGTGGAGATTTTGTTTTCTTCCAAGTGTTCTTGGTTTGATCAACTTCTCTCTTTTGGACAGGTATAGCAGTCCAGCTGAGGCTTTGCCAGGGCTGACACGAAAGCTGACATAAAGCCTGACGAAGCCACACAAAAGCCTGTGCAAAAACATTCCTTTTTAGTCAAAAGGATTGACTCTTCAGCTTGATAATCCCATAACTCTGGGAACTGCTATTACTTGTCCAGTGTTTGTGCCAATGATTGTTCCTTCCTTCAGACACACTGCCTCTGGGTTATCAATACAAGAAACCCAAGGAAAACTTCAGAAAAGAGACTAGTGTGTCAGAACAGAGAAGTTTGCATCATCAAGGAGGAAGAAATGACTACTGGAGAACTCTTAAAATAAGCAGTTACACATTTTTGTGAGGTTCTGGTGACCAACTAGACAACTTGGACAAGGACCATGTCTATGTTACCTGGGCACTACCATATATTATACACAATGCAGAGTTCTGTATGTCTGAAGAAGATCTGGGTAGTGTCACGAGCAGCTGAGAGTATGTGCTTACTCAATGTGTCAGTAAAGAGAAGTGGGAGAAAGAGACAGATGCAAGACAGTACTTAATCTCAATAGTATGTATGAGTTTGTTAAGCTGTAGTGGATGGAGACAAAAGTATTTCAGAAAATGCAAAACACTAGAAAAGATGCCCTTGAGCTAGAGTGCCAAAGTTGGGTGGATTCTGCCATGGGAAGACCTGAGCTCTTCTCTTCTTGTTCCAGGGAAATTTTCAGATTAAATTTGCAAGTTATGAATGTTCCCATGTGTTGTGACTCCAAATAAAGCAGCTTGTGCTGGGGCAGGGTCCTGGAGTGGGCAGCACACGTCAGGGGAGCAGGAGGAGCACAGTGAAAATAGCACTGGAAGTTGAGTGGGATACCATATACTAAAGGCAGAGAAACACTCCCAGTGGCCTGCTTTCAGTTCTTGGCAGAGTTTGAAGAAACAAGAGTATTTGAAGCAGTAATAGCCAACATAATTCGAATTGCTGAGAGGGAACAAATACAGCTGGGTGTGGTTAATCTAAGGACCTTGCTGTCACTTGTTGCTGATGCTGGTTGTTTTGTACGTAGTAGGTATTTCTGTGTATTAGCATCTAGGCTCTTGCTTCTTAGGACAGTCTGTAGGGGGGTATAAGTATTAGGGTTTTGTCTGTAAGCTGGAGGTTGGCTGAAAGCAGTACTGAGTGTTTATACCTTTCTCTGAGGCATCTGTCCTTTAGCAGACTGATAAAACCAGATGGTTGTTTGCTCCAGCTGCTGCTGGCTGCTTCCCCTGTGTGCTCCATCCTCTAAAGACGTTACTACAGTATGTCTGAACTCACTCCTATGAAAACAGGGTCAAGAGACTCTTATTAGGAGAAACGCATACAAAATGACTACCTACCCCAGGAAGCTACTTTCTTAATTTGTTTTTACAACACCCAGAAAGCAGTAGTTGATGGCACCAGCAAGTGTGGTCACATAAACAGTTCTTTCTAAAGCAATGGGCATGAACTGTTAAGTTATTATCTAGAAAGAGCAAACCAGCACTGGGTTTTTTTTTCTGAAAGATTAGATTGAAGGAACAGGAAAAGGCTCTCTCCTACATGTAGTTCTGTCCTTTTGTTTCCAGTTTTAATATTTAATAAACAAGTGATATTGTTTTAAGCTAGTCCTGATGGTCTTGTGAAGTTAATATTTAAAGCAGATGGCTGTAGTGCTTTAATAAGATGGTTACTATAGAAACACAGCACTGTGAAAGCAAGTTTCTGTAATGCATGGTCTTCTCACTAGACGCTTTTAAGACTTAATCTACATGAAGCAGGCCTGAAAAGAACTAACCAAGCAAAGGAAGAGAAAGATTGTATGTCTGCCCAAGTATTTACTTCAGCTAGGGTCTGCTTAAAGCTAGCTGGATAGCTAACATATTTGTGGCTCACTAAAGAGCTGCTTGAAACAACATGAAACACGAGAAGAGAGATAAGCAAAACTATTGACAGAGGAGACAACTGTGGGCAGGAGACAGATCGTTGCAGTTATCTTTTTTGGAAGGTAAGTTGGACTCAAACATTACTACAAACAAATTTAAAAGCACAAAACACCCACAAACAGTTAGCTAATAAACCCAAATATTTACTTTGCAGGCCTTGGGCTTTTTGTTGACTTCATCTTTGCATATCTAACATTGCAGCCCAGCACATGGGGGAGGTCAGAGCATCTGCTTTCAAGGATTTGGGCTTTTTATTACTGCTTCTAGTTTTCTTTATTCTGACAAAATATTTTTAACCTGAAACTACCTAAATTCTTCTGCACATGTCAAAAGATTTTGTAGGCTATGACAGACTTCAGAAATCCTTTAAAATTGGTAATTATTTACATATTGATGAGTTTGCACTACATCAGGATATTCACAGGGGTAAAATGCAGTTATTTTGGAAAGATTACTGGTTCTCTTAAGCAGAACTGGGCAGGAAAGTGCTACCTGACCTGCCCAGGTCTCTCCCTCCAGGGTATCAAGAAGCATTTTTCAGCAGCCACAGAGGACAAGCACACAGAGATACTAGTTGTATAACTGTAAAAATACAAAGCAAGGAAAGTTTCAAAGCAACATCAGCCTGATGTAAAGGTAGTACTTGTGAGAAATGTCCTTCCTTTCATAAAACCTGGGCATGCTGCTGACACTTGGCTCTTGAGGTTCAGCAGCAGTACTGACCTGGACTAGGTTCAGAGGGAGCTGAACACAACCTGGCCAGTTGCTTTGCTTCTCCCTGAAACACCTAAGCTGGGCAGGCCCGGTTGCAGGGCTTGCCTCTTTTATGAAACTCAGCACATCATCACTTAAATGAAAAGAAAGGGGGAAAAAAAAGGCTGTGAGAAACACTCCACTAATAGGGTTTTTCTCTGCCCTGAGACTTAATTTCATCAGTTCCTGTTTCTGTATGGTCATATCTGATTCCTCTGTGGGATTTTTCTGTGACTTAAAACTTTCAGAGGAGGAAAACCACACATGATCTATAATGCCTCCCACCTTTCTGCTTTGTCACTATGGTCCTCACCATTATCATCCTCTGCACACCAGTCAAAGTACATCTTGCCTGCTTTGCATGTTTAGTTTCTTTCCTTGGAAACATTCAAATTTACACTGCTGGCCTCATTCCTGGTTGTATTTTTCTCTCGCCCTTGTGGAGTACTACTGTGAACAGATCTGCCCACAGCTTTGTAAGTTTAGCAAGTCTAAAATTCAGAGGTATCCCCTGCCCTGCTTTACATACTCTGCTTTGGTTCAGATGTATTTATAACACAACAGTAGAGTTACAAACAAATAGTCTGGAGCAAATCTCAAGTCCTTATTCATGGAGCATCCTGTTTCAGGTAGTTCTTCATTAAAGCATTCACGCTCATCCTCAGACTTACTCCATGTGCACTTACACATCCACTGAACACACAGGCAGAGCACATAAAAACATAGTATCTTGCTGCCTATTTTCATAACAGGAATATTTTTAGGTATGACAGATATTATGAAGGAACTCAGCCCAGCTGCACTGAGGATGGATGGGGCAGGCTATTTTAGGTCATTACATAGCAGTTCTCAAAAAAGAAAGCTTTGTATCATGCAGGCAAAAGCTTAGCAAGGAAATCTGTCCCTGGGACACCAGCAAAAGAAGCCTTGTGGGAATAGGTAACCCTGTGGTTCATATGTATGTAGATTTAGCCCTGAACTCACTTGATGGCCTCAGGAGGTCTTGCTTGATGCATGAGCACATGTTTCCAGTCAAAGTGACTGAACTATCCTCACAGTGTCTAATGGAAGGAGGCCCCTAGCTCAGCTGGGTCCTGAAGACATGGCTGTGGTTCATAAACAGCACCAATATTTTTTTTTGTATAATCTATTAATTGTTTGTAAGTGCAAATATTGTTAGAGGTGCAAACCTCAGGACCCTGTCAAGCGACAGTGTAGAGTTGAGAAAATCCTTTTACTTTTGAGCTTAAAATACTGCTTCTATGGTAGAACATGATTCAGAAGAGTCGGAGCTCTTTGTAGGAAGGGGAAGTTTAGGTTAGACATTAGGAAAAACTTCCTTGTTGAAAGGGTTGTCAGGGCACGGAACAGGCTGCCCAGGGAGGGGGTTGAATTGCCATCCCTGGATGTGTCTAAAAGGTCTGGAGCTGAGGGACAGCGTTTAGCAATGGGCTTGGTATAGTTAGGTTAATGGTTGGACTTAATGATCTTGAAGGTCTTTGCCAATCTAAACAATTCTGTGATAACATTGGAAGAAAAACAAGCCCAGGCTTAGCATGGCTTGCAGCAGTAACTTTGCCACTTGTCTGTGCTGCAGTGGCTTCTTGTTGACACAAGCAGAAAGAGCAAAAAGGCCTGATGGGCACAACCTCTGGGAGCACTGCTGCTGTGACTGTCTCCTAGGACTATCTGCTTTAGTCCTAAATGGCTGGGAATCTTTGACATCGATGCAGTCATACTTAAATGTGATCCCATTGCAGTCAGTAAAGCTGTTTGTGGAATTAACTAATCACCAGCATGAGTAAGGGGCTCATAAGTCAGTCAGTCCCCCAGCTACTGTGGGAAACCTCTGTGGGTTAAACTGAAAGCTGTTGAGAAATGTTGGTATTTAAATGGCAGGCACGGCAGCTGAAGAGCACAGGGAACAAGAAACTGCTTCTAACATTTCCTGGCATATATGACAGTTTTGATAAGGGGATTACTCTAAACAAAATTCTCAGTCTCAAGTACGTTCATAGCTTTAATTAGACCAAGTGTAGATGGAAATTTACAGTCTGCTTAACCTTCTATTTAAATCTCTGATCTGTTCCCTTTGCACACCTGTCTGAACTAAAGTGTGAGTGGAAAGTATAGCCTCGTGGTGCCCTGTGATGTTTTCACTGCACAACTTAGGTGGTTGTGTCTGGGTAAGTCATCTTAGTTACTTGATATGGAGAGTAAGTTTTTACTGGGCAGCTGGGATCTGCGCGTGGAGAATGTTTGTTAGTGGATTCAGCAGGAAACTGCAAGTAAGGGGCTACAAGAGGATACTGTAACCTAAGTAGCGTGAAAACTCTGCAGTAGCTTTCTTAAGCTGTCATGATGATATACAACTGATACATAACCCTGTCCTGGTTCTGTCTGTAAGTTACCCTGGCTGGAGTAAAAATATGCTGTTCACCCTTCTTAAACCACAAATTTGACTGTTACAAGCGGTGGGGGCATTCCTTCTGATAGGCAGGACCTACCCTCATAGGTGAAAGTATTGATTGTTTAAATGCAAACTCATGTTCTGTTCCTATGCAGTATGTTCTGTGTTTGCTAAGGGGAATCATAAGTATGTTTAGTATAGAAAAACTATAAGCAAGTGGGTTGAGATTCTTACTGCAGAGTAAGAATTCACTGTTATGAGGTAACAATAAAGACCTGCAGTGGCAGCTGATCGGTTACAGCACTGCAGCTGTACCCACCACACCTACCAGCCTGGCTGAGTAGACCACAACCTGCCAGCTATGTTTTAAATTACAGGTGTTGAATATATGCTGACACATTTTTTATATATTCTGAAAAGACTTTCACACAAGAAGATGTAACCACATGAAAAGACTGGGTTTATTTTTTTTAGAAGTTCCTTAAATGCCCCTACCACACCCCCATAAAATCAGTGCTTTTCCAAATTTAATTCTAAACCCACTGAAGTAACTGAAACAAATCTGATTGCAGTGATATTGGCATCCCATTGTTACGGTTGATTAAGCAAGTGCTACCCAAGTGTAAGGATATGAAGAACCACACTGACTTATTATTAGAAAGTTCCCGTTAAATTCCCAACTGAATTGCTTTTCTGAGGAGTCCACCAACCTCTGGGCTCAAAGTGTCTGATTATATATATTTTAGCAGCAAGTTTGTCTGGACACTGACTGTTCTCTCTTCTCTGCCTGCTGACTTCTCCCCCTTCTTCTTCCTCCTAATTTACCCTGTTTATGTGCTATCAGTATGTGCCACTATACTGTACACTGTGCAGTTACATTTCCATTTATCTGAAGGAGCTGAAAGCCTAGATTAAGCAAGTGCTATTCTGCAAGCCACATTGCTGGGAGGGAGCCTTTCTTCCTCCCAGATCCCTTCAGGGAAGGAGCAATATGAACGAAAATAAGCACAGATCTCTCAAGAATGCAAATTATGTTGAGAACAGAAAGTTGGCTCATGCATGTGAATTACTTTTTCTAAAGACTAAAACCTTCACCTATAGTTAACCTTTAAAGAGAACCGAAAAAAGTCAGTTGTTGCTTGCTGTATGCTATTTACTAAAGTGGCAACTGGCAGGATGAACTGTGGAGAGGAAAAAAAGTTGCTCTAGAGGATTCTGGGAGAACAATTCCAAGCCAGCAGAGAAAGTCTCACAGCAAAAGACAGGACTGATTTGTTGCCAGGGTGTGCACCATGGGAAGAAGAGACATGCTCAGCAGTGCTGCTTAACTGTCCTTTTCATACTCACTTCACTGTCTGTAGTCAGACAAAGAAAAAACCCAAAACAAAGCTCAGTCCTGAGTCAACTAATGCAAACCCAGAGGAGTTTTGGCTTGCGTGACCCAACGGCCCTGCTTAATCTGGTTGCTTATGTGTGTTAATAAAACACCCGTGGTTTTGGACATTAGCAGATGTGCCGTGGATTATTTATTTCAGAGAAAGCTTGTTTCTGGAGTTTCTATTACTGTGTGCCTTTTCCAATGCTTTTGCTTGTTCATTGAAGAGGATCCCTCCCTTTGCAAGTAGAGTTTGGCACTTGCTTGCTTTATTTACTTATTTAGTGTGGACTTTTGCCCTCTATTGTGGGTTTTTAAAGCAGAATCTCTTCAGAAGACTGTACTGGCCTGTAGTGCCACAACTATAAATGTGCTGCTCTCACTAGATAGGATTAACATACTCTGTGACTTACTAATATAAACATCTGGAAAAGTAATAATTAGGAGGTTGGGAGGAGTAGAAATTGCCTGGCTAGTAGTAAAAGCATCAGAGGCATTGGACAGGGTAGAGAAACATGCCAATAGAAACATTGGTAGAACAAGGTAGAGAACCATTGCCAACAGAAATCAGATAAACAGTTTTGTGAAGATGTAGAAATACTACTGGAGCACCTAACTTTGAAACTGGTTTTGCCTAGTGTTCATGAGAAACTGTGTCTCACTCAGTCATCCCTCTAACTCTAACCCATGTTGCTTCACAGAACCACTGACGCACACCCTTCACACTGAAGGGTTGTGCTGCAGACCTACTCATACACAGCGAGGCTCAAAACATCGTTACAGTTTAGTAGATAAAATAAACTCCTTAGGATATTTTGTAAGTTACAAATTAATGGCACTTTTAAAGTTCTAATTTATTCTTTTTAACAACAGAACTAGGATTTGCTTGGGATCTGTCTGCTGTGTACAGTTATAAAGTCTGGCTTAATCACAGAAGCCAAAGGTTTGTCTGTTCACAGTTCAGACCCAAGTGAGAAGCTGACCTGTGAGGTTATTTAATAATCTAGATTCTGACCTGATGATGTATGCCTCAAAAGGCACGAGGAGTAGTTCAGCCCCACACTTGCTTCAGATGCTCGCATTCCTGACAGAGAGAGGCTGGTGCGTGGCTGTAACATTACCCATGGGGACAGTCAGGTGATGGGGATGTGGCTGGGGTTGCTCAGGTCTTTATATTACTCTTGACTTCTGGTCACCTTCTGGAGGTGAAAGCAGAGCACTTGAGCTCCAGCTAGACCACTGGGATATCAAGGATGCAGGGACAGTGATAAGTCATTCCTGGTTCGTTTGGGGTGGAAGGTGTTAAAATAAGGGCACTTCCTTCTTCGGGAAATGGGTACTTGCAGTAGAAAGTTATTTTTAGTCACTGTGTGCTCCAGGAGTTGATATATAGAGCCCTGACCTGTCTGCTGATAACACATTACCTCATTTGCAGCTCCACTGTTGACGTGCCCGCCGCTATGTCCTTGTTTGAACCTGGCAGGCACCGTGTGGTACAGTTGTCATGGCACTGTTTGAAGGATTAAACTGCAGCAATGAGGCTGCTACTGGTTCAAACCAATGCAGAAATCCAAACAAACTCTCTGCGCCAGCGTTATCTTAGCAGTAACACACAGAGGGACGGGCTTACATCTGTGTTATACCAGAAATATCTGGAATGGTACCGTTTCGCAGCAGCATAGCTGACACAGTCTCATTTTGCTAATGCCATTGTTAAGACTTTGAGCCAAAACTCAGTCAGTATGGCTCAGTGGAAATAACTAGAATCACCCTGATCTACAGCAGCTTGATATCTGCACTCATCTCCTCCATTTCATGCCAAATAAACTGGGCAAAGCAAACAAGTCGTCTTCAGCGAGTGTTAGGTCTCCTTAGAAAGCTGGTTACAAACAGCCAGTGACCCAACAGAGACTCCCTTCCTCTGCCAGGTTCTCACTGCTGCCAGCATAGTGCCACATCCATCTGGACAGACAGATGAGTTGCTCCCTTTGGAGGCAGCCTGGTTGCCTTTCCATGAATTGGCGCGGGGATGGCGTGGCGGCGTGCCGATCGGCTGGAAGCCTTCCGCTGGGAGTACGCACGTCACCTCTGTGGCACGCTCAACATCTCTTGGCCTGAGGCCCATGGCCTGCAGTCCCGAGTCAGTGCTCAAACTACGTTTGTCACCCAGCTGACAGTGTAGTGACCTTACTCCATGACACAGATTCGTTTCCATGGGTCACAGGAAAGACATCGTATAAGCCATTTGATCGTTTTGAATGGGACGTTCCTAGCAGCTATAATGAGCTAGCTAGATGGATACGTTCACCCTTGTGTATCTTTGCGTCTGTAGTCACTAAAGACCTTTCTGTCATCGTGTCCATCACTAACACCATTTTGTCACCCTGTACTAGCTCTAGAAGTAGATGAGAGCAACAATCAACACACAGACAAAGCTGAACCTCACGGTGTTGTTAGTGGTGTGACTTCAAAAGGAAGAAAACGGAAATGCTATTTCTTTCTTTTCTCCTTTCCTGGCCATATAAACTTTGTTTTCCCTCCCGCTTGCTCCATTTGCTTTTTACAAGCTGAAAAGCATCACTGCTTTATTTCAGAACTTGCTTCCATAAGCTTTTTCTTCCATTGTATCCAAAACCTCTTTTTTCTTATCTGGCCCTACCTATTTCACATTCTCACTCATCTGTTCTTTCCATCCTTTAAGATCATTATTTATATCTCCACTGCTTTTTCCTGCAGAGAAGGCCAGACATGATTTCTTTAATCTAACCAAGTCATGGATGTGGGCACATACAGCACTCTCCATATTTAATTCTTTGTGGTCTGCCTGCTCTCAGACCACTGACTCATTTCTGTTGGCGTGACTACCCTGCTTCCCTTCACATCTCTCTTCACTTCTTGCCATCAAACTTCACAACTACCTTCAATTGTTTCCAAAACAGTTCCCTTTCTAGATTAAAAATTAGGCTGGGCCTTGTAACACAGTCCCGGCTTCCTGTCCCTTGTTGGGCTCTCAAGCCTCTCACGTGTGTGCAATTGTTCTGTGGGAAAACTTGTGGAGTGGCACAGAATTCCTGCCCTGCAGCTGCATGACTTAGCATGCATCAAAACAAACCTGAAGGTTTCTGAACTGCACCACCTCTCTGGCCTGCCCCTTTCAGGGTGCAAAGTGTATTTATTGATTTGCTTTTCCCAAAATATCGATTACCAAGTTTGTCTCTATAGAAGATAAGAAAGCTGTCAATCCAGAGTGCTGTCCTCTGGCCAGTCCCAAACTACGCTTGCTCAGTTTTACTTTTTACTTTCTCATCTCTCTCTGTGAACCCAAACAGTGTCTTCCCCCATTCCATCTGCCTCCAGAGGAGCTCCTCCCACAATCCTCACTGGCCTTGCAGGGTCCAGGAATCAACTGCTGTTCAGGCTTATTTATGAATTACCCTGCTCCGTTATCTCCTCTGCACTTTCAGTTCTCCCAGATAGCGTTCCGTGGTGTCTCCCAGGTTGTGGTTAGGACAGTATGTCTGATGTCTTTCTGCAGTTTGGTTTGAACACTTTTGCCTCACCCATTAAGACGAGTGACTGTTCTGCTCACTACTACAAGCTGCTGCTGTCATATGTCCCTCTTGTGACTAAAAAATTGTGTATCAAATTAGTTTCCCAGCAAAATGAATAATATGGGATGATACAGTGCAGATGCTCCTGTCCATTCCCCACAAAGAGACTCTGAGTCCACTGGCTGTTGTCAGCCATGTGTGATAGACCTAGTGCTCCAACTGCTGTGAAGATCTGGAGCTGAGTAAAGGAGAAAAACCTGTAAACATTCCAAATGAGGCAACAACAAACGCATAACTTCACACCTTATTAAGCACTACAGAACCCTCATGAGAGAGAGCTCTTATACGTGTCCAGCTGTTGGAAAAGCTTCTGCTGAAACTTGCAGTCACCCAAGAAAAGCAAACCCATGGGACTGTTAGACCTCCTGAGGCTTGCTGCTTCCAGAACTACCTGCTGGGAAAGAATGACATGGGTCCCAAGTCAGGAATAGCTCCTGCTCTGGCCAGAATAAATTTGCATTTGCATTTCAGCTCAAGAGGAATGAATTGTAGTATTCTTAAACCTCGAAATCCTAGCAACAGTCCTGAAACTCCTCGTGTGATTTCATGGCCTGGGAAGATGTTATTTCTTAGGTTAGTCTGGGGGTCTAGAAGGGGTCTGAGTAATTCAACTTAATGATAGCTATGTACCAGTTCTGGAGGAATCGTCAGTGTGCTGGGGTTCTTGATGACTGACTCACCTGTCACAGCACTTGTGTGTCTCATGTGATGTGTTTTTTGTATAACCTGCTCACTGCAAAATAGCCTTTTTCAATGGGAGAGAGGTAGAGCTTTACGAGATCCTATAAAGGTATTTTATTTACTCAATGGAAGCTACAAGACAAACTGTGAGGTTTTGAGGAAGTCTCACACTACGTAGTCTTCCTACAGAAATAACCATCACACAAGGCAAGAAAACATTACTTTGGATGGTGCTGTGCCAGGCTGGACTGGGGAAGGCAAGCACATGGCTGAAAACACACAGGAATATTCTGGCTCACACACAGCATCACGCTCATACCGTTACTCACATTTCTATATATAGCTCTGTGTATCCCAAAGACTGTCAAGGTATTCTGTACAGTTTATATAAATAAAACCCCAGCATGTAAAGGTTGCTCCTTTCACTCCCTGGTCTCTCCTTCTCTGAACAAAAATGTAGCTAGCTGTTTCAGAGGATGACACGTTTTTGTGTCTGTAAAACAAGCGACTTTGTCTTTCTGTGAGCTGGTGTAGACAGAAGGGGAAGGTGGTTTTACATCTGGAAATATGAGCCCTACTTCCTGCAGCTTTGGCTTTTCCATGTAAGTGAGCTGAGTTACCTGCTGAGCAAGGGGGCTTCCATGCCTTCGCTCAAGGAGGAAGTGCTACGGCACTTCTCCTTTCTCACATAACACTGACCTCAGCTTAATAAAGCCAGTTCTGGTGGCTGTCCACATATTGATAGGACCTTGCAGAGGTCATGGCAGTTGCACAAACTACCTGCTGGACTGCTGGTCGAATGCCAGAGGCAGGAGTTTCAAAGAGCTGAGTGCCAGAATGCCAACAGTGGAGAGCAGAGCTCAGGGATCCTGCAGGAAAGCTGCATTCATGAGTGTCCAGTCCAGGTGTGCTGCAGACAACAAACCTTCAGACCTGACTTCTGGTAAAGCAGTCCCTAAGGACCACATCTAGAGAGTCAGATATGAGCTGCCATAATTGCCACAAGAGTTTCTAATGACCTAAACTACCAAAATGGTGTTGTAAATCCCATGTGCTTAAACACCACTGCATGTTTTGGCCCATCTCTTGCCCATTTCTTCAGCTTCATACTCAACTTATGTTGTTTCCCAAGCAGTTGCTGGGAAGAACAACACCTACCAGTCACCTAGAGAGTGGCCTTGTGCCACACTGTCAGCCATTCCCAGCCTCAGCAGGAATAAATACGGCTTCCCCTCTGCATCCCTGTGCATGGCGGGCACTCGACCAGCAGTCCGGCTGTGCATGGAACAGAGAGCTGCTTCCTCAGCATGTTCCTATCGGGCAGCTGGCTTTCACCCAGCGAGGAGGCTGCCTCCAGAGCACGTGGGTGCACATGCAGGTTTTTTTCAGCACAGCAGAGCTGTTCCTTTCCAAGTCTAGAGATCAAGGTCCTCACAAGGAGCCAATTCCTTTCTCTCTTGGGCATTTTTCCACCCTGCCTACAGGAAAACTCTTATGTGCTTGAAAGTTTCACAGCAATTATTCCCAAATTTAGACAACAATGAACACACATGCAGTGGAGTAACAGTGAAAGCAGTTCCTCAGCATTTCATGTACGAGCTCGAGTTTGTCACGCACAGCAGCTAGATAAAAATCCAGCCTGTTGCTTCACAGTCTCTGGTTGATGTAAAAATTAGTGGGCTTTGGAGCAGTCACCTCACCACTGCATTCTTCTCCTGCATTTGCTGGTTTTCCCAATTACACAACCTGGTTAGCTATTTTTCCTGAATTAAAGCTACTCTCATTCCTTGCATGTTTCTGTGATTACACCATGATTATCTATGATGTAATTAAAAGCTCTGCCCATTTGGCATCCTGTGTGCTGTCTGGAGTAACACAGCAGTCTGTACTCCTACTTGGTGCTTTCTGGTTTCCTAGCAAGGCAGACACTGAAGAGAAGTCAGCTGAGAAGCAGAACCCAAAGAGTTTCCTCACCAAGATCCAATCTTCCTGGCTTTGCAGCAAATCTGTTTATTCTCATACCAAGCATCGAAAGTACTTTTGCGACAACAGAAACAGAACTCTTATGCCTAAGCTTGTTTCCCCCTTTTACACTATAAATAAAAGTTATCTGGAATGACCCTCTTTTTTCCCCATGCACCCCCTCTTGCATGAGTCCCTCCTGGTTTGTAACTTCCCTGCAACACAGGCACCCATGAGTGCATGGGGGAGAGAGGGAGGGACAACCACCCTTGGTATTTTCTTCAGACAAAACTGCTACTGAAGTGCTCTTTCCTTAGCGTGCTCGTTATTGTTGTCCATAAAATAATGAAAGGAAAAACATGCCTATGGTAACTTGTCCAGGGAAGGAAGCAGGGCAAGCGCCTTGTTTTTAATTAGTCATTTTGTGAACGTTTGTGCAAGGACAGAGGCTGCTGCCAAACAGCATCTCAATTAGCTTGTCCCTGTGGGCAGACCTTGCTTGGGCTGAGCTGTGCCTTACAAAGGTGGCAGAGGGAGAAGATGCAGAAAGGATTAGTTTGCTTTTTTGTCTCTCCTTACTCCTCCTTTTTGTGTTGCTAGGAGAGGAGTCTAACCAGGAGCAGTGATGCAGTTCAATAAACCTGGCGTGGCTTCTGTGGGATCAGAGTGGGGCTGTGCAGAAGAACAGGCTGGGACCCCACCAGGCACAGAGCACATTGCTGCTCCTCTGGCTTTGTTAGGGATGAGAGGTATAATGTGAAGGCAGTAAGAATCTGAGAAGGTACAGGGGCACTGAGCACAGTTGTGCAACCCCAGGCAGAGGTTTTTGTCACTAACTGGTATTTCTTTGCTAAAACAGCCACACTTATCAAGTTCTCCAAACTTGGAGGCAATATTATGGGGGGATGGGGAGGGAAGGGGAAGAGAGAAGAATTGAAGGAAAGGAATATATTTTTTCATCAGAAAAACTTCATAAAGAATATTTTTTCCTGGTGAAAACAAGCTGTGCATCCAGGCTTTAAAAACCACAGGGTATTTTACCACACAGGATATTCTAAAGGTTTTAGCAATTTTGTCACACAGCAGAACAGTGTTTTGCATCGCTGAAACTCCCTGAGGAGTGCAGTAGCATTTCTCAGCATGTTAATTGTCAGATAATACAGCCAGTAGCTTCTGCTCCAGAGAGGGGGTTGGCAGCAAGAGATTAAAATGATGATTCAATCAGGAGATTCTCAGAAATCTGCCTAGTGATAACTTCTTTTTTTTCAAACTCAGGCTCTGTGGCATAGTTACAAAGGAGGAGACTTAATTAAAATTAACAGGCAGATGAAGCATTTGAATGGGCATCTTTCAATTCTCTTCCCTTCCAGTTCACAGTAAAGTCTCTTCTCATTTTCCATCTTTTCTCACAGCAGCTAAGGTTTCCTTCAACAGTTTTGCTTGTCCATTTACATTTCATCACAGAAAAATTCCCTTAAATCATACTTCCTCTAGAAAGTGATGCAAATAATTTGCATTTCTACAATTCCTTTCATCCAGGAGTAATTTAAGCAGCAGTTCTGCATCTTATCAGCCTGTGAGTTACTCTGTGTATCACTCGCTATCCCCTGTTACAGCTTGTGAAACAGGCCAGAAATGAATTTGGGGTCTGTTTCACCACTGGCTTTTGCTGAGCGTCCATTACAGAAGTTACATGTGGTTTATTTGCAAGATTTATCAGATCAGAACAGAAATGTTGTTCAGCTTTGGCTCCAGCTGCTTCTGTTTCTGACACCTGTTGACAGTTAGGGATAAAATTTCCTGCACTAGGAAAGGCACGCAAGAACTCAGCATAAGGTTAAGCCCTTGTACAGTCACACACTTAATTATATATATACATAAATGTATAAAATGCAGGATTCTACTGTTAATGGCAAAAATCATGTCATAGTACCTGAATTCAGATACAGGTATGAGCTAATGAGGGTACTCAACGTTTTCATTTGCACTACGCAGTAATAATGCAGGAGAGCAGGCAAAGTTCCACTGTCTATTTTCAACCACAGAAATTAAATGAGTTTGGGTTTTCTTACTTGAAGGGCCACTTCCTTAAACCAAGTTATCCTGACAGAGCAGATAGCAAAGAAAACATGTACTTGTGAGTCAGTGACATTTAAAGGACAGGCTGATAAAACCCACTTTGTGGTTATCATCATCACACAGTCAAACAGAGCACAAAGCTAGGTAACCTGGCTTTTAAGTTTGTCACGTTCCTGGGTTTTGGAATAGCTTTCAGCTCAGCAACTTGCTCTGTGTGTACTTTGCCAGGCAGAGCAAGCCAGCCTGTTTCATTGCTTGCTAGGGTTTGGAATTGAAATGTAGATTCAAAGCAGATGGGGATGTTTCTGCAGCAGCTGAATAGAAATACACAGAAATTGAGAAAACTCCCTCCTCCCTCCCCTCCCCCTCCCAAACAAAGTCAGCTACCATCTCATTCTGACAAAGGCCTATTCTTGTGGAGACACATAAAATTATCTATCTGGTGAAGATCAGGATTTATGTACTATCAGGGCTTTTGTGAAGTGCTGGCATGCCCTTCGGCTAGCAGCAGCCACATGGCCTGCAGTTCTGCTATTGGAGAGAAGCTGGGCAGCCTCTGTCCAGGAACTCCTTGAATGCTCATTTTACATACAAAGAGAGAGGAAAACAAAACAAGAACCAAAATCAGTGAAACGGAAAATGACTTCCTAGATGGTCAGTACCTTGTCGGCATTCGATCTAACCTGCTCTGTATTGGAGCAGCACAACAAAGCTGTCCTCCTGGATTAGAGGTTAATAAATACAGACAGCTGGTCTTCCCCTGGATCTCTCCAGTACACTGACCTTGCACAGGGAATCCCTCCCTCCCTCCTTTATCCTTAGATAAACTCCTACCATCCCTGAAACTGGAGTAACTGTGCCATCTCACAATCACATTGCTTCTGCATCTGCTAAGCTTTGCTTTCAGAGAGGAGTTTCAAGTCATTACCTGCCTGAAACAGGATTTATTCAGTATGTCAAGGACTTGGAAGGTTTTCTTAATCCAGGCATAGGAGGGTTGCCTGTATTTGCAGTATTCTTCTTTATTAAATGAACGTTTAATTGGTTGATGATTAAAGAAACCCCAATTCATCCCATGCTTTCTTTCTCTAAAAACCCATGAGTTTCAAATCTGAATGTTGCTGTCTATCATTCCACCCTCGGTGGGTGCATTTTCCTTCTACAAACTCTGGATCCATCCCATTTTCTTTCCAGTGTCACTCATCTCAACTCTGATGTTCTGCAATTTTGTCTTCTCCTGGGCAAAAAATACCTGCAATCAGTTTCTATCTGTTTTTTCCCTTCCTCATTAGTTAGTTGTTCACCTTTTAGAAAAATACAGTGCTCTGCCCCTGATACTGTCCTTATCTTCTCCATGCACAGCAAGAACAAGAACTTCTCCTTCTTGAGAAAAACACCCATAAACTCCAGAAAAGGTCAACTGTGACAAGGATTATACATTTCTGTAAATTTTTCTTCCTAAAAATTACTATGCTGTGTCTGAACTACAGAACCAAAGTTTACTCTTACAGAAACAATAGCCTCACTATATGACTTGTATCACCTGCTACAAGGTGTTGCTCTTCATTGCAACAGAGGTTTGTTTTTCCCAGTAGCTAAAATGCCATTTAAAGCTTAAATATTAAAGCTTACATAATCCTTTTCCCTCACCAGTACACACCTTAGCTGCGTTTCAAAAAACCTTTTTAAAAATGAATATAGGTTGTGTATTCTGTAGGATGAGAAGTATAAGCATGAGAGTTGCCTAGATTGTCTTTCTTCTTCAGCAGCTCTTAAATATGACTAATTTATTTTTTTTATTAAAACAATAAAACTGACCAACTGTGTGGAACTGAAGAGAGATTTTACCTGTCCGGTACTGATTCAGTCTCCTGCTGTAAAGCGTTTTGCCGTTCAGCTTCTAAGACAGACGCTGTCTGTGGACCACAGTCATATTGGGATATGAAAATACAGACCTTTCTGGGTGCGGGTTGGGTGTCCGTTAGGAATATTCCTCTTATCTAAGACCTCATGGTGTCCTTTTGACCTCCCTGGATTGTGACTCCAGTGCTCAGATGCCAAAATGTGGTGAGCAAATGAGTGGGATTTCTGAATGTACCTTCAGGAGCAACACTGGACAGGGTGGGAAACTCTAAGGCGGCTACTGAGTACAGTTTAAAATGACCAAAGGTTTTCAGTGCAAACCCAGAATTCTTGTTTGTCATCTGCAGAGCCATTAACTAAGGTTTGTGTCATGTGTATGACATAAGGGAGAGAACTCTCTAAATCTTCCCAGCAGCTGATTTCTTTCACAACATAACTTTGTTAAATGCACATTCTAACTAAAACACTGAATGAGAAGGCTGATGTTTGCTCACTGGAGATGTCAAGTACTTAGTGTTATCCGTCTTTTCATTCAGACATTATAAATCTTTGTCTTCCCTTTGAGAAGATGAGAAATACAGAAACTAGAATTAAAAATTTAAGTGGTTGGTTTGATTGGGGTTTTTTGAATTAAAAAAAGGCCTCCTAGAAGAGTTTCCCTTCGAGCAAAAAAGCACAAAGAACATAAACATTGTCAAGCAATGAAAGACTTCACATTACAAAAGAAGAGCACTGTGGGAGTTACTGGGGCATGACCAATAGAACAAAATGCCACCACTGACTACTCTTACTGTAATTGAAAGTAGCACCTCTAAGTTACTACAATCTCTAATGTTTCTGTGTAACATCTGGTCTAGTCAACACCAGTCTTCCTGTCTGTTGCAGTGGGTGCAGTTTATGGTCCTCTTTGCCACATGTAGTTCAAACGAAAGGGTAAGTAAAGTAGCAAATCACTTTGCATCTATATATAAGTAGTTGTACCTGTAACTAAATCCAAATGATGATAAGGCCGTAAGTGAGTGCAAAAGGTTACAACACATGTGAGGCTTGTTCCTCGAATCCACTAAATCCACTAAGTCAACAAAGTTTATTTAAAACTTAAAATCATAGCTATTTCTTTTACAATGTCTATGAATAGCTCATCCATGGACTTCTGGTCAGAAGAAGCCCACCCTGTACTGGGTTGAGGGGTCATGGTTTTAAGCTGGAAAAGGTTGGACATCAGGAAAAAGTTCTTTAATCTGAGCATGGTGGATCCCTGAAACAGGTTGCCTAGAGAGGTGGTGGAGGCCCCATCCCTGGAGACATTCAAGGGTATGGGGCTCTGAGCAATCTGTTCTAGTAAGAGATGTCCGTGCTTGTTGTAGGGGAGGTTGGATTAGATGACCTTTGGAGATCCCTTCCAACCCAATACACTCTGTGATTCTGTTCTGTGATTCTATGAAAGACTGCCATTACAACTCACTTCAGCATCTAAGTCGCTGTACTTATTGTCCAATCTGTGATTCTGTGAGTCACTCTATGCTTGGCTGTGCTAAGATGTACATGCAGTATGGCCTGTGGCCACTCTTATGCACATGGGAACCATGATTTGAATGGGTAGATGCACAGGCTCCCTCTTCTCATGTTGGGTACAGAGTCTACCCAAGTATTCAAACACAGAACCGTGCTTTGATACAGACACAGTGCCTGCATGTGCCCCAAGGGTGGGAATAGCATTTTGCAGGTTGCATTCCCCAGGGATGGACAAGATGCTGGGCTTTCCCAGCCACATCATCCTGGCATGTGGTGGAGAGGCCACCCTGAACCCTTCAGGGAGAGTTACTGTTAAATGAAACACACACACTGGTTACCATCTTCACATCTTTGTGCATGAAATGCAAATCTGCTCATAAGAGATAATTTTGACAGCATTTGCCTTAATTAATCTGGTTCTGTATGTGATAATTGTGTGTCTGTACCTTTAACAGAAAGAAGTTAACAGCAGATATTTAAAATGCTTACAAATCGTGTTTCCTACATTTGTACATTGTCCCTTAATTCCCCAGGATTGCAGGGTTACTGTAATTCCCTGGGCCTCTGTAACCACCATTGGGACCCTTAGGAGCAAAGGAATGGTGAAGGCTGATAGCCCTGCTGCAGCTGGAAAGCACAATGAAAGCTAAGTGATGTCCTGTGCAAGCCCTGGTAACATTCACTAACCCACTGCTCACTGCTGGGAGCAGGAGAGCTCTCCAGAATCAGTTCACCTCCAAGACGTGGCCTCATAAATCCCACTGTTGGTATCTCAGGTCAAATGAGCATGTCTGTTGCTACCAGCATGGATCAGAGGAGACTGAGGGGAGATCTCATAAATACTTGCAAGTATCTAAAGGGCAAATGTAAACAGGATGGGGCCAGGCTCTTCTCAGTGATGCCCAGCAGTAGGACAAGAGGCAGTGTGTTTAAACTAGAACTTAGGAGATTCAATCTAAACATAAGGGAAAACCTTTTTACAGTGAGAGTAACAGAGCCCTGGAACAGGCTGCCCAGAAAAGTTGTAGTGTCTCTAAAGACATTCAGGACCTGTCTGGACATGTTACTGTGTGATCTGCTGTAGGAGAGCCTGCTCTGCAGGGGGATTGGATTAGATGATCTGCAAAGATCTGTTCCAGCCCCTACAATTCTATGATCTCAGGGCAAGTCAGCAGGATCAGGATGGCATAGAGAGCTGCTCTGCACTGGGAGACACACATAGAGGGTCACATGGGCAGGTTCCTAAAAGAACTGATTTGAATGAAGCATTTCAGTTACTTGGAGATGAGTGCTGTAGCTGCAAAACATGAGCTTAAACTCTCAATTAAGAAGAAAAGCTTTTCTCATCAGCCATGACAAGAGGAACTAGCTTGATTGTCCTGCCTTTTCAGACCCTTGAATCACCATTCTAATTCCAAGCAACAGACAAACAGGACCACAGCAGATAAAATGCTGCGATCATTTTGACTAGAATTTTGTTACAGTCATCCTCTGACCCTTTACACACACACGTATCCTGTGTATACCCTTTTGGTTTTTATAACCAGTCAAAATAGTGATAACTTCTAGTGCCACAGTCAGTGCAAACTATGCAGTAAGTTCATAGAATGCATTAGGTTGGAAAGGACCTCTGAAGGCCATCTAGTCCAACCTCTGTACAACAAGCAGGGACATCTCTAATTAGAACTGATTGCCCAGAGCCCCATCCAGCCTGACCTTGAATGTCTCCAGGGATGGGGCCTCCACCACCTCTCTAGGCAGCCTGTTCCAGGGATCCACCACCCTCAGATTAAACAACTTTTTCCTGATGTCTGACCTAAATCTACCTTTTTCTAGCTTAAAACCCTGACCCATCGTCCCCTTGCGAACAGTTCCTCCTCAGCCTTCTGACAAGCCCCTTTCAGGTATTGGAAGGTCACTATAAGGTCTCCCTGGAGCCTTTCCCTCTTCAGGCTGAACAATCCAAACTCTCTTAACCTGTCCTTAGTCCCTTTCTGACCTGATCAAGGGGAACCCTTCAATAATAAACAGCCAGCAAGGGTCACTGCCTGCCAGTCCTTGGGAGAACAGGCTAAACCTGGCAGCACTAGGATGCTCCTGCAGCACCTGCCAGGTTTAGTAAAGGGAGATTTGAAGACAGGGTCTGTTGACAGTCCTCGGTAATTTAATCTGCAATGTTGCTGTCAGTGTTTTTTACTGATCAAAGCCTTTAGCTCCAGTCTCTAGTCACTATACTGCCTTCCTCCAGCTTCAGCTTCCTGCAGCTCTGTGGAGCACATTCCCCCATCCCCATCCACTTCCTCTTATTAACCTTGTCATGGAAAATCTCACTCAAAACCTCTCTCCCTCTCTTCCTTGCTGCTATCTGAAGTACACCAGTCTTTCCTCCAACATAAATACAATCTGAGACAACAAACAGAGAGAGAGTTATTACTGCTGACCACATATTTTAATCTTTTATAGCAATTTCCTTTGTAATCCTGATGGAGCTTCTCAGTATTTGGTGAATGCAGGCTCTTCCCAACAAGTCTCTTGTAAAAGGGACTGCAAATCCTTAAGCTTTGTATTTCCCTCCTCATGATCTACAGCAATAGCAGTGCTGCTTAGCATCTAGCTGTTTGCATGATAGCCTGTTTGATCAAATGATTTAAAACCTAAGGTCGGAGAAGAATCTCTTGCATCATGGAGGTTTCACTCTTCCGCAGGGCTCTCTCCACTGGAGCTTATGGCTCTCTCAGCCATAAGCCCCACACTACTAGACTGTAGCATCGTCTCAGAAACTTTTATCAAACTCACTGGCAGCAGCACTGCTAAAGTTAAACTGCTTTGGTTTTCTGTTTTAGCTGTAGCGGTTTTTTTCCCCCTGATTTCTGAGTATCTTGTTTTACAATGGCTTCCTCCAGGCAGTAGAGTGCAGAGCAAAATTTTATCTCCAGAGAGCATAACAAAAGAAATGGCCTTAGTTAGCAAAAGATCATTAAGTAGTAGCAGCTGTTTTCAAGACATTGAATTTTTTCAGTGAAGCCAGAAAAGCTGAAACTTGTGCTGCCTGGTTCTTTTCCAGTGTAGAAGAAATTGAGATGGGAGGAAAAAGAGCAAATAAATCTTTAACATGAGAGTAGCCAGTGCCGTGATCATGCAAGTCATCAGTCATAAACTTCTGGCAGCTCTGAAGACATCCCTGCCTCCACAACTCAGGGAACATGTCCAGGGCAAGGAGCTCAGGGGGAGGAGGAGGCCATGAGCTGCTGGGATCCCCACTGATTTTCAGGGTGGGACTGTGGCCCTGCAGGGCGGTGCTGACCTCCCCACTTGAAGACAGGAACACTGTTTGGTTGGGATTGGCTAGTGAAAGGATCTTAATGCTGCTAAAGAGACAAAGTAGGAAACAGGATGGGCTTTAAGGCATCAGTACTTTGAAAACAGACTCTGAACAGCTTCATGTCATAGTTTCTCTGAAGGATACATGTACCAAATCTCCAGAGCTCACCTTTTAGTGCTCCATGTGCTTCCTTAAAGGTTAACTGCAGATACTGCAGAATATTTTATGCCTGTCCATCTCATTTTCAGTTCTAATTTTAGATGCAACTAACTTTTTAGAACATTTGCTCGGTCATTAATACTTATAAAGTTTTAATCTCATTTTGGTTTGGGAAGCTGAGGCATGGTTCTGATTTATTACACATCAATTACTTGATGAGGCTGTTAGGAAGAGCTGTTTGCTGGGGAGTGTAATGAGCAGATAAACTTTGCCATTCATCATTCTTCCTGGCCATTCTCATGGTAAAATTATTAGCTCATTTGCTCATACTCAACCTGTCTGCCCCTCACATTGTTAGCAAACAGAAAATCAAGTGTCCTTATATGCATTAGACAGTGGCATGTAGTTAGTTTAAATGGCTGTGTCCTGATAACGTTTCTCCCAGCCCACCCACACTTCTTTTTAAAGGAAAAGCAGTGGTTCATTGCCCCCAAAGGCCGTACAGAAGTAGTGCTAGAAGCGCAGATCACATCAAGTTTTATTCTCAACTGTTTGCACATACCCATGCTTAATGTGTGTCATCCTGGCTTTGCCCCTAACCCTGTTCCATCTCTGATGTGTTTTGGAGGAGAAAGGGTACAAGAGGGAGCAAAGGTTTGTATTAGCAAGAATAGCAGCAACTGTGCTACGCAACCACACGTCATGTATGTAACACACATAAGCTTACAGGAACTTGTGCAGCACAACACAGGGTGTTCATTGCTTCACCCACATTCCTGACCTCAAGACCACCACGACTATTAGACTTCTGCCTGAAGGACTAGCCTGGCAATTGCTTCACATAACTTTGCCAGGTAGGAGCAGTTCTGCAGGACTTGCAGGATCTTGTCTTCATTGCTGGAGGTGTGAATTTAAGTAATAAAAAGTCACTTGACCCATTTGAGGAAGAGCTCACCTGCCACCCTTACAAGGAAGGGCAAAGGGAGGCATTTAAAATGCTTCCATTATTTCTGTGTGTGGAACGAAGACATTTACTTAAGCTGAAAGTAGTCTCAGCTATGATTTATGACTTTCATCATAGTAGTCCTGTATCTTAGGCTCGTCTATAGTTCTCAGCTTTTTAAACCGAGCTGAGTGTGTAGTTTACAATGGTGAGCTTTTCATCTGCGCTGCTCCTGTGGGCCAAGAGCATGACTATGTTATGGGCAGACAATAATCAATTAGTGGAACAGTATCTCATGACTGCGAATATGAAGTGGGCTTTGCAGGATCTGACAACAGCTCTTTTAACTAGCCTGTTCCTGTATGTCTGGTAAAAAAATCCAAATATCAAAGGTCTTTCATTAGAGCTTCAAACTCTCTCAAAGTCGTTTGGGCCATTGGATACCTCAGAGGACTGTGAACTGATGTGAGCTGGCAGCAGATGGCTAGTTGCCAGAACATAGAACAACTGACTGTTTTCAAAGCTTTGAAAAGGAAGGACAGAGAGAGGAGTGTTGCAGTCCTCCTCAGGACTACTCAAATACTGCTTGTCCAAGTGTCAGCTGTGGGAGTCTGAAAGTCTTACCAAAAGTTAAAACAATCTGCCAGGGTTTTTTTTCCCTGCTCTTTTAAGCTTGGCGGGAGCAAATTTTCTGTCTCTTCACGTTGTATCTTGCTATAAAGAGTAAAATTTAAGCAGGAGGAAGAATGTGCCTTGAGTTGTGGGAAATGAAAGGAAAGCAGGAATGCCAGCTCATTCTGGAATCCCAACCCTTTCTCAGCACAACTGTCCCAAGTTTTTATCCAGTCTTGTAATTTGATTAAAGGAGCAAACTGTCGTGTCAGAGCTGTGTTTTTAAACAAACATCCCATTCACAAAATCTGTAAGTTTTTTACTGGTTTCCAGTTTCCCTGAAACACCAAACAGAGCTTGCACTCACAGGCAAGTATCTGTCTCCCTGTAATAAGCTTTTTTCTCTGGTAGCCCTCTAACTAAATGTTTCTTCCCACAAAATACATAAAAGTACCCATATTCTGCATATTTAAGCTTGATGTGTGTGTAGATAAAACCCCATTCTATGTAAGAAAGGATGTAACAAGGTCAGAAGGAACTCAGAAATGGCCTTGGCTGTGTGGAATCATGAATTGGAATTCTCCAAACAAGGATTAATAGTGGCCTTCTAAAGAAAAAGCTTGCCAGTAAATGAAGAGATAAAATTAGAAAGGCAGGAAAATTAATTTAACCAAAGTGGGAGCTACAGAAAATTTGTTTTTCAAGCCAGGCTCTAACTCCTTCATAAATGCTGGCAAGGTATGAAGTGGGTGTCTCTTGACTTTGAATTCTTTTGGGCCCTGGGCCATTTTGTGTAGGGTTAGTCAATGATTAGGTTCTTTCCAAGCTCATATGTTAAGTAATCAAAATGAGAATGCAGTCCCACATCTTAGTCTTCAGCCTAAAACTGAAGGGGATGGCAACAGTACCTGTGCCAAACGCTCTCTCCGAACTGTGGCAAGGCAGCGCCTGCTCCTACATTTCATTACTTTGCCTGAGTTGTCCTTCCATCAAGGTTAGATCTTGACCGCTCTTAGGTCATCAGCTGGCTCTGGTCATGACAAACACCTTGTCTTTCATCCCTTGTACATCTGGAGAGGCAATTGTGACTGCTTTCTCAGATGTAGATTTCAGCATGATAATCCGTGCCATTGTTGTGTTTAGATTGCAGTGAGCCACATGAAAACCATTCCTGGAGACCACACACAAACGCAGAGAAGCTGAATGCAATCATAGCTTCAGGATGCATCTTCTAATAAACCTCTAAAAATGCACTAGATCCTTATCTTCTGCGGTACCTCAGCAACAGTGGAAGTCAAGACAGATGTGTGTGCTAAAGACTTCAGCATACTGAACTCAGGCTTTAAGGAAACAACCTCCTCTGCTTGAAGTAATGAGCCTGTTCTGGTGGTTTCAGTGTGATTTACACAGTCCCTCTCACACTGAGGGAATAAAAATGATTTTAGTTACTAGGGGCAAAGCCAAGTTAATCCATGCAGGCATTTGCAATGCTGTATAGACACTGTTTGTATATCGGACACCTGAACTCAGGAAAGAACGAGCAGAATGTAGCATGTGCATAAGATCTCCAGAGAACAGACTGTTGCATTTGCTTTGTGACTGCTGTGCATCTGGTTAGGGAACAAATGGTATGAATATAGATCCTCTCAGGGAGGAGATCGGATGTCATGGACCAAGTTGTTTATTCTGTCTAGGAGAGGAGCATTAATAGTGGTCTTCAGTTACAGGGGGAGAAAGAAGGCATAGCAGACAAGAAACAAAACAGCTCTGCAAGCCGGTGGTAGACTGGAAGAGACAATCTAGGGTTATGTTTTAAATGGTAGGCGCTTTCTAATAAGCAAGGTTAATAAAGCACTGTATGGAAATGTGGTTTGTTATGCAACTCTCATCATCAGAGACCTTTGAAAACAGGTTGGAGTGGACTGCTACACATCTGGCTGGTGCTGCCCTGGGGCCAAACAACAGGTCACTCATCTCAGGCCCTTGTTCCCATAAGCAATCAGTCTGGTTTGTACATAGTGCAAAGCACAAACTGGAAGGAAGAAAAAGCATCACAATGGGACATGAAAACACATTTAAAAATGAAATCACACTACAATTAAACCAGCACATGATCTTTACGAAGCTGGTACCCTTGTTTTGGCTCAACATCTCCAACTTCACCATGTGGAAGTAAATCCCAAGAACATAGGAAACCACCACAGAAGTGACAGTGGCAAGTATCATCTCACGTGTGAACACATAGGTGCCTGGTGGCTCTCTCTGCCCAGACTGGGATCCCCAGGGCCTGCCCCTCAGTGCAGTGGATACTGTGTAGGGTGGGAGCTCTTTGTCTATGCTGCCTCACATTTCTAATTTCCAAAATTGGGTTCACCCCAACCTAGATGTGACAGAGCCTTGAGAAAACCAGAGGAGGGGTATGTGTAGGGGTGTAAAGGCTGCCATTGCAAAACCGGTGACATTGCTGAAAGCTATGTCTTATCCTCTGGGCATGTGGAAGCAACAGAGTAATCCTCAGGGTGTTGCATTGTTCCCTTGTCTCTGCATTGTTCCCAGTCTCCTTTGCTATAACCTTCACCCTCAACTTTTGGAGAGGACATTTAAGAAAGCTACTTTTCATCCAAAATTCTGTTTCCATCAGAACTGGCTGACCAACAGGAATTCCTATTTGAAGTTCAAAGGATAATGGAAAACAGAGCTGTAGGCTTTCTGAGGATGCTGCAGCCCACAATGTTTTACTCTCTTTTGTCAGATCTTCCACCCACGTGCCAAACAGGACCGTTTTTGTTCTCATTTTCTAATGTTACTGTCACAATGTAATGAAACCCTGAAATCCTAAGCTTGCCAGTGTTTTTTCCTTTGAGTCTTCCCTTTCTTCTTTATAATGTGGGGTGAGGAGAGCCAAGGGAATCCATTCCACCGCTGCTAGTTCTCAAGAAGGATAGTGAATTAATTATTACTTAATAAGAAATTACTGAACTCTGCCAACAGCTGAGATGAAATCATCACAGATAAGTGACCCGCAACTCGTGTCAGAAAGTCATCAACACAGGAAATCTCTGTTGTATCCAGGTCTGAAGCCAGATGGATAAAGATCATAGAAACTGGAAGGTAATGGTTACACTGACCTCTTGGTAATCTTCCCTAAGCGGCAGGTCGATTACATCAAGTGTCTCTTGAAGAATAGTCCAGCCACCAACACTCACTTCTTTTGGCATGCTCACACAGGGACACGCTGCACCTCACAGCTCGATCAGAATAGCTCTAGCTCTCAAATAGCTGATTTTAATCAGCAGCCATTTGATGTGATGTAGATGAAGTACAGAGAAGATCATCCCTCAAATTATCCTGTTTCTCCAGAAATCAAAATGAGAAGTGAGCACCAGCTGTGCACCCTATAACACTACCCACCCTACCTTGCTCAACACATGCCACCAACATGATAACTGGCTGAGATGAAGGAAAAAAATCCCTGAGACTTGGTTCTATTTCCTACCCCAGCTTGTTTCCCAATGTTGAATCCACAGGCTTTAGCAAGATATCCAAATGATGCCGTGTGTGGGTTGCAGCTTGAAACAGTTTTGCTGGTCCAAACTGCAGGCACACAAGAGAAGTTTCTTATTATATCCAGGCATAGGAGCCTCTCATTCAGCGCATACTTACTTGAGCATCCCCAGCATTTAAGACTGTAACTGCCACCCCTACAACCTTCCTATTACAACCGTCAACTGCAAAGACTCTTAAAAAAATAGTGAAAGGGCATTTTAGTTCAGCTTCCTTGTATTTGTGAAGACATGCATAACAGTCAAGGTGGTGCTCAAGAAATTGAGCAATACTGGTCTTAGAGCACGTCGGCATGCCAACACCCAAAGTAATGTCAAACAGGCTGACCTGGGAAGTTAATACAGCTCTCTGTGATGGGCTGTCAGTATAAACCACCTGGATCCACCAGACTCTAAATCCAAACCACAGAAAACAAGCTTGCAGCCAGCAAGAACAAGCTTAGCTGCCAGCCTCATCTTAAATCTTCTGGTCGTTACAGTGGAAAGGTTCTTGTGACTTAAATACAACCTGGTTTTAAAGTTTAATCTTTTGTGAAGTGTTTCTAATCTGGTCATACCGCGATGGCATTAGCAGTGACTTGAAGAGTTGTGTTCTGTTAGAAGTGCGACATGCTGCAATTAGGTGCAATAAGTGTGTGTAGAACATAAAACACAAAAAAAATAGGAACTGGAGATCTGTCTTCACTCATGGCACTGCCATGGAACAGCTGGGTCAATGGGCAGAGGCCAATGGGATGAGGTTTAACAGGGCCAAGGACAGGGTCCTACATCTTGGCCACAATAACCCCCAGCAGAGCTACAGACTGGGGGATGAGTGGCTGGAGAGCAGCCTGGCAGAGAGGGACCTGGCAGTACTGATCGACAACCAGCTGAACAGGAGCCAGCAGAGTGCCCAGGCGGCATGAAAAGCCAATGGCATCCTGGCTTGGATCAGCAGTAGTGTGGTCAGGGTGACTAGGGATGTAATTCTTCCCCCCCATACTGGTCATTGGTGAGGCTTCCCCTCGAGTACTGTGTGCAGTTGTGGGCCCCTCACTTCAAGAAAGAGATTGAG
>VZRI01008084.1:102224-140102 GCA_013397515.1 Upupa epops | reverse complement strand
AAGGTGTTAAAGGACAAACTGGATGTGGCCCTTAGTGCCCTGGTCTAGCCGATTGTGGTGATGTTAGGTCATGGGCTGGGCCTGATAATCTTAGACGTCTTTTCCAGCCTCAATAATTCTGTGATCTGTATGATGAGATGCTATAATTAACATTTGCTCGTATTTTATATTCCTGAATTAATTTTCTTCACATAATTGTTTTCTTCCACCTGTATTGTAGAGGCGTTTCATTTTTGCTCCCCTCGGGTCTATACAATTGTTACAACAGTGCCGTTTGTCATGTCAGAGCAGATACTGTGCTGTGTCCAGCCTTACTCATGATTGATAATGGAGCAGGAGAAAAATCACTGTGCAGACTTTACTCTCTTGCCCTCTGTATTAAGGTAAAAAAAATCCTGTTGATTCAAGTGCTTTTGCAATTAGATCACTGCATCACTGAAATGCACACTGGTGTTGATAAATTGGGGAGGGGGCTTAGCACTAGCTGATATAAAAATACATGAATTATGAAGCTTCTGGCTTGGGTAGGATTTAATTAATTATTAATCCTCATATTTCACAAATCCCTCACTTCTACATGTATCTCTATCTGCTAGTCATTGTTTTCCCTGTAAATTAAAGATAAATTAGCTATAAATTAGTTAATGAATTTCAGCCATCCCACATTTTATTTTGTTTGACACAGAGTATTTGTAGATCTAAATGCCAAAGACAATTATATTCATGTAATATGACCTCCTGCAGAATACTATCACAGAGTCTTGTCCAGCAGTAGTTGCTTTAACCATTAACTTAGAGTTACTGCTGCTTAGAGCTACAATGAGAAAATAGTATGTGTGTTTAGAAAGAAATAGAGCCTTAGCTTTAGAACTTGAGGTACAGAGAAGGCACAGCATCCTTATGCAAGTTTTCTCTGAAGCATTGCTAGTGCACTGAACAGATGGATATGCTGACCAGATGAAGAGACAGCTGAACACTGTGTAGAAGGACCCCACTCTAAGCCATAGAGCCCAGCTAACAACTTACTGTCCTTGTCATTCTGGGGCCTTGAAGCTTCACTGCATTTTCTGCAGCCACCGCAGTTACAGCAGGGCAGCAGTGTTACTGGTAGGGAGCAAGGCAAAACCTTGGGGTGTGTGGTGGGATTCAGTGCCCCAGTTCACCTTGAGCATGAATGCACTCTCTCTTTCAAATCTGCTTTGGATAGCAGATTTCTGTGGCTTCAGAAAAGCACATTAAATCCATATTTGAACAACAGACCCACAATGGGTTTGGTTTATGATGGTATTGTATTAGCTACAGATTCCCAGCAGCACTGGCTTGATTAGAAGCTGCTCTGTGAATAGCAAACCACTCAGTCTGGGCAGACATGTTCCTGATCTCATCTCTCCCTTCATTTTCATTTGCTTGGTTTCTGAGAGCATAAGCCTAGTGCACCTTAAGTGTGAAGCACATAGGAAAGCCCAAAACTCTACCACAGTTTTCATGTGTGCAGCAATTTATGCCAGCAATAATGGAAGTGTTTCACTCACAAGGAGCTTGGATGAGTTTCATCCCCCAGGAGCTATCCGAGTTAGCTGCACATCGTTTCTCCTCTAGTACAGTTTGCTTACAGATGTTAACCCAGGGCACTGCTGGAACTGCTTAGATAGGCCAGAGAAAATTGACACCATGATAACCACCGAGCTACAAATCAGGGTGCTGAGCATCATCATAACTCTTTATGCATCTTGTTCCAAAGTTAAAAGAGAGGAAACTAACTGACACAGAGTTAACCAGAAGCAATTTTGCTTGTAAACAAGTCCAGAGTTTCAAAGTTTGACTTCAGAAATAGAGAGGTTTTTATAATGCCACACTCATCCAGTGTCCTTGCTTAGGAATAACTCTGGTCATGCCTTTTTGTGAATTTTCATTCATTCTTGACATGGGAAATACAAATTCCCTTCACTTTTGGAGCTTTTCCACTGGTTGGAAATTCAGGATTTAGAACTCATGCCAGTGGCATGAAGCAACTGCGCACAGCACATCATAATACACAGCAAATTATGATAAAAGAGAAACAGACTACTGTACCCAGGCAATAGGAGCAGGAGAGTGTAAGCAGAAAGTACAAACTACCACACTGGAGTTTGGCCAGACATATGCATGTGCCTTCTGCTTAGAAAGTGCTTCAGGGCTTCCTTGTCTGGGAGCAATTTAGACCTCTGTGTCATCTGGCGGTGGCAGAAGGGTGCCAGAAGGATGGAGGCTGTGGCAGTACTCCAGGAACAACCCAGCAAGCTATCAGCAAGGTCCTGGGTATCTGACTTCTGCTTTGTTGAGTGTCACCCTGGCAATCACTCAGTCAGTTGGTGCCATGATCTGAGGAGGTACATTTCAGCCAGGGAAAGAAAACATCCTAGGAGCTGTAGTTCTATCCCAGCTAACCCCACAAGGACAAACAACCCATCAGACATCCCAGTTTTCAGTCCTTTTAGGCCCGGGAGTACTCTAACATGGCACCCCTCCACCTACACTTTCTACTGGGAATCTTGCCCAGCTTTGCAGAAGATTGTACTCCCCTGCAGTGGGTGTATTTGTCCATTCATTCATCTGCACTGCTTTGCATTCACAAACTTCCCCCATACGGCTGCTATCTAAAATAAGGTATGAACCTCTAGAACCGGCTACAAAAGTCAGGAAGGATTTTCCGTGAAAGAAAATGACATAACTAACAGTACTTTTGTTGCCGCAGAAACGTTTGTCATGCTTCTAACAATGCCTCCCACAGTCCTTCAGCGCTCCCTTATTGACAGAGGCCGCAGAAATATGCCAGACTTGCCCATAAAACATAAAGCAAAAAAAAAAAGGGCTCTTTCCAATTCTCTTTCAGTACCTAGTTTCCAATTTCTTGCCCCATATGTGGCAAGAAATAAATGTACGTACGTTGCTTGCATCTCAAAAAATCAAACGCTGACGGACTGAATCAGAACTTGAACGCATGCTGGTGGGATGAGCTCCCGATCCATTTGCACGGTAATATGCTATATTTAAGTCATGCATCGTGGCATCTTCAAAGAGGCCAGTCATAATTATGATGGATTAGACTGCAGAGTCAGTCCTAGATGCAGTAATTGTTTCACAGATGCTGCTGATGTGACTTGAATTTCTAATGAATTATAGCTGAAGCAAAATATCTGGAGCTTCTAAATGGTCTGGATAAAATACTGTTATGGGAAAAAGAAAAAAGGCTGACTGCTACACTTAGGGAAAGGTAGATGTACTTAGAGAGGCAGACAGTTCACCCCACAACAATTACACAGAACACCACAGAGACTTTGTAAGATGCAGCCATATCTGCTTAGTAGCAGCATCAAGAGTATCTTCATGATGTCCCAGTTAAAACCAGTAATAAAGGCATTGCTGCCATTTGTCTTTTTCCAGATTTAAATTACAAATAATTGCTGTGATTTGTAGCTGCTTGAGCAAGATTTGTATGCAGGTGTGACTCAAGGATGGTGAATAACTGAGAGGTCATCGCAGTCCTAGATGCATTTCAGAGAATGTAGACCTGGGACTTTGAAATAGCTTTGTATTTTAAAGAACCAGATCGCTGCCATGACCTTTGCAGTGTCTGACTCCCAGTACCTTTTACGCCAGAGGTGTAAAGGTGGGCGAACAGGTTGACTCATACCACGAGGTCTTTGAGAACAGTGTGGATAATAACCCATGCCACACAGTGAAGATAACCCGACAGTTTTTGAGGACAGCGTGAACCTAAGACTCCTCTCTGAAGCACAGATGTGCTTCTTTAAGGGGTTTGCAAGCTAAGTGTAGAGAGGTCAGGCAGCCCCCACTTCTAACCAGGATGGTGGTTTTTACCTCTCAGCAGGGAGGTGAGAACAAAGATTGCCTGGGAACTCCCAGAAGAAATGTAGCTGCAACCCACACAGTATACCAAAACACAAGCACCAACAGAGACGTTAAGGGCCAGAGGAAGTTTCTCATGGCTCAGTCACACAAACCAAAATGTTTTTTTAAAGAAATAAATATTTTTTTAGAAGCAGCTTGGCAGCAGGGTGTTAATTACTGTGATGCCCTTTATTTCATTTCATACTTGCGAAATACAGCAGCCTACACACTTCTGTCTGAGTTGTGGTTCAGCCACAATTTCTAGGTATGAAAGGTGTGTAGCTGAAGAATGGTTTCCAAATTAGACTGACATTTCTGAGACACTCTGGAAGCCCCATTCTGCTGCCCAGACGAATGACACATCAGAGGAATCCTTTCACACTTCTTTGTGTTAAGCACAAAATAGCATCTCCCCAGAAAAGCAGCAGATGCTCATGTGTTTTGGGGTTTTAAAGCTAGACTGGGGAGTCCAGAGGAGAGCAACGAGGCTGGTGAAGGCACTAGCGGAAAAGTATTATAAAGAGAGGGCTGAGGGAGCTGGGGTTGTTTAGCCTGGAGGAGACTCAGGGAGGACCGTACCATTCTCTGTAACTACCTGAAGAGAAGCTACACACAGGTTAGTCAGGCTCTTCTCCCAGGCAACTAGTGATAGGATAAGAGGGCAGGGCCTGAAGCTGCCATGGGAGGGTTAGGTTGGCTGTTAGGAAGCTCTTCCTCATGAAAAGGGTGCTCAGATGCTGGACTGGACTGCCCAGGGCAGTGGTGGATTCCCCATCCCTGAAGGTGTTAAAGGACAGACTGGATGTGGCCCTTAGTGCCCTGGTCTAGCTGACTATGGTGATGTTAGGTCATGGGCTGTACCTGATAATCTTAGAGGTCTTTTCCAGCCTCAATAATTCTGTGATTCTGTGATTTATGTAAGAAGAGAAGAAAACTACTGTGACAAGGAAATAGGAAAGTTGAACGAACATCCTTTTCTATTGCCCTATTCTTAATTTTCCCTTCAAAATATCTTTAAGCACTATTACTTGCAGAAAGAACGTCTCTACTTCTGTCATGCAAAACACAAATTGAGTACAGAAAGAAAAGAAAAACTATGTGAGGAAGTGAAAAGTAAATCTAAATCCAAGTTTGGGATAAGGAGGAAATGGCTACAAGTGTAGGTGCTTGCTAGACAAAATATGTTTGAATTACAGAATCACAGAGTCACAGCATCTCTTCGATTGGAAGAGACCTTTAAGTTCAGCCTTTGACCCACTGCTGCCAGGTTGCCACTAAACCGTGTCCACACGTTCCAGATCTGTGCATTGTTTAAATATCTCCAGGGATGGTGACTCCAGTATTCATGAAACAGTTCATCCACCTCACTGCCCTGGTTGGGAGGTCTAGAGCAGACCGCCACAGCAATATCAGCCTTCTTGGGATTGTGCCTAATCCTGATCCGGATGCACTCTACCTTGTCATCATTATGGTCCAGATCTAGACATTCAAACAATTCCTAATATACAAGGCCATTCTACTACCTCTCCTCCATTGTCTGTTTTTCCTGAAGTACTGGTAGCCATCAGCTGTGGCACTGCAGTCCCATGAGGTATCCCAAAACATTTCTGTGATAGCCACTAAGTCATAGTTTTCCTGCTGCATCATGGCTTCCAGCTGCCCTTGTTTGTTGGCCGTGCTGCATGCATTGGTACAGATGCACTTCAGAGAGATTCATGATCTCAACACCTTTTTTTTGGGGGCATGAGCCCTAATTCCTGCCTGATACTCCATGACTTCTAAACCATCAATAACCCTTGCTTAATTGCTTCCTATTCTATTTCTATTCCCCTTCTCAACTGAGGTGGCAGAGCAAGAGTGTTCTCTGGTACACCATCCTGCAAACTGCAGCATGTACCCCCTGGGCTTACTTACAGCAGGCTCAGTTTTATCCCCTTCCCCCTTCAAGTCTAGTTTGAAGCTTTGTCAGTGAGCCCCACTAACTCCTTCCCTGCGCTTCTTTTCTCCCTCTGGGACAGTAATACCTGAAAAAAATCCACTTCCATCAGACTGTCCAGAAATCTCTGGATTTATTTCTGTCAACAGTACCAAGATGTTGGTGAGCTGTGAGAGTTCCTGTGGACAGCAGTCTGGAGTGGCTGTGTCTCACGCGTGTACTGTGTCACTCGCATGGTCTTTAGGAATGCCAGTTTCAAAGACCTCGTCAGACCGCGGAAGACAGGAAAAAGGCAGTTTTCCCCTCTAATTGGCCAGCATGGTGGCAATAATCCTTCAAGTCACACAAAAGAGGTTTGGCACGCTTAATCAAATAACAGGATTAGCACCAAGTCTGGGAACCATGGTTTCAGCATGACTTTCCGCCTTAACTAGGGGCAAATGTGATGATGGAGGAGCCTATGCAAATCACTGAGAAGCAGAGAATGATTTTTGCACCATTAGGAGTGATATCTTAATTTTTCTTTTCAATACCTGCTTGTGAGTCAAACAGCAGTAAGGAGCCAATCTCTATTTTCACACTCTTTTCTTCTTGAAGACCAGGTCTTCAAGAAAAAGGTAGACATAGAGCTACAAAACGTAACAGCACAGTGGAACACCCCTCATGCATCTGCAAGTTCAGGTGTGCGGGATCTGGTCTGGACAGTGGGGGCTTGAATGCTGCAGGTGTTGTCGGTAATTGACTGTCCGTCAGTGTAACTTAAAATTCACTTAGATTCTCTCTGGTTTCTTTTCTCTTTCAGATACGTTCAGAGGGTAGCCTTGTGGATGGCCCCAGAGCAGGCCAGATGGAACAGAACAGAACCAACCATGTTGACGGCAATAGATTGAGTCCATTTCTAATACCGCAGTCTTCTCACGTTTGCCAGACGGAGCCTTCTGCAGTGAAGCTCCAGAATGGAAGTCCAGCCACAGAGAGGCCTGAAGTTGAACTAAACGGAGACCACAAGCAGCTATTCATTAGAAGCAACTATGGAGTGCCCCACCTTAAAGGAAGTCCAAACAACTGTGTTAGCCCCGACCTTTTACAAGAAAAGAAAGTGTGCTCTAAATATATGCAAAATGGTGGGATAAAACGCACTTTTAGTGAGCCCTCTCTGTATGGACTTCACGAGAGTAAGAAACTGAAACAAGACAGAGAAGTAAATGGAGAAAAAGCTGAGCCAGAAGATAGTAATGAAAAACCAAATGTCTCCAATTGTTACGGTGAGAAGAAACCCAAGAGTTTTGCAGGACAAGAAAATGAAGCTTCAAACTTGGTGCAATCCACAAGATTTAACAGTGGTGGTTCAGAAGACTCTCATGACCTCCTGATTCAGGATGAGCAGGAGCAGGAAAACGCTCATTGCCACAACAGGGACATTGTCTTACTACATAAGAACAAGGCGGTGCCAATGCCTAATGGTGCTACAGTTTCTGCCTCTTCCATGGAAAGCATGCATGGTGAACTCCTAGAGAAAACACTGTCTCAGTACTATCCAGAACATGTTTCCATAGCAATGCAGAAGAACACATCTCATATCAATGCCATTACCAGTCAGGCTACTAATGAGTTGTCCTTTGAGACAACGCATTCATCCCATACCTCAGGGCAGATCACTTCGCCACAGACCTCAAACTCTGAGCTGCCTCAAGTGCCAGCTGTAGTGGTTACTGAGGTCTACAATGCAGAAGACTCCAGTACACCACCTGTATTGCCAGGTAGCTCTTCACTTCAGAAACCAGAACTACAGCTACAGCAACAGATTCCAAGCTATGATCCACACCAGTTACCTACAGGAAACAGTACTGTTTGTGGAAGTGTAGGGCAGGTTCCCAACCAAGACCTCTCTTTAAGTTCCAGCAGTAACCTGCAAGCTCAGAGCGCCGCTCTGGAAAGGTTCTCTGAGCAAGCAGAAAAAAATGGTGCTTTCTTTACACAGAACTCAACGTTTCACAAAGATTCCTCCACAACTCCTGCTCTGGAAATGAACAGTGCACTGTCCGCCGTGGTGCAAGAAGGACACCGTTCCTACACCAACACATGTGATGAAACTCTTCCTGGGGGTATAAAGAATGAAGGGCAACAGCAGGGACCAAAGTCAGAAAGTCCCAGCCTCAGCCAACAACAACTTCACCCTCAGCAGCTTCCGCAGCAGGTACAAACATCGCAACAAGCCGACAGCGAAAGCAACCCGCAAGCTGCCGTGGCCGCCTCCATTCAGCAGCACCCAGAAGAAATGATGCCAGCGCCAGACCCTCCCCTCCAAAACATACAAGGGCGCGGAAGCGAGGGTGAGTTGCAGCAACACTATCAGCGTTTCCCAGGACATAGAGATCCTGAGATTCCTCCAGACAAAGAAAAGGACCAAGTGAAAGAGCCTGCACAGCAGGCTCAACATTATTCAAAACAAGCCTGGATAGAACTGGTCTCCACACGGTTCCACCAGGGAGAGCCTCCCCGAAAGTCCAGCGAAGCGTTATTGCGATCAATTCTTCAGTTCCAGGCACACACAGCCGAAACAGCCTATACAAAACAGTATGCTGGAAGTCCTGATGCGTTAAAGGGGCCTTCAGGACAGCTGCAGAGCCAAAAGATAATGCAGCAGGAACAAATTCCTCCACTGTACAAAAGCGAGAGCTCCCAGCTGCAGCCGCATCCCACAGCTGACCAGCAACTGCCATTCCAGAAACACTCACCACAGCCACAGCTCACAAAGATGGATTCCCTACTCAAGTCCCAAGTGCAGCAACACCCGCATCAGCAGCGCCACTTCCAGCAAAGAGCAGAACAACGATCCAAGCAGCAGCCTTTAGGGCCCCTCTTGAAACAGCAGCACTTGAATCCCCAGTCAGGGGAAAACGAGCAATTCCTGCATTCACACATTTTGCAACAGATGCTTCAAAAGCAGACACAGCAGGTGCAACTGCCGCGCAGTCCACAGCTAACCCCAAACCAGCAACAAACCCTGCAAATGAAAAATAAAGACCTGCCCCAAACCATTTCCCACTCCCAAAGCAATACCGAGCAGCCGCTAGACAGGACATCCTTCAGTCAGCTTAAGGCAGAGGAATGTTTCCAAAGTGGGAATAAGTACGTGAAATCAAACGCGTTCCCATCGCACAGCCCTCAGCTCGGCCTGGAGCAGGCACAGAGCGCGAACAGCAAAGCCTCACTTTACACTCAGAAAGCAAACGCTGGTCTGCAGCATCCCTGCCCAAACAACGGGCACTTGGTTTCGGAGAAGAAAGAAAACGCCGCACGCATGGAATGCTTTGGAGCCAACAAAGTGCAGGAATTGCAACACGTGCAGTATTTTTCAAATAACTTGACTGCAAAGCAAGATGCAAATCACTGTTTTCAAGAACAAGAGCAACAAACACAACAGACTTCAGTTATACAGCTGCCATCACTCCAGCACTCGCCGTGCTACAGTGGTAGTCTGAACCAAGATCTCCCAAGCCAACAAGCTACGCAGATTCCTCAGCGGTACTTACAACACAGCCAGCAAACCACCCCGCAGTCCCAAGACCAGAGAGGCTGTCACATGCAGTCCCAGATCCCCAAGGATTTTCAAAAGCACGCTGCTCTAAGGTGGCACCTCTTGCAAAAGCAAGAGCAACAAGCAGCCTACCAGCAACCCAAAAGTGAGATTGGCCCCAGTGCTGCACGCAAGCCTATAAAAATCGAGGGTGGCACAAAGTCTAATGTCTGCATGCGTCCATCGACTGGACAGCCGGAAAACAAAATGTGGAAGAAAACAATTAAACAAGAGAATCAGCACTTTGGCTACGAGAACGTGCAACAAAAGAGCATTATCGAGACCATGGAACAGCAGCTCAAACAAATACAGGTCAAATCACTGTTTGATCCCAAGACTTTTACTATCAAATCACCTAAACACGTGAAGGTTGAAACAGCAGGCCCTATCACCATCCTATCGAGAAATACCAGTGCTGCAGATTTTGACACTCAGACCCCAATCTTAGATCAGCAAGCAAACTCATCTGCTGAGAAAACCCCGACCAAAAGAACAGCTGGATCTGTTCTCAATAATTTTTTAGACTCACCTTCCAAGTTACTGGATACTCCTGTAAAAAATCTATTGGACACACCTGCCAAAACCCAGTATGATTTCCCTTCTTGCAGCTGCGTTGGTAAGTGCTGAGGGGTACTAAAGATACGCTAGTTCACAGGAAGAGAATGAGCCTTCAGGATTGAACCACGGGGTTAGTTGGATGTTTTTAGTGGAAGATTTTCTGAGTTGTTTCTTTTAGAGCAGTAATTAGTAAAGACTTATAAAATAGCAGTGTTACACACTTCATGCCTCACTGCTCATCCAGCCCCACACATGGGCCCTTTCTCAATATTTCATAAAGCAATTACCTGTTTGCTTTTTCAGTCTGCATGCTTGTGGCCAGTACTGTATCGCTTCACATTCATTCTCCTTGAGCAGCAGACATGTAATGACAACATGCTGATAGAAAATAGGTCATCATGTCACAGTCTGATTTATTCATCAAGGTTACATAGAGGATTTATAAAATCTATCCTGATTCCAGACTCTGAGATCCTGATAGCATTTTTGCTCTAGCAGTGAAGTTGTTGATGTTTACCTCAATGCAGCCTAAGCAAAGATAGGATCACAGATTATTCCTCACTTGTTGCAGGAGTTTATCCTTCCTTTCCACACTAGTGTCTTGCCAAAGCAGTTTCTTCAAGAAGCAGTGTCAGAAAAGGAGTGAGGAGGACCCACAGTGTTTCTTCATGATATACCTGATTCCCAAAGGCTGGAAGAATAGAGCACAGGGAAGCAAAGCAGAGTGACAGGCACGGCTGCACATTCTGAGCATCCATCCAGCACTGACACTGCGCGCAGCCAGATCTTAACAGGCACTTTCAAACCCTGCTGGATAAACTACTCAGGCTGAAACAGAAGGTTCAGCACCAGAAATAAAATAAAAATATAAAAATCCTTTTTATAATTTAATTTAGGGGGACTTCATACCCCCTATAAAAGCAGAAGGTTGAGCCGGTGCCCCATCCAAGATTGCAAAATGGGCCTGTGTCTCAGAGAAGAGGCTGTACTGGATGAAGTGGAAGCTCCCAGAAAGAAAACTGAAAGCCAGCTCTTTGCTGTTCCTTGTTGTTTTATAAGAAAGAACATACAAAATGTAGTTTTTTAAAAAACACTGAAGTTGTTAGCTTTTTATTGCCTTGAGACTGTTTCTCCAAGGTAGTTGGCACAAGTAACCATTTAATTATTCTCACTCTTATTTTAGCCAGTACTACAACTGCTGAGCAAAAGAGCCTATTACTCACTCAGATTTTAATTCTTCAGTCTGCACAGACCCTCTAGGAAATAAAGGAGCGTGAAACTGTCATCTGTGATGAACCCAGTGTCACAGAGTAATTTATAGGATCTACTGCTCTTTCCTACCAATATTTGTCCTTAGGAAGAGTGAAGAAAGCCATTCCCCCACTGATGCATTCAGGTTTGCAGTATGCCTTTGTCACACTACCAGAGGCTGTATACCAGGAGCAGCATCACCTCATCCAGCCTTTGGAGACAGTGTGGCAGAAAGCATAGAGTCAGCCCTGAGACAAGTCAGTACAGCTCCATGATCTCCTCCTAAATGCAAGCACAGCTTGGACATTTCTTTCTTGCTGCTGGAGCCTGCCTCCTGGTATGAAACTAAATGTATAGCATAGGTCTGTGAGTCCTGTCACAGTCGTTCCTACACACAGCAAGCTGAGGCCACATTCTTAGCATACAAGCACTTTGACTAAGCAGCCTCATGCAGGATTTCTTTCAGCAAATTTACTTATTTCCATTTCACAAGAGTCTTTTCTCTGGGTGGCTGAAGTTCTCTATGCAACCTGACTGCCCACTTTCTCAAGCTGAAGGTTCCTACACTATAACATGTCTGCTGAAAAAAAAACGTACAGCTCACTAACGTCAATATTTACCGCTGTTATCCCACTTGTCCTCATTTCTAGGTACTGGGAGAGAAGGAAGTGGGAGAAGGAGAAACAATTGTTTGGCGATAACAGGAAAATGCCTTTTGAATTGCAGGGCAGAGCTCAAGATGTGAAACAACTGTTTGTGCTAGCAAAGCCACACAGTCCATATCGTGACTGCAGGAGTAACCACGTGCTTCGCATGGTTTACACTAACTGCGTGGGCATTCTTTAGCCCTAAGTGTTTGAAAACACTTGACCCCAGCCCCACAGGGCAGTGTTCTAATGAGCTAGATGTAAGCTTTGCAACGTAACGTTTTCCCTTTCAGAATTAACCTTTGTTTTGTTTTAAACAGAGCAAATTATTGAAAAAGATGAAGGTCCTTTCTATACCCACCTAGGAGCCGGTCCTAACGTGGCAGCTATTAGAGAAATCATGGAAGAAAGGTAATTAGTGCAAAGGCATGGGGCAGATTAATGTTTACTCTTCTGTGGATGTCAGAACTTTTCCAGCTTTTGCACATAAAGAAATAAACAATTGCAAATCAAGTAATTACTTGTCGGCTTAGCTACTCCAGGGTTGCCAACATTACGCACTGTGCCATTCACCATAGAGTCACAATATTTGACAGAGCTAATAGTCTGCTGGCTGGCACAGGCCACGCACTTTGAGACAGATGCCAGCAAACCCAAGCAGGAACAAGTATTCACCAGTCTGCCAAGCAAGATGGTTGGCAACGACTGCAAAAGCAGGCATGGACCTGGTGTTCCCTCTGGTTAGGAGAATGCCAAGGTGGAAGGATGTTGAAGAGCAGAATACAAACCCCCCAAATCATCTCTCCCCCACCAAAGTACTGAGCGTATAGTACAGCTCTGAAGGGCCAGTTTGGTCACATCCAGAGGAGTGCCACAAAGTTCTCAGACAGGATTGCAGCCCAAGAATTGATAAGGAATTTAGTGAAAAAACGTCTGTGTTTCTCAAGAGCATTGCCAAAACCAGCTTTATGTTGATTGTGGATAATCCCTGTGCTGTGTTGTATCCTGGGGTATATTCATTACATTGAAGTCGGGAATTCTGAACAGCATGGAATGGATACATCTCTGTTGCTTAAACAAGCAACGTGTAAGTGCAAACCCCACCAGCCTTTCTAAGGTATTTGTATGAAAAACTGTCATAACAGCGACTTCTGCACTCTGAATTCTGCACTGCTTGTGGTTTTTTTGCACATATAGAACATCAGTGTCCAGAGTTATCTGGGAATTCAGTTCCTCTCTGAACAAATAAGCAAACAAAATCTTCCCAGTAAGTCCTACATGGATGGGAACTTGTTTTGTTAATACTTTAAAAATCTGGACTCCAGACCTGCAAAGAAGCTCCAGCTAGTTGCAGAATCCAAAGCGAATGGGAATTATAGCAGTGCTGTGTCAGAACTAAGCCTTACTGCTTCTTAGCAAGGTCTGTTAAGCTTGTGCTCATCACTGCACAACCATGGGCCACCTAAGGCATATTAAACCCTTTGGATTACCTCTAAGCCCTAAGGTCCTTTCTCTTTCTTAGCACCTTCCCCCCTGTGGCTCCTGTGCAGAGCTTGCCCAGAACATGTTTCCAGCTTTGTGAGCAGCTCAAACACATGTAAAGCTCCATAAATTATCTTATTCTGCAAAGAGGAAGGGAACTCTCCAGAGAAGATTCTTAATGTTTGTTATCTCCAGAGCTCCCATTGACTGGTTAATTCTTTAGGATGTTCACATAAGTAAAAGAGGAAGCCATTCATGTCATGAAGTCAATTATTAGAGATGAAACTTCTGTCAGTTCTTTACTCTGAAATGTAAATTTTCATTTGTGATAGTGACCTCACCTTTTTTTCCCCCCTGTTTAATTTCATTTCATGTTGGCAGAAGGAAATCCTGATACCAGATAACATGCATCTGCGCAGCCAGGTTCAGCCAGGAGCAGTGGCTCATGGTTTTACCTGTTCTTACAGTACGGACTGTATGATTCCATGACTGAATGGCTCCAGAACTCATCCTTGTTAGTTGATTTTGTATTAAGCACTAAATTTAAAATTCATTGAACTATAAAGATCCTGTGTGCAGTTTGTGACACTAACCACAACTGAAGCACTTTTAGACAGGCTTTTCCATTCACATGGATCAACTTCTAAGGCATCAGCACTGCCAAACAAACCAAACTGGGACTTAGACTTGCAGTTAATATTTTAGCTATGCCAGAACAAATTTCCTGCACAGTCCGTGGTGGATACACATTTTACCTCTGCCTCCTTCCAATCCCTGCTTGACGCTCACTGAGTCTTGCCTCAGGTTTTAAAGCACATCAGCTTTGGCCTGGGAGCAAGCACGACAAACATCAGACCCAAATTCCTTTGTGTCAGCTAAGAAGATTTGAGCCAAAGTCCACTGAATTTCCACTGTGTAACGTACAGCGTATTGCTATAGGCATCTGCACAGCTGTCCTGCGATCCGGATCAGCAAACTGATAGAACACGTTAAGATTTATAACTGGGTTTTAATGTGGTTAACTAAAGAAACCAATGTATACCAACATTCAAGACTAAGTAGGAAAAACTGACTTAACAGTTGCCCACAGAACACGTGTAGCACGACTTGATTTTATTTGTATAATTTCCTGTGACACTGAAATTTCACAATGAGATCACATCTAAAAATAAGCATTTTTCATTTCCTTTACAGGACAGAAGTTTAAATACAAATATTTGCCCTAAAATATGCCACCGAGATTTTAGTGCAAAAACAAGAGGGACGAAAGGTCAAAAGTTCTCAAGGCATCATTAAATGGCTGCATAACAGGAAGGAACAATCTTGAATGCTCTGTAGGTAACAGGCAGAGAACAAGGACATTGTGATTGAGTCCCCATATTTAGCTGTTTTAAAAGAAAGGTAATGCCGGTGAGACTGGCAGAATCCAAGAAATGGTGATGGAAGTGCAAATTTGCCCAGTCCCTGAAATGCAACAGGGTGGACATGTAATGTTGCAGACACTGAGGTTTCTGATGAATGGCCTCACCTGGGAGCTGGTGTGCTCTAGAGCTCAGCAAGTGGGCACCCCTAGCCACAGTAGTCTGAGAGGAGACCTGGCCGGAGAACATGCATCAAACGGCTTAACTGGTCTAACCATTTTTGCTGGTTCAGGATTCTCTTCACTTAGCATTTGCCTCGTATTTCCATCTGACTTGTCAAGCCATGGAATACGGATTCCATTTACTCTGGGTACAACTTACATGTGAGACTGGATTCTGCCCTGACAGCATAACCACCTTGGTTAAGCACTTCACCAAAAGCCAAGCTTACCTGCCTCAGTCACAGCATTATTTGAGGGCACTGCGTGATATTAATTCATATAGAAGTCAGGCAGAAGTAAATAAATAACAATTTATGAGCAGATGACAAAGGAAATAGATATGATGTGAATTAATCGTGACTTAACTGATTTGCACTGTATTTAAGTCAGAAACGAGCACAGAAAATTAATAGAGCGACTAGTGCATGCCAGCTGTTCTGTGACAACTTAATGGTATACATTTCAGAGTAATAACTTCAAGTTTAACCCACAAATTGAAGAAAAATGTAAAATTCCTCCTCAAAACAGACCTTCGAGTCCGCTTTTCAAAATGCCATCTGTAACAAAATCCTCTATAGAAGCAGCTAAAGGGTTGGGTAATATTAATGTGCTGTGGATCCTTTCTCCTCATCTCCTCATGTGTTAAAGACATTTGCCTCTCTTAACTCATCTATCAATGCACCACTATAATAGAATCAGCAAGATGAACTGCATTGCACATCCCTCCCTGTAATTCACAGTGTTTATTTTTTGAGATAAGACTGGCAAGTGTGCTCCATCTTTTCAGTGTTCATCCAGAACACAAACAAATCTGCTCATTGTACATGTTTTTGTTTGTTTAAGATTTGGACAGAAGGGTAAAGCTATAAGGATCGAGAGGGTTGTCTACACTGGGAAAGAAGGCAAAAGTTCTCAAGGCTGTCCAATTGCTAAATGGGTAAGTGATGTGCACAGTTCTTAAGATCAGTCTAGTTCAAAGTGGCTGTTCATGTGAGCAGACAGCAGTGACATGGCCTCCTGTTAGCTGACCCTAGGAAACTTTAAATAGCTCAACAGCAGCAGTACCACGGGATGCCTGTAGCCTGTTCCCACTGCTTGCTCTCACACTGCATTAATGAAGAACAGCAAGAAAAAGATTTGACTTAAAGTTACCAAAACTCAAGAAGGAAAGTAGTTTAGCTTAGATTTAAGATTCACAACACTAGACATTCTCACTGCTGTTTAATTTTAGTTTACAAGTAAGTCAAGTAAGTGCATGGCAGAATGTTTTTAAAATGAACCCCTGGGTTGAGAGAGGCATCAGGACACCCTCCCAGCAGACGCTGTTGTACTTCGGCACAAATTACCAAGCAGTTTGGGTGGGCTGGGGAAAGGGGATGAGGAAGAACCAAGACGTGATTAGTGTTCTTTACACGTGCCAGACTGCATCTTTACAACAGAAATACCCACAGCAGCACAAGCACTCAGAGGAAAGGACATTTTTATTTGAACAACATCTTCTGCCTTCCTCTCATCTTTGTGGTGTTTGCATGTAGTAAAAGCAAGTCACAAAACTGAATAGGTGATGACAGGCTTAGTTGCTTAAGTTTGGAAGGGAAAGGGAGAGAGTTCCCATGCCCAGTTATTTAGTCCTTTTGCTGCTTGCCTTTCCATGCTTGGCTCCTGCCCAAAGTGCAGGTGTTGGTCATCCAGCTCTGTGCAGGGAGACATCACACTGCTTACTTCCTTTTACTGTCTAATCAAACTGGGACACTGGTGTGATAGGGCAAATCCAGGACAAGATTCCTGTTCAATCAGAGCATGGGAGATACCTTTACAAAGCTGGTTTCTGTGGCCATGGCTTTCCATGCTATCAGTCAAGCTTAGCCTCTTAGGATCAGCTTCATTAAACAGAAAGGGTAGCCCTAGCCCATATCCCTGAATGAGAAGAATGGACCAAGATGCCAGAAGAAAACAGAAGTAGCCTAAACACACACACACACATGCTAATGCTGAGGTTTCCTATTGTCTGGCTCTTTAAATTAAGAACTGCACTGTTTGTGTTGGGGCTCTGGGGGTGTGTGTTGCTGTGCATGCAGGTAGTCCGCAGAAGCAGTCAGGAGGAAAAGCTACTCTGCTTGGTGCGCGAGCGAGCGGGTCACACGTGTGAGACAGCTGTGATTGTGATTCTCATCCTGGTCTGGGAGGGAATCCCAACAAGCCTGGCTGACAAGCTCTACTCTGAACTCACGGACACCCTGAGGAAGTATGGGACGCTCACGAACCGGCGCTGTGCCCTGAATGAAGAGTAAGTCAAACAAAGGATATGCTCACCAAACTTGCAGCCCCACCTTCAGCCTCAGACCTGGCAGCAATGCTCATGCGTTTACCCTGCAATATGCTTAATCATTCCAACTGTTTCAGGCAGTTTGGAAACCCACAAACCCTGTGAGAAAAGCAATCAAGGTAAAACATCTTGCCAAAGTTGTAAAGTATTGTGGTATATTTAAAAGAAGAGATCTCCGCAGGGTCCAGGACAGCAGATAAAACAAACTTGCATTAAAAATGGGGGGCACTGTGTCACACTGTAAGCTTACAGAACCTAGTCTGAATCAAAAGGACTTGCACTGTATCAAAGAATGGCCTGGCTTGGAAGGGACCTCCAAAGATCATCTAGTCCAGTACCCCTGCAGTGAGCAGCGACATCCTCAACTAGATCATACTGCCCAGAGCTGATCATTTCCCCATGTCTTTCTGATAGTGAAGAATACTTAGACCAAAACTAACACCCCTAGGTTAATGGTACTTTGGCTTCATGGGCAGAGCCATGTTTCAGGAATTACTGCCCAGCTTCTGGCAGAGGGGTCACTGCCCATTCGAGGCACCACAAATATGACACCACACAAACATGCCTTCTCTTTCAAGCAAAGCCAGTTATCCCACAGAAACATGGAAACACTATGGTCCTGCCTTTGCAACCATGAAATTATAATCTGTATGCGTCCCTCATTCATTGCTTCATTATTCACTGGTGGAAGACAACCCGAGACCACCAATGCCCCAGAATGCTGGCACCCACTGTAGGAGTAATGGCTATGTTTTCTTCTTTTAGACGGACTTGTGCATGTCAAGGGCTGGACCCTGAAACTTGTGGTGCTTCATTTTCCTTCGGTTGCTCCTGGAGCATGTACTACAACGGTTGTAAGTTTGCCAGAAGCAAGATTCCAAGAAAGTTTAAGCTGATGGGGGATGACCCGAAAGAGGTTGGTGTCCTTTTCTAAACTGAGCCTCATTTGCAAGGAGATGTTTTCTGTCACTCTGCAAACAGAGATACAGTACAAAAGAGCAGGGGCCAGAGCCCTGCCTGGGTGACATACATAAATAACTGCCAATCCAAACTGATTGATTCCAGTCACTGAGCCAGCTGAATTGACTGTCCAAATTCTGACCACTGGTAAAAGCCCTGAGACTTAAAACCTTGTTTGGAGACTTTCACAATTAAAGGAGAGGACACGGCCTGAATAGCTGTGGCCGTGTCAGGCCTGCAGTCAACTATTCCCATCGGCAGAGCGGAAGGTTTACCAGCTAAAAGAGCATAACATTGCAACTGGGAACCAGAGCAGACTGCATGGAGACAAACATGATGAAACTCTGAGATGACAATAGGAAGAGGATAGGAAGGTTCACTCTGCCCACAGCCTTGCCCCACTGAGTGTTTCCAGACGAGGCTGGATGTTCCAGCAAACCAGCAACTATTTAAAAGGAGAGTGAGTAACAAAAACCACATTGACCTTAGATACTTTGGCACAAAATACTTTTGAAGTTATGACTACAGCAACTTCAGGACTTCTCCATTGGGTCAGGTGTCCGGGAAGCTCAAATGGCCCAGCACATGGCAAGCACATGCATATTTAGTCCCTTGCTTGTGATCTGACTCACAGATCCACAGCTTTCACTGTATTCTGGTGCCTAACAGAAATCCAAGCATTTCTTTCACCTGACCAGAGAGACAAGTATTTCTACATCCTGTGACCTGTGCTGAGATGCTGAGAATGATGCAATATTGAGAGTATCGTCATGACTAACACGTAGTTTTTCCTCCCTGCTCCTCTTCTACAGCCCCAAGAATTGCAGAATAGCTCTCCTTCAATCATGCTGTGACACAAAGCATTTTTTATCACAGCCTGCAATCCTAAATCCCCTACATTTTTTAAGCTAGGTACCTGGACAGAGCCCACCAGGGCACTCTTCCAACTTGTATTCTTGGAATTACTTCCCATGGAAGCCAGAGCTGGGCAAGGAAGATGATTTTTCCCCTCAGTCTTGTTCCTGCAGGAAATTTGGGGCAGCTAAAGGATACATGCAGACCACGGGCTGGGTCCCATAGCACAGACACAGTTTATAGACAACAGAAGTACTGTTCTCACCAATAAAAAAATAGAAGTAACACTTAGAAATGGTAACCTAAGGGCCACATAAAAGCTCTGTGTTCTGGCAGCAGCCACAAGGTCACAACAGTATGTTTTTGACAAATTCTTGATGCTGTGGACTCCTGAAGTACAATACAGTCTCACAGTAGGAGAGAACAAATGTCATGCACCAAACACAATGGGTCTGTCACAAACCCATAGGTTTTTTGCAGCTCGTCACACCTGGCTGAAGTATACCAACTCCTAAAAAACAAGCACAGCACTGCAGTGTGCCACTGTTCTTTACAATTAAAAATAAGGGCCTTATGTAAACAAGATTTTAAATTTGGGATTTTGAGAGGACATGGAACAACTGCGGAGTATGTTATTAAAGTACTTCATGTTTCAAGAGCTCTTTCTGAGCCATTTTGAGACCATGTACCTATTGTTATGGGAAAAAAGAAGAGTGCTCATTCCTGCCTCCATATCACTAACCACAAGACATATCCAGAGTTCTTCCTTGCTTAAGAATCAAAGACTCTTTTAAGTCTGAAGTATTTTAATAATTTTAAATTACTGCATGAAAAAAAAGATACTTCAGTGTGTTGAAGTGCTGTCACTGCAATGCAATCCCTAAATGAGCCAGGTTTACGTGATGGATCATTCTGATATTATTGCTCTCAAGCTTTCTGTACAGTTTTATTTTCCCAAAACTCCAGTGGGGATAATAATGAGGACCATCATGCTTGGATCTAAAACATCTTGTTGAATAATGTGATTATTATTGATATAAACCACATTAGGATTATAGTAGCTGATGACCTTTTGCAAGGACCACTCTACAGTAGTTTACTATTTCATTATTTTAAAGGCTGTGAAACAGTAAATTTACAAAGGAGATTGACAACAGTTGTCTAAAGATTGAGAACAGTCCAGGCCTTTACACAAGTGTCAGCAGAAACATAAGTGTGTAAAAATCCTGACTTCTTGGATCCCATGCCTACAGGATGGAAATGACGTTGTCTATTTCATCTCCTAACAGGAAGAAAAACTAGAATCCAATTTGCAGAATCTATCAACCCTAATGGCACCTACCTACAAGAAGCTTGCACCTGATGCCTATAACAACCAGGTATGCTGTAAAATAGGAATGGAAATGTCGTGCAAACAACCTGATTTTTTCCATGGTTCCCAGTGTGTCAACCTTGCACCCAACCATTAGGTACCTTAGTGCCAGCATTCCTTTGGAAACACCAGTGGGAATTAACAGCTCCACTTTAAATGCTTTCAAAAGTAAAGCTAACAGGAAACTAAGCAGAGCTAATCTTGACACCTTTATCAATGAAATTCAATTACTTCACACAAGCAGAATTTTTAGGATCTACAACAGAAATTCCTGACTGAGTCTGAGTCACCAGCCACACACACAAAACAACCATGATGATGATGGGAGATTGGCAGCTGAAGGCAGTTCATCCTACCACACTCATGCTCTGAAGCCACCGTTACAGGTCTTCTCTTTCAAATGGTAGATGAATTTAGTAGGTCACCAGAGCAGCCATCCAAACATGCCTTTACAGTGACTTGTAATATCGGAACACTCTGCATGCACAAGTGCAGTGAAACAGCACTCACAGACACTAACACAACCAGTGCTTTTACAAGGTCTCCATCGTGGCTGTCTCTCATCTGCATCCCTTTACCAAGCATCTTTCAGATATTTGACAGTGTACTCCCTGCAAACGCGTATCTGTGGCCTTTTTGTTGCTCAGGTTCACTGCCATTGCAAATACTCACACATTTTATAGCTCACATCCCTGCAAACTATGACATTCTCTTTCTTTTCTGTTGACAGCATTATAGATTTTCCACTATAACAGAAGCAGTAAACTAATACAAACCTGTCCATTTTCCTGAGCTCTAACACTTGCTACTGCATGTTTAATAGCACCTTGATTGGGTAAGCAGATTCAGTAGAGACTTAACCAATTGCACTTACCTGATCAGATAACATTAGGAGACTCACTGTGGAGGAAACCGTATCTCTGTGCTCTCTAGCTGTGGTTAGCTGTCCAAATATCTGAGAGACATTCTGCAAGAGAAGACAGGAAGAGAACTAAAACTGAGGGGGTGGAGAACAATAAAATGGTTTGGGCTGCTTTCCTTTTCCCACAAAAATTTGCACACCTTTTTTTTCCATATAAGCTGTGATCCTGCCCAACACTAGGTGAAAATACATGGTTGATCATTTTCAGTTTTTACTCTGTGTCTCAAGGCATGTGCACAGCCTGGCCAACTTCAGGAGATTTATGTAGACCTTGTAGTTGTGGGGGAACCCTGATCAAGGCACTGGCAGTAGCTTTAAAGAGAGATGATCAAGGCCCCATTCATATGGGATTATAAAAGGTTCTAAAATCAAAAAGTCCTAAACCAAACCCCCCTGTGAATCCTGTAAAGAAATTCCAAAGTCCCAGCTTTATTCTAATCCAAGTCTGGATTAAAATTTAGAATTGAAAATCGCAGAATTATTGAGGCTGGAAAAGACCTCTAAGATCATCCAGCCCAGCTGATGACCTGACATCACCACATCAGTTAGATCAGGGCACTAAGGGCTACATCCACCCTGTCCTGAAACACCTCCAGGGATAGGAAATCCATCACTGCACTATGCAGCCCATTCCAGTGTCTGATCACCCTTTCCCTGAGGAAGGGCTTCCTAACATCCAACCTAACCCTCCCCTATTGCAGCTTCAGGCCTTGCCCTCTCATCCTATCACTAGTTGCCTTGGAGAAGAGCCTGACCCCCACATGTCTGCAACTTCCCTGTAGGTTGTGTAGAGAGCGATCAGGTCCCCCCGAGTCTCATCTTCTCCAGGCTAAACAACCCCAGCTCCCTCAACATCTGCTCAAAAGACTTTCCCTCAAAAGGAGTCTGTTTTTCCAAGTAGACACAACAGAACCTTGCCAAGAACAGCTGCACCAACATACTGTCAACAGACATAGTCCGGTTACTGTATCAGACCACTCATGTTCAATGCCAAATCTTTCAAGTTTACTTCCTCTTTTATTTTCAACATTCCAAATTTTAAAAATAAAGGTCTGTGAGCAAACTAAACATCTTGTTATTGACCTTGGATCAAGACTTGGCAAAACCTCTTATATCACCTTAACTTCAAACGGGATTCGTGACATTTCATTAAACGTAGATCGTTTTGCATTCACTGGAAAGATTCAGGATTTTCTCAGACCGGTTTACAAACAGGGATCCATTTTTCATTTTCTAAATAAAGTAGGAAACTCTCTTCTGTGTAAGGCTTGGGCTTGCATTACAAAATCTTTTCCTTTTTGTGTAAGGTTTACTGTTGCATTAGCAACCTTCTGTAAGGCTCCTTGATAACGAGTCCATGGGTAGTAAGTACCATCCTGACTGAATGCTCTCCTTTTAGTCAGGGGTTAGAGTTTTCCTAAGCTCATGAAACACACCTTTAGCACGGCAAAATATTACAAAGCAAAAAGCAAATTATCATGTTGCATGAAGTCATTCTGAAGTCAGTTCTATAAAGCCATTTTCCCTTAATAGCTCGGTATTTTTCCAGTCTACACAAATATATCACGCTTCAGTGCCAGATGCTGAATCCACATGCTGCATTTGTCATGTAAAAACACCAACTACTGGCAGAGAACTAAAACTCAAGGAAAAGTATTACTGGACAATTTCCCGATCACACCAGAGATGGAAAGTAACAGGGAACAAAGCTCCAAGGAATGACTGATATGAAATTACCATCAAATTGCTTGGTTCTGTTTGCCTAGAAGATGTCACCAGCTCCAAGATGCTAGTTGTCATGTGGAGCATTCGCTGCTAATTCAATGTACTGGCTCATCCAGTTCAGTTGCAGTGATACCTCTTCTCTTTCCAGATCGAGTATGAACACAGAGCACCCGAATGTCGCCTGGGTTTAAAAGAAGGTCGCCCATTCTCAGGAGTCACTGCCTGCCTGGATTTTTGTGCTCATGCTCACAGAGACTTGCATAATATGCAGAATGGAAGTACACTGGTAAGTCTGAGATGCGCTCCAGCATTAATTTCATACTTTTAATTCATTATCTCCTGTCTACATTTATTTGCTTGCATGAATTTATACTTGCCTAGCAAAGATTGCTAAAAAAAGTAACAGTGAGCAGTACCTGAGGCAACTTACTACTCCCTGCACCATTTTTCCTTCAATTGAATGGCATTGCAGCCTATTAGAAAAAGGTTTCATATAGAACTAGTGAAGGAGAAACTATGGAGACAATGGAAGGAAGGTCCAGGCAGGGCCTTAGGTAGGATGAGCACAGAGTCCACAAGCTTTGCCAGCCTTTGTATGTTACACACACCCAGGTTTTGATCTCTCACATGTACAGCAAAGGTGCTGCAGAAGACACCGGAAAAGCAAACAGGGTTTCAAAGGATATTGGATTGATACTGTTCCCTGGCTGCTCTCTCTGTGACAGTATAGTTGGGATAAACATGAGAAAGAATAATTTTGAATAATTGAAGTTGTAATTTGAGGTAACCACCTAGATTCCCCGTGCAGCTCTTACTACAACCAAAGAGGACATGCACTGTTTTGATACCAGCTAAATTTTTCCTGTTTCCAGGGTCTGACTTAACTGACAAGTCAACCAGCCACAGTACTATACATATTTCTAGCTGAGCTTTCTTCCTGAAACTCACTGAAGCAATGATTTTGCTACAGAGTATGTCTGTATCAACATCCTTTTCCTCTGAGATCTTCCCAGTATCTGTTTTGGCTGCTGCATGATACAAGGGCAACTTCCTTACATCTTATTAGCATTACACTGACTTGCTCCTTTGTCCTGGAAGTTGCCATTGTATGGGAGTGTGACATACACTGGCAGTAGGTTATATTGCACACTACTACAGGGTAGCTAGCAAATGTATTACAGTGAAGAGATCTTCAGGTGAACAAAGTACAGAGTCCCAGCTCTCTGGCCACACTACAATGGGTCGCACAGTTTATTTTACATTAGGGTAATCACTAACTATCTGCTCATTTCAGCACAAGATATTAAAGCTGTCTAAGAGAGCAATGGAAAGGAATGAATCTTCAGGCTTCTTGGAATCTGCATGAATTGCAGAGAAACTCACAGTGTACAGATAGCTTGCCAAACGCCAATGCCAGAAGGGCAAGGCTCGTATTCTTCTTCTCAGACTGGTTTGAGAGAGTAACTCTTACCACACCTTTCTCACAGGTTTGCACACTAACTAGAGAAGACAATCGTGAAATTGGTCAAACACCAGAAGATGAGCAGCTCCACGTGCTCCCATTATACAAAGTCTCTGATGTGGATGAGTTTGGAAGCACTGAAGGCCAGGAGGAAAAGAAGAGGAATGGCAGCATCCAGGTTCTTACCTCCTTTCGCCGAAAAGTGAGGATGTTAGCAGAGCCTGTAAAGACGTGTCGGCAAAGGAAGCTAGAAGCAAAGAAAGCAGCTGCAGAAAAGCTTTCCTCCTTGGAGAATGGGCCTAGCAAAGCTGAAAGAGAGAAGCCTGCTGCAGCACGCAACAAGCAAGGCAACTCTGAAGCAGCAGGTCATGCAAAGCAGCTGGCAGGTAAGCACACAAGTCTGATCAGGATTGGTATTAGTAGTGGTAAGCTTCCTAGAAATCAGCACCACTTACAGTGTGTCTCGAGAAAACCATTATTCTCTGCCTAAAAATATTTTAAAGTAGAGAAAGGAAAGAGAATTCTTGAAAGGCAGTAACAACGTTGTGTATCTCTAAACGCTGGATTGCCAAACCATGGACCGCTCTGGAGAAGCAAAAAAATACCCTTAAAGGTAAATCCTTTATTGCTGGCTAGTGAGCAGTGTTGAAATCCAGTGCTTTTGAAAAGTCCTCTTGCCGTTCAGGGTAGTGTGAAGCACCTTTGTAAGACCAGCAGTGCTGGAGGCCACGAAAAGAAGAGTATGGTGCTGCTGTCAGAAATAGAATGGCCTGCTCACCGTCTGCCACTGTTACAGAGAACCTCCTAATCTTAGGGGATTTGAGCAGATTATCTTTACCCCTGTTTATGCTCCCTGCTTCAAGCAGACAAGGTTTTTCCTTAGCAGAGTAAGAACTTAAGTATCTACCCAACTGTCCCTGGCAGGTTTCATCAGTTTGAGAATCCCAGGAAAAGGAGTTCATTACAACTATTTAATTGTTATAGCAGCTTTCTCAGAGAGGGGGGAAAAAAGTGATACCTCTGGGGATGGTCAGAAGGTCACATAAATACCTGTGAACAGAAATCATCTGTCTCATAACCCAGGCTACAGTAATAATCATTAAAAGATGTCATTTCACTTTAATGAACGATGGTTTTGCTCTTAGGTCCTGAGTTACTCACACTTGTTAGTGAACTGTTCTTGCTTACCAGTGAATGTCTCCCTTGGTAAAACTATAGATGTGCTTTTGAGACAGTTCTTTTAAAAAGATTAGAAGAGTTATTTGTTATTGGGAAAAAGAAGGTCACCTTGTGCATGGCTGTTTGGGAGTACTTTTGATGCTGCATTTCATGGGCCACTCAAACGATGATTCAACTCTTTGGATTCTGTGCGTGTGACTCTGAACAGACTGCACTGTCCTCTTTTTCCCTGTTGCCACTAGCATCTGATCTCGCTGGATATATGCCAAACAGCATGAGTCTCCCTCATATGTATTCAGCTTCTTAAAGGATGGTATTTGAGATGTGAGAAAGGAAACTTGTGTTGCTGCATCATATGATAGACTTTCCTTGGATGTTTTATAGATCTCTGTAATGCAAAGCCTGTAAAGTTTGTAGTTGTCGGGTTGTTTGATTTTTTTTTTAAAATACCACATTTGTTTTGTGGTGGTTTTTTTCTTTTCACATCTACAGATCTTTTACGTCTTTCAGGACCAGGCACACAACAACAGCAGCAGCATCCACAGCGCACTCTCCCTAACAACCCTCAGTCGAATGCTATTAACTCTTACTCGGGTTCAGGTTCTGCAAATCTCTATGTAAGGTTGCCTAATCCAGCCAATGCTTATCCGAGCTCTTCATACACTTCAGATCCTTATGGAGGGTCCAGTCCCATGAGTCTCTATACAACTTCATCACAGCCTGTGGGGTCTTATTTGAATTCTTCCAGTCCAATGCACCCTTATTCAGGATCATTAAATCAAAGAAACCAGTATCCACCCTACCAATGCAATGGGAATGTATCTGTGGACAACTGCCCCTCGTACTTGGGCTCCTACCCTTCTCAGCATCAGCACATGGACTTGTATAGTTGCCAGAGCCAAGACCATATGTCTAAACTCAGCCTACCACCCATTCAAACATTATACCAGCATAGGTTTGGGAATAACCAGAGTTTTGGTCCCAAGTACTTGAATTACGGAAACCAAAATATGCAGGTAGACTCCTTCAGTAATTGCACCATTAGACCAAATGTACACCACGTAGGGTCTTTCTCCTCTTACCCCGCCCATGAGGCTGACAGTCATTTTATGGAGGTTGCCTCAAGGTTAAAATCGAATCTGAGCAATCCAAGCATGGATTACGCCTCCATGAGTAAAACCAGTGACCATCACCTTGTGCAACCCCCTCCACACTTAGCCCACAACTACCATTCTGCTCCAAATATGTTTAGCAGCCCTCCTAATTCACTGCATCTCCAAAATAAGGATAGTGAAATGCTTTCCCACGCAGTCAATGGTCTGTCTAACATGCTTCCTGGGCAAAACCACGATAGGACTACTCCCCAGGGTGGTTTAGATAAAACTGATGTGCTGAATCCCGAAAAAGCAGAGGATCCTGATGAAGTCTGGTCAGATAGCGAGCAGAGCTTTCTGGATCCAGACATTGGAGGAGTGGCAGTTGCTCCATCTCATGGGTCAATTCTCATAGAGTGCGCAAAACGTGAGCTCCACGCAACGACTCCCTTAAAAAACCCCAACAGGAACCATCCCACCAGAATATCCCTTGTCTTTTACCAGCACAAGAGTATGAATGAGCCAAAGCATGGTCTGGCTCTATGGGAGGCAAAAATGGCTGAGAAGGCGAGAGAGAAAGAAGAGGAATGCGAGAAGTACGGTCCAGACTACGTGCCTCAGAAATCCTACGGCAAAAAAGCAAAGCGGGAGCCTGCTGAGCCACACGAACCCTCTGAGCCAACATACTTGCGCTTCATCAAGTCTCTTGCACAAAGGACACTGTCGGTCACCACGGACTCCACAGTAACGACATCTCCATATGCCTTTACACGGGTTACAGGGCCTTACAACCGGTATATCTAACTTCACACCTTTGCTGGTTACCTCATCCGAAAACAAACACCTTGTCAGTAGGGCAGTAGATCTTTAGGTTTGGGGGAAGGCAAGGGTGGAGAAGCAAACAGTGTTTATACAAAACTTCACAGTGGAAAAAGCCTCAGCACACCAGCAGACAGAGGTAAACTCACTAGCGCACTTCTTTTCCACTGGTTTTCAAGTGGTCACAGATGGCACGTAGGAAACAAGACCAAAGCATCCTATGCAAAAACGAGAGAGTGTTTTGCAGCTTGCATTTGAAAACACTGGCTCCATTACTGAAAGAGAGAATCTGCAAACGGATTTCTTTTCTTCTATTTTCTTTTTTTTCCTCCTTACAGTTTCGCACATCTGTGGCCACTTTTAAATGTCATCAAGTTTTGCATAGTCATGGAACAGGAGCAAAAAAAAAAATACCAACCCCACCACCCTAAAACAACAATACTGTAGTATTACCGCTGCAGGAATCTTAACCCAACATTTGGTGCTGAATCTATGATGTACTGAAATACTGGAACGGTGGCTTTTTAACACGCAGTTTTTACTGTAACCTTATTAGTCTCTTAATTTTATTTAACAAAAGTAGGTAAGTATAAAGCGTAACGACTAGACAGCAAAACACTGAAGTTGTTTGGATATTCTAAACCCATGGTGCTATCTAAGAGAATGGTGTCTTTATTTTAACAGTCAAACAGTTAATGCCTTTATAACAAAATGTCAAGGATGTAGTCCAGTGTTGTTTGGCAACGGGGAGGATCTTTTCATTCGTGTATGTACTGAATTTACCTGGTGTTAAAATAAGCTTACTTTTTAACAGATGGAAATTACAAAGACCTCTGGATTTTACTCATCCAGTCAAGTCCTGGAAAAGGACAATAAAATAGAGAGAGAAAGAGAGAGAGATATTTTTTTTTAAATAGTGTTTTGAAAGCACTTTGTCTACCTAAGCTTGGCGACTTGAACAATGCTAAGGTACTAAGACATTAAAAGAAGAAAAGAAAACAAAAGTTTACTTTGATTTTAAAATGCAAAGATGATTTTTTTAAACTAAAAAAAGGCAAAAAAAAAAAGCTTTTAAATCCTTTTGTTTTAGCCGTGCATCTGCTCGCGGGCTACATATCCATTTTTAATACAGTCAGTTATGGCTACAGTGGGGCTTACTGGATATAAGGGAATACTTCAGTACACAAAACACATGTTTTTCTGGTGCTCATCTCACACAGCTATACTGTAAACCGTTTTCTACAGTTCCTATGACAAGTTCATTGCTCAAATATGTACAGTTTTAAGGAAAGAATTTTCTATTAACCACAGGTAATAATTAGCAGCATGCGACAGACAACACCTAGTTAGCTTGGGCTTCTGCTGTTTCTAAAAGATCTGTATGCTCTTCAAATACTGAATGGCAGATCGCTTTTGTGTTGATAATTATGTACGTTGTGGTGTAAATCATTTCTCGGTGCAAGTGTCCTCTTTTCCAGAAAGACTGAGCAGACCGATGCCTACACAAGACGAATAAAACAGGGTTAGTTCTGTGCGATTCCGTTGATTAAATAGAATTAAAAAAAAAAAAAGAAATAGGCAGCTGGCTTGCTGTGGTGGTTTTAAATCCTTAATTTCTATTAAAAAACAAAAAGCAGGAGAGTTGTATAGTAAATTAAATTGTAAACAAGACTTTTTTTAACGCAATGCTTTAGTATTTTAGTACTGTAAAAAATATTAAATCTATATATATTTGGGTTTTGAGCTGAATTCACATCATGGTGCTACTCAGCCTGCTACAAATATATCATAATGTGAGCTAAAAAAAATACATTAAAAGGTTTGAGTGATGTTCCTACTTGTCATATACCTCAACACTAGTTTGGCAATAGGATATTGAACTGAGTGTGAAAGTTTATATATTGTTATACCATCATTTTCCCCCCCAAAACAGCCTTTGAAAAAAAAAAAAAAGACAAAAAAAAAAGGAAAACAACAAAAAAAACACAACCTCTCGATACTTGACATTTTAGCAAGTGGAACTTGAACTTCAACTTTTCTTTTTCTTTTCTTTTTGGTTCTAAAAATTCAGGGATATTTCAGCTCATGTTCTCCTATGCCAACGTGTCACCTGTGTGTGTGTAAAGCTGTTGTAGGTTAAATATATTCTTCCTGGGGGGGGTTCTTTTTGGGTTTGTTTCTTTTCTTTTTTCCTCCTTTTCAGGGATTTCACGCTTCGCTTTCAAATCCCTCCCTCTAATTTTTCTTGGACACGTAGTGACGTAACTAAAACTAATTTTTGTAAATTCGTTAGCTCTTTTTACCGTGAGGAAAGCGTTTCAGCGATTTAGAGTGGGTTTGCCTGTTTCAAAGGAATAAACAAAAAAGAAAGTAGAATGCACTGAGCTGATTAAAGGGAAAAAAAAAAATATGTAAGGCAGGGGTTTGGCAAGTGACTGTTTGCTAGAGTTGCTCAAGTCCCTCTCTAAACAAGGCTTCTCGGATACTGTAATGAACTAAAGAAAAAAGAAAGAGGTACAGTCTGTACAAGGGCTTCCCTAAACGCGCCAACCTCCACGCCCCAGACATATCTTGTGCAATATACTGTAAGATTAAGTTTGGTAGAAAGACAGAATCACAACCCAACTCGAGTCAATCAAAGGAGGCCTCTGGGTTTAACGGTCAACTATTTATTACGGCGATTGTGTTTTTGTAATTCTCAGCCTGTGACTTTGCCCACTGCATTGGAACGAAAGTTTCACCCTTTTTAAAAGACAATTTCCCAGAAAAAAGAAATAGCAAACGATGGTTATACATCAGATTGATTAAATCACTATAGATCATCATCTCTGGGTCATTTACTTCTTTAGGTCCTATATTACACACGTAATCCATGCTAGATGTTTGGTTCGTACGCCGTGCACCGTCATTTGCCAAACTGCTGGCAGCAGGAGCAGGAAGCTTAGTTGGTGAATCGGTTTTGTATTGTAAATACCCAAACTGCATCTCCTGGTGTGCAGAACCCTGCCTCAGTTGGAACGAATGACAAAGCAGACATGAAATTGCTCGTATAGGATTATCAGGTTGACTATAGCCATACTTGAAGATGCTTCTGAGTGGTGTCAACTTTACTTGAATGAATTTTTTCATCCTGATTGACGCACAGTGGTATAAAGTTCACTCCTAAAGCTAGTGGTTAACTTGTATAGGAAACTTTAGCGGTTTGACACTAAGGTAATGAACTCTGTGTGCATTTTCTATGCTTATGTTCTACTTTTTTTCTTTTATTTTTATTTTCATTCATTTTCATGAAATGTTTGGTATGTCTATAAAGAGAATCCGAGGATGGTTATAAATACTGTAAGTATTGTAATGTAATGCAGGTTATTTGAAAGCTGTTTATTATTATATCATTCCTGATAACGCTGAGATGTGGGTGTTTTTAATAAAATTTATATTTATTTAATGCACTCTAAGTCTGTCTTGTAGACACTTGTGTTTCCCTGGCATTTTGAGCAGCTAACAACAAAGCCAGCGCAGGGAAAATAAGACCCCAGAGTACCAGCTATGGGTCAAGAGCACAACAGTTACAGGGCCAGGGAACCTGCTAGACTGGGGAATTCAAATCTAAAACTGCATTAGGAGAAGCAGAGACAGTTGTGCATTTCAGCAGCTTAGACACAGAGCGCATCCACTGATGTAACAGGGCAACCCAAACCTTTCGATGAAGCAGGCCTGCACCCCAGCAAGAGATGGAAGTGCACTTCCATCTTCCCTAACTCAAGCAACACACTCCACCTGCATCAGTAGGGACTTCAAAACATGAGAGCTAGACATCACAGCCCCCATTCTGCTTTAACTCTTCCTTCTAATGGGCTGAGCAGCTTTTTTATGGGCAGGAAGAGGATTGTAGAGCATCACTGCTGGTTTTGATGGGTGTTTATGGACATAGATGAATATGGACTACATGCTCACTGTTGGCATTTCCTCTTGGCTCCAGGCACAGCCACAAACGCTCACCTGGCACAGGCAGGACAAGGGGGAGGCAAGGTGTTCGTGGGCTGCTTGCAGGGAGGTTTAGATTGGGTATTAGGAGAACTTTCTGCAAGGAAAGGGTTGCCAAGCACTGGAATAGGCTGCCCAAGGCAGTGGTTTAGTGGCGGAGTTGGCAGTGTTAGGTTTAGAGTTGGACTCTATGACTTTAGGAGAATCTTCCAACCTAAATGATTCTGTGATTAATAAAATGAGAAAAGCCTAAGCCCTCATGCATAATTACATCACACAGACCCTAGAGAAAAGCAGAAGCAAGAAGGTAGTGCATCTGAATCACTACCAGGACACAGATCCTTGCAGGCACCAGAAAAGAAGTTCCAGTTCTTGGCCCCTTGTTTTTTCTCTTCACTTCAAGGAATATCAGAACTGAATCCTGGAATATTCTCTTCTGTGGGGAGACAGATTGCTCTCTCTGCAGCTGCAAAATGGTTCTGCAGCAACTGGTACTTGAAAGCATCTCAAGCTTTCTTTTTTCAGACCCACAAAGCTGTCATCAGCCCTCGTTACCCCCACCCACCCTGGGAAAGTCTCTCCACTCTGTGCATTCACATAGCCCAGCACCTGAGGAAGCAGCGATGCAAAACTCTGACAGATCCATAATGCTGACCCCTGGCTCAGCATGTTCCCAGCAAGGGTGTCTCGGGGCAGGCTGGCATGCTGCTGTACAGCCCAGGGCTGCTCTCAGCAGAGCACAGGTGCACTCTAATGCATTAGACAGCTGGAACCCTAATGCATTAGACAGCTGGAACCGACAGAGGCAGTCACCTCAACAGCAGTCTCTCTCCCTTCAGCCTGCGCCACAAATTAACCTTGCCATTAGCAAACATTCCCAGGGGCCACCTTTTCACACCAGAGGCTCTGTTCAGTGCACTGCCAGATCTGCTTCGCAGCGCTGCAGACACCAGCACAACACACTCTCCCCAGCCAAAGGCACTGGGAAATCCAGCTGCTAGCAGTGCCTGTGCTGCTCCCACAGACGCGTCCTACCCCCAGCCAAGGGCTGTTTGCCTGGGTGCCTCAGGTAGATCTGACCAGGCCACCACTGGCCATCGTGACCCAAAGCACACGCCGATAAATGAATTACAAGCGGCTGTGCCCAGCTGAGCGTCCAGCTCAGAGGTAGTTCCTGCCCTGCCTTCCCTCTTCCCTCACCCATCTGTTCTGTTGAGGCAACCCAGGTGAACAAACCCCAGGCAGAACTCGGGAGCAACAAACGATTGTGGTCAAAGATGCAGAAAAGCAGCAGCAGAGAGAAGTGGGGAAAAGGAGCAAACATTTTGAAAGATGTCTTGAGAAGTCAAACACCCTGCAGAAGGAGGCAGAGATGAAGAACGTGTGGATGATGGTATTTTCTCTCTCCACACATTTTTATCACTATCAAGTACAAAATCCTCAAATTGAAAGCAGAGCAATGAGACTTTGGATTTGCACATGAGCCCTGTGACTTACACAGAGCTGCAAAGCAGAGCTTAGAGAAAGGCAAATGCTCCTGTCTTTAGGCTGTTCAGAGGAGCTCAGGGCTGTGCCTGCCAGAACAACTGCAGGGCAGGGCTCTCTCCTGTCCATCACTTGGGATGACAAGCATCACCCCATACTTGCTGAAGCTACCAAATGGATGAAGTGAGAGGTGTCCCTGCCCATGGCAGGGGGGTTGGAACTAGATGATCTTTAAGGTCCTTTCCAGTGTAAGCCATTCTATGACTCCTCTACGTGAGACACTCTGTTTTTCAGCCGGGCTTATGTATTAAGTGGCTCCCTTTACTTTAGCCTGTAAATGATTCCCTTAGTTCATTTCATTAGGGTCAATATTGTACTAGGAGATGTTCTTACAAGTCAGCCTGTCTGCTCCCAGTTTTACCTGCCTGACCTCCAGCCAGCACAGAGACAAGCGATGTGCATGAAGTTCACGCAAAGTGTTGCTGATTTAAGGGCTTTCTGCATTAGCTTAGCAGTTTGAGCAATCGCAACCTCGACACTGGGGTCCTCCTTCACTCCAAGTACCATCTTCCAGGGTGTAACATGGCTTGAAATACTCTGGGGCACACAGAGGCACATCACACACACATGCACCCCGCCTCCTTCCCATGTCACCTTAAAACAATACTTCACATCAGTATAGGAAGGGGTGGAGGCAGAAGGAGGCTGTCATTCCAGCTCCTTCCAAGATGGGGCTTAATGCTGAGCATCCTCAGTGCCATCCCCTGAATCACAACCTCAGCAGAGTATCAGAAGGAACCTCTTCCCAGGGAGGGAACCGGAGCACTGGAACAGGCTGCCCAGGGAGGTTGTGGAGTCTCCTTCTCTGGAGATGCTCCAGACCCGCCTGGCTGTGTTCCTGTGCAGATTGGTCTAAGTGATTCTGCTGTGGCAGGGGGATTGGACTGGATGATTTTCCGAGGTCTCTTCCGATCCCTAACGATGCTATGATTTGCAACACTTGCTGCTAGAGGAGACGATGAGAGTGTCTGCTGGGGGGGGATGGTTTTCCCTTTTACAATACAACCAAGCTAATTGAAGTCCCGCTGTTTCTCCCAGTCAGAATTCACTCCAAACAGCACCTTAAACACTTTGTAGTACTCTGCAGAAGGAAAGCCGTACCAGCGTAAGCACATCTCCTCCCGATGTCATGGCAACGCGGCTGAGCACTCCTAAATCGCAGCAGAGAAGCCAGCCCAGAGCCAGGCAGGAACAGCCCGGGATTGTGCTGCAGCTTCCTTTGAGCTTCCCCTACATTAGCGACTGCGGCCCCATTGGATTTGCAGGAGTAATCATCTTCCTCTTATTTTTCTGCTCCTGTTGTGATTATTTGTAGAAATGACAGCACCATTATCTTCCCGTGTGTAAGCCTTCAGACAGAGCACTCTGGTAAAGAGATTTAACCGGAGGGATGGCTTAAAGTGCCATCTGCTTGGCAAGGAGATGGGGAAAGTGGCATCCTGGGGCTCCCAGCCCACCTTTCAATTACTGCTTCAGCTAATGGGCCTGATTGGAAGGGGTGGGGGATTCAGGGGTGACATCCCCCCCGCCATCTATCCCTCCGCAGACAGATGCAACAGATCTCCTCTGCCCAGCCCTTCTCCCCACCTGCGCAGCCCTGGCTCTGTTGACATTTGTACAAGCGTACAGCCGGGCGCATGGCAGGAATCCAGTTCTAATTAATGGGAGCAAATGGTTTGCTATAAACAGGGCAAGGCCTGGCGTGGGGGGGGGCTGACGGATGTCAAACAAGGGGAAAACATCTATTAGCTGTTTCCCTCCTCCACCACCACCACCCCCAGCACATTTGTTTTGCAGTTCAGCCCTTCAGTTTAGGGCTGGGTTTAAGACTCCCAGAGCCTGTGGGCTGGGTCTGCTTCTCAACGCTCGAAGTGTCTGCCTGGGGCAAGAGGACAGGATGCAGCAAGGGACTGCGTAAGGCAGAATCTTAAAACCTCAGGCTTGCCTGCTCTTCAAGAATTTATAGAGTCTTATAATCAGTAACCCTAGTAAACCTCCCCTCTGTTGATGTGTGTGCTGTTAACTGTCTCCGTGCCAGAATCAAGAGCACAGTGCTCACAGGATGGCTGTTCACAGGATTTATTCACCTAGCTCTTACAGTGAGAACAGCTGCTCAACCACACTAAAGCATTCAGCACCCCTGAGTACAAACACAAGCAGCAGTTGCCACCCTGACCCAGGCTCTTCCCCGGGGAAGCCACAGCATCTCCTCAGCTGAGCAACTCCTGGGAACCACAGAATTACCAAGGCTGGAAAAGACCTCTGAGGTCATCAAGCCCAGTCTATGGCCTAACATCACCACATCAGCTAGACCAGGGCACTAAGGGCCACATTCAATCTGTTCTTAAACACCTCCAGGGATGGGGACTCCATCACTTTGCTGGGCAACCCAATCCAATGTCCCAAGGTGGGGACCAAAGCCATGGCACCTCACCCACAGCTCAGCAGATGTGACTGGGCTCCTCCTGTCTGCATTCCCAGGGCACCAAACACTCTGATCTCTGATGGTGGCACAGAGGAAACTCTTCTGTATCAAAATAAAGACCCCGTGAGGAGGTGCAAGGTGATTCCAGCCAAAACAGAGCAGTATGACAAGGAAAAGGGAATCTGGTGGTTCCCACAGGACTCAGACTACTGGGTGCAAATCTCAGACGCATAAGAGCAACAAGACCAGTGAAGGGTCTAGAGCACAGGTCTTATGATGAGCAGCTGAGGGAGCNTGGGTGCAAATCTCAGACGCATAAGAGCAACAAGACCAGTGAAGGGTCTAGAGCACAGGTCTTGTGATGAGCAGCTGAGGGAGCTGGGTCTGTTCAGCCTGAAAAATGAGGCTGGGAGGAAACCTTATTGCTGCTACAACTACCTGGAAGGACGTTGTAGAGAGGCAGGCACTGGTCTCTTCTCACAAGTAGCTGCTGACAGAACGAGAGGGAACAACCTCAGGCTGCACCAGGGGAAGTTTTTAGATTGGCTATGAGGAAAAACTTATTGAAAAGGTCATTGCTGGAACACCCTGCCCAGGGAGGGGGTTGAATCGCCATCCCTGGATGCTCAGAAGCTGCACAGAAGTGGTGTTGGGGAACGTGGTTTAGTGGTGGGGCTGACAGTGGACTTGATCTTAAAGGTCTTTTCCAGTCTAAACAATTCTATGATGTATGATTCTAAGACAATAGACAACCTCTCTCAGCGGACACCCAATGGATACGAGGAATGGTTTAGATTGCCTGTTTGGGTAATTTTCCCCCACTAGCCCGTTACAGAATGAGTTGAGGATTTCTAGCCCTGGCACCGGCAGAGCTTCCAGGTTACATCCAATTGAAAAACAGATGGGCTTTTGTCAAGGAAACCAGGTCAAGTGTAGCCACAAAGGAGCTTCAGAGCTCCTGCAGCTGTGTCTGCTACATCAAAGAAGCAGAGCCTTCTCCTCCTCTGCTATGGTCACTCTTGCTACTCAGCAGCAGCCTCTGGGAAAGGCTTACTGGCTCATGGAGTGCATTAAGGGACACCCAAAGGTCATCTTGTTCACCCACCCCCCAACAAGATCTTTCATCTATAACTAGAACAGACTGCTAAGAGCTCTGGGAATACACCACACTTGTCTTTTCCTCATCCTTGCCTTAAAAAGGCCTCCTCCAGAGACTTGTTCCATTGTCAGGCTGCAGTTTATTAAAAAACAAAACAAAACAGAGCAGGTAGAGGAGGATAAAAGAATGAGCGCACCTTTCTATAAAGCCTCCCAGTTCATCTAGCCCATCTCCAAGCAGGTACAGACAAGAAAAGCTGCTCAGCGTGCATGTAAAATTGTTTTACTAAATGTGGAAGGAAAAGCATTGATTCAGTCTCCCGGATGAGAAATCAAAATTGCACAGGGTTGCCATTAGAGCTCTCGCTGCTGTGAAATCTGAAAGGAGTGCAGCAGCCACTCGTTCAGGGGCCAACATAAAGGTAATGAGGGAAGCCAAAATGACTCTTCTGAATTTTCTCTCACTGCTGCTGTAATTGGGCACCCCAAGGTAGCTCTACTCTGCCACAATGTCGAGCAGTCAGACCTGTCACTGCATACATTGCAGGTAGCGCAGAATTGACAGCCAGGGCAACTTCTCCATCGATTTTTCATAACGTGATCAATAAAATATTGCATTATGGCCCATAAAATCCTTTTTGCATCATCAAGAGTTGGGAAAGATGCTGTCATGACTGGAAAGAAAACCCTAACGCTCTCCTCAGAGACACAGAACTGCTGACTGCTCCTTTCCCAGTAAAATCCATATGAAATTACTGCTGTTGTGCTCCTGATCAGGCCTCTTCAAGCACTGGCTAGCTGCCAGGGGAAAAAAGAAAACCCAACACAATGGTCAGACTCAACTTCCAGCTAGCGAGGGGCTGCACAATTCAGCACTGATGCTTCTGCTTGTCTCAGGCAGCAGGTTCAAGGTAACAGAAGCAGCTTTCAGGGTGTGCACACGCTGAGGTGCCCCGCTCACATAAAAACTGCACCAAATGCTAAAGAAAATGGCCCACAGTGCAAAACATTCCCAGCCTGTCCTCTGTGAACTGCCCCTGCCAGTGAACTGCCACTGGCTGCAGCTCTGCAGGCAAAGCATAGAATCAGAAGAGATCAGAAGGGACCTCGAAAAACCATCCAAGTCCAATCCCCCTGCCACAGCAGCATCACCCAGACCAAGTCACACAGGAACACATCTAGGTG
>VZRI01008084.1:59137-79784 GCA_013397515.1 Upupa epops | reverse complement strand
AACTGGACACAATACTCTAGATGCAGTCTCACTAGTGCAGAGTAGAAGGGAAGAACTACTTCTCTTGATCAGCTAATCATCCCCCTTCTGATCTCCCCGAGGATGCTGTTGGCCCTCTTGGCCACAAGAGCACATTGCTGGCTCACAGTCATCCTGCTGGCCACTAGGACCCCCAGGTCCCTATCTCCTCCACTGCTCTCCAACAGGGCAGTCCCCAACCTATCCTGGTCCCTGGGGTTGTTCTTGCCCAGATGCCAGACTCTCCCCTGACCCTTGTTGTCCCTCATTCCATTTCTCTCTGCCCAGCTCTCCAGCCTGTCCAGGTCTCGCTGAATGACAGCACAGTCTGCTGGGGTGTCAGCAACACTACCCAGCTCTGTGAACACAGCGGCAACCTGCTGCAGTGAGTCTCGTTGTTTTGAGTCTACTCTCAGGGCCCACCTGCAGATGCAGGAAGAGAGCACAGTCTATCTCCAGCATCCTACTGCACAGAGCAGGAAGCTGTGAGAAATAAGTCAGTCGACACTGCTGAGCACCCAGGCCATCTTGGCACAAACCACAACAGACTTCCAAAATGTCAATTCAAACAGAAATACAACTGCTGCTTTCCGCTGTTGGTCCCCACACAGGAGGCCAGAAGTGAAATACTATTTCCAGGCACTTCAGGGATGCAATTCCAACCTCTGTGTGGTGGGGAAATGTTCTTCTTCCTGGCTAAACATCCTGTTGACCTCTCCTGGCACAGGGAATCAGCAATGCCACACATGGCTCTACTATTCAGGGAGAACTGCTTCAGTCACTCCTATTTAATGTTTCATTCATGACTTTCATGTGCCTGCACTTTCTAGTTCTGTCTCCCGTTCTGTTTTCTTCAGGCCAAGGTTTCACCTTTGCTCTTGTTCTCATGAAGTGGAATCACAGAATCACTTAATGTTTGGCATTGGAAGGGAACTTGAAAGATCATTCAGTCCAATCCCCCTGCAGATCATGTCTCCCAGGAAAGCGTCCAGGCAGGTTTTAATCCAGGTCATCAAACCTGGTGAGGAATCACCTTCAGCTTCACAGCGAGGGTAGAAAAATAAATACATGACACCCTACTGACTTCATACTGGTTTTGCCTTTGAACTGGACTAAAACTGAAGTAGAACCCACTAGAAAAGATCCAATCCCAGTAACAGCAAAGAGAAACAGAGAGAGAGTTAATATCGCTCTATGGTAAAGCTCAAGCGTCAATGCAAGTGGCAACCAGAGGGCAAGTCCTGGTGATGCACTCCTTACCTGACATCCAGGAGCAGCTCTCCCCATCACACCTCAGAGAGATTTTCTATTCTTTCAGGGGTTTTCAGAGGATGTCTGTTGCTACTAATGGCATGAAAATACCTTCCCCACAGTGACAATAGCATACTATTTTCACAACCCTTTTATTTTCACGCTTTAAATAATGAAGATTATTTCCACTGAAGTAAAACTCTAACCTCACTTTCAGCTGAGCTGACTGAAGTGTGGGTTCCATGTCAGCAGAAGGTACTATTTCGAGCAGCAGCTGTTTTACCTGTGTAAAAGGAACCTTCACAGTCACAACAGTGAGGAGGGTAAAGTTCTCTTGTTTCTCTGCTAAGCAGAGGAAATCTCAATGCAGATACCCTTGCAAGAAACAGATTCATGTGTATTATACATGCAGTACAGAAGATACAGTTAAGATTCATTTACTGGGGAGGGGAATGGTACTTATTTTTCTTTGAGACATCTTCCCAGGAAATACATTACCATCCAATATGAAAAAGCTCTTCTCATAAAACTACAGACACTGGTACACTAAACTTCCCAACTATGATCAACTGTTATTAACTACAACAGTACAGGCACATAAACACAAGCAGAAGACTCGGTCTGGGAGAAAAGCTGGAACAAAATCAGAACTGTGTTTGCTGTGTAATTTGCTTGTCCTGAGGAGAGGTGAAAAAAAATACATTCTGGTTTCCCTGTCCCATCCCCCTAATCCTCTGATTAGCAGGCACTCTCTCCACCGCTATTTCATTGTGTTTCATTTCTGAAATCCAAAGCCTTCAGTAATCTGACCACAGGGCTGCACACAACAGCACCTCTTCTTCTCCTGCTCGGGAAGAACCTGCAGAAAATGTAAAACATACGAGAGTCCATTAAAGGTGGTCTGGAGTGCCAGCTGTTCACACTCTGTGTGTAAGAAATACGTAACATTAGCAAATTTGTGATAGCACTAGGCATTTCCAGCCTCTTCCATGTTCAGCTTTCCGAAGTACTATTTATTTTCTTGCACAATCTAGTCTGATCTAGAAGTTTTATTTCTTCTGAATTCCTAATTATAGAATCATAAAATGTTCCAGGCTGGAAGGCACCTCCAGAGGTCATCTAGTCCAATCCTCCCACGCAAGCAGGGACATCTCTACCTAGGTCAGGTTGCTCAGAGCCTCAGCAAGCCTGACCTTCAATGACTCCAGGGATGGGGTCCCCTCCGCCTCCCAGGGTAGCCCATTCCAGCCATCAACCCCCCTCACATTGAAGATCTTTGTTCTGAGCTCCAGCCTAAATCTCTCCTTTCCCAGTTTAAATCTAGTGCTCTTTGTCCTATCCCTACAAACCCTTTGGAATAGACCTTTCCCTGCCTCGATATAGGTNATCTAGTGCTCTTTGTCCTATCCCTACAAACCCTTTGGAATAGACCTTTCCTTGCCTTCGTGTAGGTCCCCCTCAGGTACTGGAAGGTCTAAAGAAGGTCCCACCGGAGTCTTCTCTTCTCCAGGCTGAACAGCCTCAACTCTCTCAGCCTGTCCTCATAGGAGAGATGCTCCATTCCCCTGAGCGTTTTGGTGGCCTCCTGTGGATGCGCTCCAGTCTGTCTGCATCTTTCTTGTGCTGGGGGCTCCAGAACTGGACACAATACTCCAGGCAAAGGCTCACCAGGGCAGAGCAGAGGGGCAGAATCGCCTCTTTTGATCTGCTGGTCCCAGGAGATAAAGCCCTAGATGTGATGGGCCTTCCGTGCTGTGACTGCACACTGGTGGCTCAAGTTGAGTTTTCATCTATCAGCACCCCCAAATCCCCAGTGACATCAACAGCTATAAATGATTTTAAGTAACAATGAAATCACTGCTGCCCTTGTCTGGATCATTCAGCACACATGTAGCTGTCATCCAGACTTGTCTTCCATATGCAAACAGCTTTTCAATCTGTCTTGAGAAAAACAAAACCAAAAATAACCCAGGACAGCCATGGCCACTGTGTAGGGATGATCATTTCATCTTACACAGTGCTCCTCACTTTTCAGCTGCTCTCAAGAATGTTAAAAAAACCCAAACCCACCAGTTCCTCCTCCTCCTAGAGGAATCACAACACAGGCAAACACAGCAGCTGTGCTTCACCCTACAAGCGCTCACCTCTAACCAGAGTAACCTCATCCTGAGGGGCTGCCCACAAACCCAAGGCTGACTCTATTTTTAAAGGAAAGGCCATTGTGTGTCTGGATATAACGCTGACAATGCTGCATTGAGTGATAAAACAGTTCGGGAAATCAATGCCGTAAATGTATGTTGGATGTAATGGATTGCTAGACTGAAAAACAACAGTTATTTATGTCTGGTTTCTGCTGCATTTCTACACCACACCTATGTGCAGTCTGCGTATTAAACAATGCAGAAAAGAAAACTCCGTGCAGATAGAATTCCATTTTGTCCAGGGAAGCTGTGCCCCCTCCCTGAAAGTGTTCAAGACCAAGCTGGATGGGGCCCTGAGCAACCTGGTCTAGTGGGGAGTGTTCCTGCTCATGGCAGGGGGGTTGGACCTAGATGACCTTTAAGGTCCCTTCCAACCTGAACCATTCTATCAATCTGTGAACAGTGCTTATATTCTAGACACAACTCTAGATGAAAGTCTCTAAACCAGCACAATCATCTCCTAAAATCAAAGGAGCATCCCCAAAGATGAAAGCTTTCTTACTGATAACTAACTGTTTGTAAAGAAAGGTTAGCCCTTTACAGCAAGCCACAGTCTTTTCCGGGTCCTTTCACTTCCTTACCTTTCACTTTTTCCTTACCTTTCACTTCCATGATGCATCTGTAGTGTCAACCTTTTGCTTCAGTCATCACACAAAGCAGACAGTGCCCACCTCGGGTCTCAACAACAGGATAAAGCTGTCTTTGTAATAATTTCTTTCCCTACTTAACAGAGGGCTTTTGGATTTTAATGAACACAGCGAGTACCAAACAGCCAAGCCATTACCCTACAGTGGAAGGAATGGCAGACATTTTCAACATGAAAGCACTAACTTCTATGCATTTTCTTGATCTTGTCTCACTGAACGAGTAACTGTTAGAACCTTTCAGGCTCACACTGTTCTAAAAATGGAAGCTTTCCATACGGAAAGTCCTTCCTGTGTGGCAACACACAGAAGTTATCAAAACAGGATGCAGTGCAGAGAGCACACGTGCATCCTTACTGCAGTTGCATCTTCCTAGCTGAGTAACTCTTTGGAGTGAAGTTTGTGGGCCTGTTTGTCTTCTACAGTAAAGATATTCTGCTCACAACTCTACAAAGCATGCAGAGGCAACTGAGGAAGCATTGCACAGCTGCAAAATAAAGAACAAGGTACACTGCTAAGCCTGTTAGATGGAGAGTACTGCCTGTCTGGAAAGAATTAAGAGTCAGGGTGGCCAGACAAGCTCTAAGACGCAAACCAGCAGAGTCTTCTGAGTACCTGATGGCTGGGTTATTCAAGACTCTTGAGAACAAGGCTGAAGGCACCTTTATCTCCCATCTCATTTGACAATACACTTCCTAAGCAGTTAGAGCAATTCTGCAGTTCTGAGAGTCAGAAACCAACCAACAAGCAAGCAAGTCGTGTTCTTCCAATGCTCCACCTCACCCACAGGAAGACACAGAGAGGAAACATTCATTTTACCATGTCAGTTTTTATTTACATGAGAGAAGGTTTACACAAGTTGAAAAGTCGTTTCAACAGAAACCAAACAATCAGCGCTTTTGCTCGTCTTCAAAAAAAGACTAAGATTTGGTGACTCAGCTTCAGAAGGCTCTGACCATCATTTGTGGAAAAAGTGCCAGGAATCCACTAAAACAAACAAACAAAGTCAGGAAAGGTGTTAGTTCTGTGCAAGTAGCCCGACACAAACACTTGAAAAAGATACAATCTCCCCTCCCCTTACAACCTCCTGGGCCAGCTCTATCCCCTCGCCCACGGCCTCAAAATGCTATCTGTTTGGCTGAAACAATCCAGCAACAAGTTACATCAGTGACTGAGGTGATCATCCCTGGGAAAGACCTCCAAGACCATGAAGTCCATCTGTCAACATCAAAAGATTAGGCAGATTATGCTCAGTTGTCTGTCAGAGGTCTGAGATGTCCTACTCCAGTAAATAAAGGCTATTTACTGGCACTCTGTATAAGGGCAAATGGAATGCAGCTTGCTTTCCCATGACATGGGCTACACAGATGTTATTTAGCAAACTATCTGGAATCCCACTCACAACTAAGCTTCTCTTACTGTTTCTGGAACTCCCTTCATCTCAAAAAGCACTGACATCTCCATAGCTCTGACCACTACAAAAATCCTTTTCAAAGTAGACAAAAATTAAAATGTAGGATGTGTTTTAGTTTCTTGATGAAAACCATGCTCTATTAGCACAAAAACCAGTCCTAACAAGTGAAAAAGAGAATTTTGTCTTTAGAATTCGCCCTTGAAAATTAAGTTGTATCACTTCTGGGAAAAGGGGCTGTTTATGAGTTAGCTACTGTGAGGAGTTACAAAACCCAAAGCAAAGCAACTTCCATTCTTTAAAAAGGAGAAAAGTTAGGAATCTGGGGGTTGTTTTTTGTCACTGATCATGGAAAAGAATCTTCTTTTCATGTGGACCACATTTTCATTGAACACTCACCTTCCCCCACAAACCATGCATGAATTTCTGCCTGTGTTCTGTTTAGTCAGAGACAGGCATTACAGTCTGACCAAATGCAACTATTACCATTCTCCTGTGCACAGAAACACCCATTTTTCAACACAACAGTTACCAATTTTTAAAGCAAAACAAGGAAAGAAATCGTGTGGTATCTGGGGGGAAAACAAACCTACCTTCTGGACAAACAGAATCTCCATTCACAGGCACCGGTGCCTAAAAAAAACCAAGAAACCCACAACCCAAAGCGTTATTGTAGGTGTTTCAGTATAAAGAACAGGTGTGAATACACACACACACACACACAGAGAGAGTTTACACTGTATATATGAAACCAGTTAAATCCATGCATAATTAAACTCTGGTACAACCACAGTTTGACAGAGTAGGATTGAGATCTGTGGAAAGCAACAGGTGTTTTTCAAATGCAAATCTGTCAGTGCAGGTCCGTTTCAAAGCTGGCCACACCACCATCCAACCACTGGACTGCACAGCATGCCTTGACCTATTCCTTAAAGGACAAAACTAAGGCCAGCTTTAATGGCAGCTGGAAGAAAATGACTCGCAATGAGGATGCTAGTGACTTGCACAGCAATAGTCCTCCCCTGCTCTTCCATCGGCTTCTTACAGATGAGCTTTCCAATTGACACAGCCCGCCAGAAAGAAGCGGAGAGCATCTCGGCACCAGGAATCCAACCATACCCACTTGCATACACAAATGAAGTGCCTAAAGCACGTGGATAATGGCCTCTGGTGTAAGAGCCCACCCCAACAACATTAGGCAAGAAGATAAATCCAGAAGCAATCACTTAGGTGAAGCAAGCAAAAAAAACACCTCAATGGCAGAGTTCACAGCCGTTCTGAAGCTTCAGAAAAGCAACAGTGCACAGGGACTACCTGTATCTTCCACACAAACAGGTGGAATTTCCTGCCACTCCCTGACACCACGTGAAGGCATCAATGAAAACTCCGCAGTATCCTGCGGACAAACTGAGCCAGAAGTCACGCAGCCAGGCTTAGCAGTTTTTAGCACCCAAACTGAGCTACAATGCTGTGAAATCACCTTGCCAGCCAGAATGATGGGCTCCAAGCTGGTGTGGGACTTGACCCACTGAATAGCAGGTCAAAGCCTGTGAGAAGGGAAGGGCAAAGCAGTAATTTCTTCCCAACTGACCCAGGACAGCTACCTGCACAAGCAGAGGGTTATCTGACTGGTCCAAAAGGTAAAATATATAATCCATGTCTTGGAACCACAGAATGTTCCCCCAGGTCTTTCCTGGCTGCCAGGACTTGGCAGGCATTGATAGTGGTTTGACAACTCCATCAGCCAATTCCCTTGTGACTCTGGAATGCACCTCACAGGTCCAACAGACTTATGTATGTTCAGGTTCCTCAAGTGGTCACACACCTGATCTTCTCCTGCAATGCGAGGGACTCTGTTCTCCCAACTCCTGCCTTGGTTCCCATCCATGTAAGAGGTGTGAGAAGAGAGCTTGCTAGTGAGTCAGAAATTTGAGTACCTCATCCTTCTTCTCAGCCATTGTCATCAGTTTGCCAGTCATGTTTATTGTTGGGGGGAGGCAGGGCAGGGCTGGCGTATACTTTGACTTCCCTTTTCTGACTGAAATACCTGTAGAAGCTCTTATTATTCTTTGAGTCCCTTGCCAAATTCTGTTCCAGCTGCACTGTGGCCTTCCTGACCACATCCTACATGAAAACCACAACAATTCTTCCCAGGATAACTGTCCTTTCTTCCCTGCTTTTAGTACGTCCCCAATAGGAATGTCCTCACAGAAACCACGTATGGAGAAAGGCAGGTAACAGACTTCTCTGCTTAGATCTGGATTACATGAAATATATTCATTGAGAGATTCAAATTCTGAATCACAAACACTTTCCAGTATTATAAGGAAAGAAATATATGGCCTGTCTGAGAAACACTGCTCTACTAACTATATACAGATTGTCTTGGAAACTTTCCAATTTGCAAAGTCCTCAGCAACTTCGCCACAGAGAAAGTAGTTCTCAGGATTAATTTTAAACAAAGGCTTGGCTGTCCTGGTCACTTTTACAGACAGCAACGCTAAACAGCCTGAGATAAACAGAACATCTTAGCATTAATGCATGCTGCTTTGAGGGTCTGTTACTCCTGCTTTAGTTTTCAATATCTTCTAAGCCAAGAAAGAGCTGGAAGAATTTTCAGAGACTGCAGAACACTAGAAATTTTCACTACAGAGTGCTAAAACTCATCTGAGTTTGTAGTTGTATGGAGCTGGTATAATTTTTAGAAAGGTCAGGTAACAAGCAGCACGATAATCCTACTGTAAATCAACAGGACTATCTAGGGAACTACCTAATCCCAATCCATATGAAATCCTTAGTAGTGCACAGTGTAGTAAACATTTGGTAAGGATTTTGTTTGTTCTCCTTTTAGTTCTTGGTTATAGTTCTCTTGCTCACCACAAGGTATCGGGTTGTTCCAACACTGACTGTGGCCTTCTGGTTTGTTACTTTTATTCTGCTGGTTTTCTCCAGAAGTTAATAGATGGATATGAATCAGAAGAAAATGTATCTGACTTTAGTTAAAAACAAACAAAACCAGACAAACAAAAAGCCCCAGACAGACACAGGCAGCTTTCATGTAAAATTACCCCAGCCATTAACATTCTGCAGCCAGCACTCACGTACTTTCACTTCAGTTTGAAAGGGATGAATGGCAGACAACCAAAGTGGGCAGTGCAGTGTACCAGACAGAAAGATATCTGCTTAAAATGTGCAGGTCAACCTCCCTGCTTATATTTAGAGTCTGACTGTCTACTATTCACATTTCAAGATAATTTTACTTCTTTTTTTTAGCTAAGTTAGACTAGATTTGAAATTGCACTCAGCAAGAACAGCATTTAAAGAGTATTGCATCTTTTCCCTGTCTGAAAAAATACCAAGAGCCCAGACCCTACAAGGACACCATTAAAATATTTAGACTGAACGGAAACATAATGATGGAAAGAAATACGTGATGACAACTTCACAAAACCAGTACGGCTTCAAGAAAATGATGTAGGAGCACAAAAAAGCCAAGGGGAGATAATCACTGGTAAGAAGGCAAGTGCCTTCTTACATTAATGTTCGATACAAGGAACCTATTTCATAAACTGGTGTTACTAAGCTCCTCTGAACAAAACAAGAGAACACTGAATTTGTTATTAAAAAAGAAAATAATGAGTATGTATGATTAAACAGATAAATACTCATCCAAAAGGAAAATATTCCTCCATAGGTTGGGTACCATCCAAATACATTTGAATGTGAAATTTAATTGCATTTAAACACTCAAATTTATTGTAAATGTCAAAGTGTAGAGTCAAATATTTGCCTATAGCTGTGACTGACGGGTATACAAACATACTTCATTTAAAAAAATGAATTATTCTTTCTTTTAAAACTTAGTCCCATTAATCGAACATTCACAAGAGCAACACTGAGGCGGTTTAAAGAAGTGCTGAAAGCAAAAGATCTGAATTGGAAAACCATCTAGGTTTGACACTTCTTTAAAAATAACTTTTCATTGCAACTTATTTGCTTGTTGTAACCACCACCCAGGACCAGGTTTTGCTACCAGAAAAGCTTGTGGAATATTAACTGCACAAACAGTGGATGGCGTCTCCTTTGGCACCTGAACTTGTGTAATTACTGTGACTACTGAGGTAGAAGTCTGGCTGCATAGCCGGCCAAGCACCAGTGCGAAATACCTGCCACACTCATGAGCACAGGCTCCACCACAAGATACGTTAAAAAAAAAAAACCAACAAACCAAACAACCAACACACGCAGGAACTTTTCTCTATGTAATGTCTGGCATCCCAACTAGCTTATTTTATAATGGAAGAAATTCTCCACTGGCATTTGCACATGAAAGCATCAGACCTGCAGGACATTTTTCCTGCCTGAACAGGAAACCTGCATGTTTTAATTTTATGTTAATTTTCAGAATATGACAGGCATTCTTTAAGAAACATTAAAAAAAGCATCCCCCTCTCTTAAAGTACTGCATTTAATTATGCAAATAGGCAAACAAAGGATCCCTTCAGTGATTAGAGACTACAATCAGCTAGTCAATGAGTTCTAACACTGGGTGGTAACTCATGGCAACAGGGGAGACAGAGAAGACAGCAGGCTAGATACAAATAACAGTCCATCTTGCTATTCAGGATCAGAAGTAATAGCACTGCTGAGACAGGAAAAAAAACCAAACCAAAAAGCCTCCACTAGACCAGTAATGAACCTGCCAGAAAGCACAACTGACCCACTGAAATGAAAGCTTTATTTTATAATGCTTAAATTTTCCCCACAAGCTTTGTGCTTGTCTTTTTACTTTACACTTTATGTTTTCCTTTAAAGGACTATTCTAGTTCAGCTACTTTATTTCAATTCTGGAGCTCTGAATCGTCTTTTCCTATTAATCACTTCAAAAAAACAAGAGGGGGAGGGGGGAAAATATTGTCCTTACCAACTGCACAATTGATCTGGCATCCTCTTCACTGCAACAGAACGGGCTGCTGCTCACCAGAACATTTGTGCTGAAAAATAAAAATGTAAAGCAGGTTTTATCAATGAGCGGAAAACAGACACACAATTAAGTACCCCCAGGAAAAAATCACCTTCACAGACAAGGCTGAGCAATGTGTGCCTGCAAGAGATGAGGAAGTCTAAAACATGAAGCAACCAGAAATCCTAAAAGAGAACAAGAGTGTGTAGGGTTGTTCTTTGTTTCTTAGACTTTCAGGGGTTTTTCAAGCTATGCATTCTATATTTTAATGCAAGCAGTGCCCATGATCCATGCTGCTGACAGGAACCAGTTAAGAAACTAACACACACACACCCACACACACACCCACACCCAAAGTCAGCAGAGAGAAATGGGAACTTCCTGAGGGAGCTGGAGAACACGTGGATGGCTGGCACAGAATATTGGATATCCCCCTCACACCGTGAACAGTGGCAGGCCACCCTTGTTTTGCAGTAACCCACCTGCAGCATCTATCAAGCAGAACTAAAAAGCAGGTCAGAATTCTGCTCCCAAAGCAGCTAATAACCCATACTGCTTCCAGAGAGCAGACGAACTCTGGGACAAAACATTTCGCAGAATCATTTCCCTAAATGAATATCCTTTCACACTCAAAGTGACTGTTTGCTGAGTTTTAAAGGTCCTACACAGTGAGCAGCAAGAAGTTCAGTTCCTCAAAGTAAGACTGCAATTTTAATTATTTTTAATTTTGTCAAAACAAATACTTCAGCATTATCCCACCATGTTCTTGCCATGTTAAAGGAGAACAACCAACCCCTCCACTGGGACAATTAGCTCCCAGAAAGAGAGAAAGTCATGTTTTCCCAGCAAAGATGAAGATGACAGTGAATATCTAAACACAGTTTCCTCCTCCACAGCCTTTGCCCTCTGGTTTAGTTAATGACAACCACAGCCCTTCGAAAGTACCAGGCAAAGACACCCTACACTATCTGCTCCTTCAGGGCCAGAACTGCCAATGCCAGCCATCCAGAGAGTTTAATCAAGGTCATTTTCATTTAAATCAGACTGAAGACTAGTAAAGAACAATCATCTCTTTCTCTCCCTCCAGAGAACAACTTAAAAATACTGAATGTTAAGCAGCAGAAGAACTTTGCCACACACACCTGCAGCAAAGAGCATTTGCACAGGATACAGAGATTCAGAGATTCTCCTCTAAATGATTGCAAATAAATGCTCCGGAGCCATTTCTCAAAAGCTAAGTAATCTGTGTCATTTTTATATAATCAATATGTTTTTGGAACCACTTACACGTAAATAGTTGTCATACAAGCTGCAATTAGTCACTCATAGTCTATTATCAACTAATTATCAATCAAAGCTGACTAATCCTGCCACCTCAAATTTAAGAAAAACTCGAAGCAGTTCACACCACATTCTGAATGCCAAGAGCACTAACACAATACAGAGGGGAAGAGATGTGACTGGATACTCACCACTTAATATCACCTCCATCGGCTTTTTTATGAAGCAAAGCTTTCCAGTACTCATGAGTGGATTTAATAATTTCAATGGCAAAGTCCTGGTTTACATCAAGGAAAAGTTGTAAGAATTAAGATGTTATTAAACAGGAAAAAAAAAGCACCACAGAACTGGTTTACCAAAACATATTCAGGTTTTTCCCCTCAGTCTGCAGCCAGAAAACTGTGCAAAAGGCTGCATGAAAGAGTGACATAAGCAAATCAGCACTAGATGCTAAGCGGGCACCTACAACAGCAGAAAACTATCAGGTCCTAAGCCAGACAAAGCACATAATCTGTGACTGTTGTGTACACACGCTCATGGGGTCAGAGTTAAGGTTTCCCCTCCAGCAGCAGAATTTTCACTTACTTCATTAGTTGCCCAATCATATACTTAAGCACTGACAACATAACGTCAGTTTCTTAACAGTTTTATTTAGAAGTAATACAAAAAAGTACAGTAAGCCCTTAGAGTCTAGATGATATCTACACTGGTTTGCAAAAAGCTGCCAACAGAACGTTCACATTTCCTAACAAGGAGTGACTTGGCAAAACGCCACTGGAATTCTGTGAACTTCACCAGAGCTGCTGGAACACGGTCACCTCGCCACATCCTGGGTCTCTAGAAATGCTTGAGAATTGTTCAAGTGTTCCAAACCAGCTACCCTGGGGTATTTTGTGCCTCCAGCCTGAACTCTAACAGCTCAACAGTTTTAACTATAGTTAAACTGTTGTATGGAGCAATGCTCCGCTTTACAGAGCAGAAAAATCCTAAGACCAGTTTATGGGAGAACAGGGGAGAGGTCATGTCATCCAGTGTTTCAACTGTACGTTCAATTGATCTAAAATACCATTTTATTGCAGAGAGGAGCCAGGGCATCACTTTAATCAGTCAAAAAGCATAAAGTTGCCTGAGCTGGTTAGAAGGTATCTTATAACTTCAATAGCAACCTGCAAGGCTGATCCGGCTAAACACCCTTCATTAGGAACTTGGGATTCTTTGCCAAAAACAGTGTGCAGAGAGCATCCAATACATGGTCTGCAAAGCACTTTTACTCAAATCATTGCTAATTTCATCTGGAAAATCCAGAGTGAATCCTTAGTGAGGTCTATTTGCAGGTCCACTGTCCCTTCCAACACTGGACAAGTTGTACTGTAATAGTTTAGAATGCCTTTCATTTTTTCTATAAAAGGGAAAAACCCAAAACCAGTTCAAATGTTTTTACATGGGAGTAGCAGGAAAAACTATACTTTGAGCAAATACCAAATAAGACAAAAAACTGTGAGCCATAGTTTGTCTTAAAACTACACAGCCTTAAAAATTGTCCAGAAAACTTATCTAACAGGACTAAAAAAAACCTCTGAGAAGACAATCTGTTCATTCCTGTGACAGGGAGAATGAAAATACTGTGAAAACAACTCTACAAACACATATACGTGTGTGTTTAGCTTTGTCAGGATTTCTGCTTTCTGCAGACTTCCTTTAATAACCTATGTATTTTCCCTGATTAAAATGCAAGACAGCAAACTTTATTTCTAGCCTAATAAATGGTACTCAAAGAGCCCACATGTTAAAATTCTTTGTTACACCTTCTGTACAATTCCAAAAAACTCTGAGATGTATTAAAGGGGCCACATGGCAAAACAATTCCTCTACTTTTGGATTATCTTCACCTTGTCTTTAAATTCTCCGTTAAAAGCAAATTGATTTTCTTGTTTCCCCTCAGGGATTTTATATAACTGCAACCAGTCAACTGTAGCCTCAAGGTAACCTGGTTTGTGCTTCTTGACATCATCGATATCTGTAAGTTAAAGAGAGAAAAAAGGACTGGTCATTTTTAGATACAGTTTTTTTGTAATGTTCGTTTTTTAAAGCCTCATAAAGGTTCTGCAGACAATTTGATTTCACTAAGCACTTTGAAAGTCATTAGGGAATTTCATTACTTAGCTGCCCATAGTTAATATCTTATGATTTCACAGCCACGCTAAACAGGCTGCCTCCTCCTGTCCTGCATTAATTAAGACCCAAAGGGACAATGAATGAAAGGACCACACTTGTGACAGAAGAGGAAAATACTCCATGTTTATAGGCTTTCATCTCAGTAGGTAACTTTTAAGATCATTCAGTGAGGTAATTCTTTTCCCAAGCAACTGCAAGACTACAGGTATTATTTGATTATGAAAGAACAGCCAGTAAAAACAAACTCAACACATGTATTTTTAAACCCGTACCTCAAAACAAAATACAGGCTTGACTTCTCAAAGTTGTATTAAAGGCATCTGTCTGTTCACATTAGTTCCAAATTTAGCCCGTAAATGCATGCCAGGAGCACTAAACACTAACTCTACTCATCACTCCATGATATCTGCATATACTCACAGTGACAAGCCAGTTCTACCTTTACCTCTAGAATCCCACCACGAAAAGACGGAACAGGAAAGAGGAACACATGCCACTCACAGCACACCCTCGGGAGGCAGCGAACATCACTGCCACAGTGGGTACAGAGAGATTAGTCACACAGTAATTCTGCTCGAGGGCTGTACTGCTGTAGCAAAGACAAGTTAATGATCTTTAACGTTTATGTCTGCTGCATGTATCACATTTGACGGGGTTGTCCTGTGAGACTACCATCACTCCTGTCACTTGCAATGCGGTGGTCCTATCAGCCCCTTGGCAAATAAACTCTCTGGCAATATGTTTACATGGGAAAACCTTCAACACCATTTTAATTGATTCTGTCCTTTGCAGAAGCCAAGTACTTCTTCTCTTTTCATCTATTTCCCCATTACAGTCACCTCTGATAGAAATGGGAGCCAACTTTTTTGGCTATGCTTTGCATGCAGTTGTCTACCTAGTTCATAACCTCACTCTGCCCAGGCAACCTTCCATGTTGTTATTCTCCTCCAGAGTTTTACGAATCACTTGCTCATTTGTCTCTTCCTGATCCCCTCCTGCTCCTTCTTCCTACTGCTAGGCTACTTCGTGCTCTTATCCCATAGATGAGCCTCACTCACTGACATCTCCTGGTTGACAGTAATTCCTCATGAATACTTTTCTGTCTATCAGGTTCTATAAAACAGACTTTTGGAGTTGCTTAGTCCAGAATTGACACTTTTAATCATGTGCTTTCCATCTTCTAGTAGCTAAGCATATTTTTAAATGTAGTGTGTGGACCTCAAGAAAAACAGGTATTTCTAAAGAGAAAACCAAGAGTAAAAGCTCTGTGCTACAGATCATTCCATTCTCTGTAGTCCACCAAGAGAGATGACATGTTGAATTGTTCCTCCCCATAACATCTATCATGCTGGCAGCGTGGTGGTAGCTGCAGGTTGTTGATAACACACCAGTGTTTGGCTACTGCTGAGACAACCATTACGCCTACCATACCCATATCAAGCCCTGCTTTCTCAAACAGAGGCTAAACATCATCTGCTGATAGGAAGCAGAGAACAATCTTTGCTATTTGCCTTTGCTTTCACATGCAGCTTTTGCTTTCTGCTTTATTAAACTGTTGTTGTTTTTACCCTCCAGCCTCTCTTTACATTGTCTGTCCCCTGTCCATCCAAGAAGGGGAAGCAACAGACCAGCTTTGGTGGGCACCTGGCCTCCAACCAGGGCTAAACCACCACAAACACAGACTGAACTAAGACCAAACTTATGTGACAAGATATGAGTGTTCACAGGCATCTGATGGATGCCACTCCCAAATTCCATTGATTACACGCTACCTAAAGAATACAACATAGAACTTTGAAGAAGGCTATGTAAATCTTTGCTTCTGCACACTCTTCATAGTGCTACGTGTTTATGGACTCAGAACTGAACACATTTTGAACTTGGCGGCCGGCCATCTGGCTGTAGAGGATTAGGGAGTTTCACTGGCAGAATCCCAGAAAAAAAGCCAGGGCACATAAGGCTGTGCTAGAGGCAGGTCTACTAGCTGAAACACATAATTAAGAGTACAAGAAGCCTTTCATTGGTGCGGGTGGGTAAGGCCAACCAAGAAGGAATGATTTAGAAAAGGGTGGGGCCGTGGTTGAAGGCAGGATGCTTCATTTGGGCACTAATAAAACTGCAGCTCCATTTCAAATTAGTGTCAGGGTTCCACTGTACCATCCTGCTCACTACAAGCAAGGGATCATCCCTCCTCCCATCCTGAACCCTTGTCATCTCTTGTGAGGTTTGAACTCACAATTTCTAGGTCTTGCTGAAAAGATAGTATCTCCTTAAATCTGCAAAGCAAACCAGGCTGCTGCAGCTATTTCCTTGTTTCCCAGCAGTGGATGAACTCCAGATCTCCATTTCCAGACATGATTTAGATTCAAGCATACTTTCTCAGACTGCTGCTCCTTTTTTCTTGTTCTTGCTCCACAAAATTCCTTACCTCTGCTTCTCTGTTCCTCTTACCTGATTATTTGCTTCCTATTCCCACAAAAACTGTTTATTAAAAGTGCTTTAATGGCTACTAACTGGCACTCAGGTCCTTCCTACCTGTTATTCCTTATTTATAGGTTTTGGGTTTTGTTTCTTTTAAAGGATTAAAATATTAAAGCAGGCTCTTGGGCAGTCTTCATTACCTCCTTATGATAAGGATTGCCACCTTCACAAATCTGACTCTCTCTCTATTGGAAAATACCTTGCCTAGGTAAAATGTCTACATGAAATCAGGCTACAGCATTACACGGCCCCTGAAATTCTGGCTGCTGTATATTCTGGTTTTGAGAACTGAACAGGGACAGTGGTTGCTTTTATTTCCCTGGTTCCTTGCAAATTATTCTCTTTCATCCCATTGGTTCACTTAAGTGTTCTTTATTATGAAAGGCAGCTACCAGACGCCAAATTAAGCCTAAATGGTTGAGGAAGAAAAAAACCCAGCCAAAATATCTGTTATTGTGGAGTCAGCACATAACACACAAGATAAGGAAAATAGCAGCTCTCACATCACTCAACAGCTACCTCTTCTGTTCATTAAAAGGTGCCATAGAAAAGCACGAGAGATAGCTTGTTCTTGGCTTTGAAATCCAAACATCATCTTCAAGATATATGGGGGAGGAAGAGAAAAATATACTTGGAAAACAGAAGAATAAGCAATAGGAAAGCTAAAAGAAAAGATCACGATGAGCAGTGCAGTGATTTACTGCACTAATACCTACAGAAGCTACCTGCATATTGTGATTGAAACAGCAACAAAAGACTTTACATCTTTTCTGCAGCACTGTTAGACACCCTTTTTCTGACCCTGACTGTTGCCCTTCTCCTTAGTGTTTTGTATTCACACTGATGTCAAAGAGGGCTGAGCAAGTATAGGAGTAGCAAGTAAGTACCTGACCTAATGCAGTTTCATCTCGGCAGGTAAGCCCTGCTCAGAGTACAAAGGGCGGGCTCTTGCAGGTGTATGATCAGCACATACCCAAAGCACTCAAGGCACCAATTTCGTTACACTGCCCACACAAAACAACAAGTTCCATTTTTCTGGCCACCAAAGTTAAGCACCAAGGGTTAAAAAGAGACGGCTAATCACATTAAGAACTGAGGTTCAGTCTCAATAAGGAAAATCTCTAGAGGCCAGCACAGACAACTGCTGCTAGTTCACTGTGAAGAGAGCGAGCCAATACAAACGCAGATCTCAATTCTATCTGGCTTTACAAAAGAGAGCAACAAAGCATTTGTACAAAACTACCATTTTTAGTACAACAGATGCTGCTTCTTGCAAGGAAAGCTAAAACAACATGCTTGCAGCAAGCTTTCTAAACAAGGTCTGTGGGAAGAGAGGACATATGTTTTTAATAACATCTTATAAACATTTACAGGAAGCAGCAGCTACATTCCATATAAAGACATTTGGTGTATTTTGTGCAGCTTGGTGTGAGGGGGTAGGAGGGGAGCCTTGGTACAGATAATTAATTTCTTTATATTGAATGCTTATACAAACCCACAATAAAGGCTTTCAGGGCCTCTGCTGCTTCTCTGCATATAAATACGCTCACACGCAAAGGTCTATAACAATATATAGTATGCGGGATGCAATATCCTTTGTTTTTGCCATTTAAGGTTTGATCACCTCATTCAAAAAGCCAGCTCTGAGCTGCACACTGGAGAAGCAGCATGGCAACACAGCACTGTTAACTATACCGGTGCCAGCAAATGGCAGAGCAACAAAGCTGGAAGACATCACCAACTGCTGCTGAATACACCCTGGCTTCTGCCCAAGTGAGCAACAGCAAAAAACGGCTGCTAAGATTCCAGGCCAGTCAATTACCTCCAAAATGCCAGCCAACATATGTGATTTGTCCCATTTGCTCAGGGATGGTAAGATGACCTTTTGAGAGTCAAACTTTTCCTAAGCTGCCTCAAACACACTTCCTGCTTCAACTGACAGTGATTTTTAAAACCCAGCACAAAGATGCCATATACATTCACACCCAACTCTGTAAAGCATATCAGATATGCGAGTGAATTCCAATACATTAAATGTAATCCAAATTATGAAATAAGCAGACAAGCAGCCTTTCTACTTCTCCTGGCTAGTATTTTATAAACAATAAGCAACAACAAATAAAGCAGCCAGACCTATTACAACACCAAAACAACAGGGAGCTTTTAGGCCCTTTCAGACTTGCTTGGTCTCAAGTTGTTTTGCTGCTCTGCTAACAGCCATCTGCCTAGCAACTGTCAGATGAGAAAGGCAACGCAGTGGTTTTTCAGGTACCCACACAAAGGCAGGAGATCTTCCCGACACAGACACATCTTAATACATGCAGTTTTAGTCTAAAATAAACTTTTTCATACAGATACCTACATCCAACATCCAGGTTGTAATTGGAGTGAGACTGCCCCAATACCCACTAGTATTAAGCACTATAATTTCAAACAGATTCCCTTAAAAAGGTCTGTACAAAAAGACACTAAGTCTCTGCTATTCCCACTTATGAGACAACTCCCACTGGAACAGGTACTAAGCATTGTTTATCCTCCATGGGTATTGTCACTACAAACCAGAATTTCCCATTGCTCTGTGTGAGAGTTCTGAGCAGGGTTTCGAACTGAAATCACTGTTTATCAATACCTGCCTGCAGGACACAGTACAGTGGAGTGCTATGAATAAACAATAACAACTGTTCAGGAGTTGTGACTGCTCAGTTTTAAGTTATGTCAAGTCTCAGAAAAACCAATTGCACTTATGAGAATGACTGCAATCCCAGAGGGAGAGCACACAGAGCACCTGGGGTATGCTTAAAGCAGCAGGAGGAGTTAACATACTGCATGGGCTCAGGATGGGGTTTGCAAGTAATCACCACGCCAGTGTCTCAGAATTATCTTTTCCAAATGTTCACTGGGGGCTGTGCACACAGTGAGCTGAAAGCAAATGCGATGATTCCCAGTCCAATTGGAAATGTTTAGCAAATGATACAAAATCAACTGGACAGCCTCAGAAGGCATCACTTAGGCTCATCCTTCCCTAGAAGGCTACCACCATAACACAACACTATGTCAATTATTAAGGGAGATACTGGTTTTATCTGTCGCTGTTAATTCTTTTATGCTGAAATAATTAACATCTTTGGGAAGGGGGAAAACCAAGTATAAAAGGACATATTGTACTGCCTACTCCAACAGACTTGTTTGTTTTCATACTGAAGAAGGATTGCTGTTAAACACTGCAAGCTAGTCACGTTTTGTGAAAGCAGATGGGGGCTTTTCTTTTTTTGTTTTTCCTTTGTAAATCCTGGACTGCAGCTCCAGTCCCAAAGGGAAATCATATTAAATCGGATAAATACTTCTGCACTTCTCAGAGCCTCAGAAAGACAGTTCTCGAAGCTTTAGACCTACTTTTTGACAAGAAAGGATGCACAAATAAATCAATCACATGCAATGATTTGTGGCTCAGTGGTTTTTTTTTTAAACAAGACTAAACCTTTTACTCACCTCCCAAACCCAAAGCAGCTGTAAAATAAGCTGACAGTCATTACCTCAAAAAAACCCCAAAGCAGCCCAAGGGGCTCTCAAATAGAGCTACTTAAGCCAGTGGCATAAACTGTCTCAGTTTTTTTGCCCCTACTTCATAGACTTCTCTGACTAAAATATCTCAGCAATTGTTAGGAAAAAAGGTAAGAGTCAAACAGTAGAGAAAATCAGTGCTAATTACTTGTCCACTGACACTTAGATCAGATTTCACCACACATTACAGATGGTTTTAAACTGATTCTAACATTAACAGCAAACTACTATTATTTCCTGAAGTTGAACTTCTTAAACTACTTTGACAGCTAGAGGTTAAGAGTCATAAAGAGTACATAGCAACTCATCTGCCCAATGACTTTAACCAGCATCAACACAGGAGTTTCTTTTTCTCTTCTCCCCTTCTTTCCCCACAAGCCAAGAATTCTCCACGAGAAAGCAACCTGCAAGAAACCTGAGAACGAAGGGCAAGACTTGTGAGGTGGACTGTGAACTGGCTGCAGGACAGAAGCCAGAGAATAGTGGTTAATGGGACAGAGCCTAGTCAGAGGCCTGCATCTAGTGGGGTCCATCAAGGATCAGTACTGGGACCAGTCTTCTTCAATGTATTCATTAACGACTTGGATGAAGGATTAGATGATGCAGATGACACAGTTCGCTGAGTGATGTCGCTGACACCCCAGCAGACTGTGCTGCCATT
>VZRI01008084.1:29890-58857 GCA_013397515.1 Upupa epops | reverse complement strand
AATGGTCTGAAGTTGAGGCAGAGGAGGTTTAGATTAGATATTAGGTAAAAATTCTGTATAGAAAGAGTGATGAGGCACTGGCACACCCTTCTCAAAGAGGTGGTCAACTCAGCATTCCTGGAAGTATTTAAGAAATGTGTCGAAAGGGTGTTTGTCAACTCTGTAATCTACGATTGGTTGGACTCTAAACTAGGAGGTCCTTTCCACCCATGATTATTCTGTAATTAACTCACTTTACATTGAAAAAGCCAAGAAAAGGCCCAAATAGTAAAAAAAAAATTATTCCTTAAAAAACTACTGGATAGCCCTATTCCTACAGAAAGGCCAGACCAGTCTACACTTTGGTGCTCCCTACCAGAAAAGAGCAGGCTCTGTGCGACTGTACATGCCTGATGGGGTACCTACATACGGGGTTTGGTTTCACAGCAATCACTAACTTTTAGGCAAACATGGTCCGGTAATTCTCATGGTTCCCAGTTACACTGTATTTGAGGGAGTGAATCTTCGTTTAACCAGTGAAAAGCTGCTCTTTACCTGAGCTGTGAAAGCCCACAGCCCTGCAGTTTTAACACACCTGTATCATGTTGTCAATTGGTCTGCAAGGAGAATTATACTTCACATACTAGTCATACAGACACATTCCAGTAGTCCATGAATTCCATAAGGATACCAGAAGCATGGTCACAAGGAGGGTAAGTCTGGATAGGATACTTCCTCCTGCACATCTGATTATCATCAAGGTTGGTACTAGGACAAGGTGTATTAGTAGTTCACTTAGCACATTTTCAAGCTAAAAAGGTAAAACCTAATAATTTATATTAAACCTGGAAGGAAGCCAGTTAGAAGTGACAGGTCACTGGTAATGTACAGCTCTTTTCAGAATGCAGCACAATGCCTCACATATAAAAGGAAAAAACACTTCCAACAAGGAAAACAGCAGTGTGCTACATAATCTGAGAGTGTAAATACGCACTACTGCATGGGAGATAAACCTGTGAAGTTAGAAGGTCTCTTTCTAAGGCAGTTGTGTTTCAGGAATTAGAAGACTTTCCCCATGATGGGTGCTCTTGAAAATCCAAGCCAAACCTTTCAAAAGCTTAGTGTGAAAGCACACATGTTCTCTGTGAAGGAAGCACCCCATTTAAACAAGAACCCCGCCTTTCCTCTGTCGGCCTCTTGTTGTCAGGTGTGGTCTAAATTCAAGGATCATTCTACCATGCAAGCTGCTGATGTACCTTGCAGTAAGAAATATAAAAAGTACTTGCCATGGATTTTCTCAGCTTCTGGGTCATCTGCACTGATAGCGATTATCTTCCAATCTGTCTCTCCTTCATCGATAAGACCTAAAACACCCAAGATCTTCACTTGGACGATCTCACCTGAAGAACGAACCTGAAAGAGAAAGGAGTATCACAAAGGCTTCGAAACAATGACATACTGTTTCTCTATTATCTTAGAAACAGAATACTTGGGCTCCATAACCTGCAACTAACAATATTGCAAAATCAATCTGTAAACTCATTACACATCTACTTAATATTACTAGCATTTTTCTCACCACTGCTGTTCCTCAATCCTTAATTCCCCAGTCAGCATTTAAGTAGACAACAATCTTGAAAAATTTTTTCTTCTCTTCTACTCTATTCCCCTCCACCCTTCATCTTCACCCCAAACTGCAAGTCAGAAGTATTTCATAGTAATTTTTAACTCATTCCTGCCTCTTGGCTCTCTACTTCCTCAGCTCTTGGTCTGTCTCTTGCTGCACCTTGCTCTAGATTCCACTATACACACAGAAACACACACTCCTTCACCAGCAACAGCAGCAAAACTATTTCTTGCACTTTGATTACACTTTCTGAATTCCTTGAAATTCATCTCTAGGTTCCTTTCCTCAAATAAAGCCACCTTTGCTCAACTTGCACTTAAATTTCCCCTGAACAAAAATATCCTAAGAGAACCCTCTTCCAGCCTCACCTTTGATACCATAGAGGTTTGTTACATTCATTGCTGCCTCCAGATATGTAGAATTCTCAGCAAGCTAAACTTTTCCCCTCTACCTACTACAGGATCACAGAATCACAGAATTAATGAGGCTGAAACAGACCTCTGAGATCATCCAGCCCAGCCTATGACCTAACATCACCACATCAACCAGACTATAGCACTAAGTGCCATAGCCAGTCTTTTCTTAATCACTCCCAGGAACGGGGACTATTACTTCCTTGGGCAGTCCATTCCCACGTCTGATCACCTTTTCTTGTTTGTTGCCCATCTCCACATCTTCTAACTTCAATACTGCAACAGCTTCCGGTCTTCTCCTTCAAAGAAGGATCAACTTCTCTTTGCATCCATGAGAAAACACAAATCTACCTCTTTTGTGGGTTTAATTTTATGTCCATGATGCTGCCAGATTTACTTATCTTTCACAAACCTATTCCTGGCAACAATAACACTAAGAGAGGAAAAAGAAAGATCTTTTTCTTCATCAAAAATCCTTACTCCCTCCTGCATTACCCAAAACTCACTGTCCAGCCACAGCAGTTCAGTGGTACTCTCTTCTTTTTCCTTTTATCCAATACCCAGACTTTACTAAATCCTGCTTTCTTATCCTCCTTTTTAAAAATTCACAATTTCCATGCCTATTCTCTCCTCAGATCCCCTATCATATTCTTGTCATCCCCTGAGATTACTTCCATCTTTTGTTTCCATCTGCTTTTCTCTTCCAGAAACTGACACCAAATTATTACATTAACCCTGATAATTTAAATTAATTGTGATAAAAACAAACCTTTGAACCTATTTCACAAACGTCAATAGGATCGTTATCCCCACAACATCCTGTAATTTTATCTTTGTGATGTGGATCTTCCCAGGTCTGTCAGAAGAGGACTATTTATAAGTTACCAGCTTATAATTGGATCTGCAATTGCAATTCATCTAAGCACTAAATTAATACAAACACCCATAAAAACATCAGCCTCCTGAGAACAGGCTTGCTCAATGGAAAAAACCAAACCAACCAACCACCAATGGACTGAAGTTGAGTAACTAAACGTTAAGACAAGTAACATGAGTACTAACTGAGAACAAAGCAACAAAACATTAACTGCATCTGTGACTCAACACTTCCGTGTTCCAGTGATTAAGGCATCAGAGGACCCTGAATATGTATTTTTCTCGCTACTGAAAGCTAAGAGGTTAAGCAAGAACATCCTGCAATTACATTCTTCTTATACTCATTATAAACCAAGGCACTAATATAAGTTGCTTTCGAAGCCATCTAGGCTTTGACCTAATCAAGTCCCTAGCTATGGATGTCAGCACCTAGTCAGCTTTTCAAAGTCGAGAGATTTATGTATGAAATATTTCCTACTTTTCCTGAGAAGTGTACATTCCCAAAAACAGACAACAGCTTAACACGCGAGAAGCTTCTCCAGTAGGCAGGTTCAAACCCCTGCACTGAGCAAGGATCAAGCAGGAAATCACACCCAACGAAATTGCTAAACCATCACTTGTTTAAGCCTTCTACCAGTTAGTGGTGACTAACTCATTCTAAAGTGGAGAAGTTTTTCTGGTAAGAATTTTAAGTCAAATGAAGTTTTGTGGGCAAGGCATGAAAATATTTTTTCCAAGGAACTACATATGTTGATGCCCATGGCGCAACTTCCACCTCAAACCTGTTCTTGAGAACACCAGTGATACTAGAAGGCAAAGTGGTGAAGAGCCAGTGCTCAGGTGTTACTTGCTTGCTACACCTGCCAGCAGGACATTCATGATCAGTAAAGTCTTCCAGTTCAGACAAAAGTTAAATAAGGTAGTTGGGGTTTAATCTAAAAGAGAACAGCCCTTCTGTTCCTCCATATTAATGATACTAAGAAATACCAACTAAAAATGATGCTGCAATACATGAAAATGCTAAACAAGGCATTTTTAGAAAGCTGATTTAAGCAGAAAAAGGCTACTTGACAAAATATTCTCAAATGGCAGAAAATGCCAGCTTAGTTTTGTCACTACAGTACAAAGATTCAGACTGAAGACACAAGATTTCTTGATCATTTAACTCCATCATGAAACACAGCACCCACATCCAGAATTTAGGGACAAAATAAAGCTCAAATACAAAAAAACACTAATTTACAAAGGTTTCAAAAAGAAACATAGCTCTTGCAACCGATCAGCATTCAGGCAGTACCAAAGATTTACAAGGTAATTTACACAGAAGACAGAAAACTTTCACCATTATAACAAAAATGTTACCTGTGGGAGGGCCCCATAATTCCATATATAACCCTTGTGAGGAAAGATATTTGCCACATAGCGAAGCTTGCCTTTCTTTACATCATGTTTAATGGGATTCAATGGCTCGTCAGTGGCAATCTAAGCAGATCATGAAAAAGACAGAGAAAAAGAATGGTGAAATGGAAAGCAATACATTCTCTACCTAGCTAGTCAGAAAGATCCATCTGGGAGCATATACTTGTGGTCTGAGAAGTAAGATGGCCTCACTCTAAATCTCAAGGGTCATGTTCAAAAAGCAGCTTATTAAGGTTTTAAATAACGTGAAGTATGCAAAAAAAAAAATCATCTAGCAAAGTAATAAATCTATAAGGAGAGTACCACAGTCAAACATCCATACTGAAAGGAACTTAAAAGCTCTTGCACTTTCTAGTACAAGTTTGACAGACATGTGAGTGGTGGTACAGGTTCTTCTAACAGAGGCTTTAACAGCAACTGGCTGAGGCTGAGAATTATTTTAGTCTCTGTTCATTGCTCTCCCACTGCACACAGCCCTTCTCTCCGTATCCTCTCAGCACACAAATGGGTTTTAGTAAGCACAGGTTCTGCATAGTCACTAAATGCTAACTTTTTGCAGCTTTGGAACAAGTTAGCTGGCACTAGAAAGCAGCATTTTTATTCCCAAAGAAACACTTGCTGAAGGACTGATCTAATTAAAGCTAAGCAGTGGATTACTGTCATTTTCCTCCTCAAAAAAATACAAACCCACTGCCATATGAGTTACCTACCACACATCAGCTAATTCACTATAGCCACCCTTTTCACACTCCATACCACAATCTGCATTAGCTTGGCTCTTGTTCTCACACACTCATCAGAATGGCATAAACTTTTTTACAGGTTCTAGTGCTTACCCTGGCTCAGGTGGCATGCAGCTGGCACACAGCCCCTAGCCCATAGTAATTTCACAATATCCTTGTAATTTACCTATAGGCAGCACCACCAATGCCATCCCAAGAGAATTTACCTTTTTGACATGCACCAAACTGCCAGCAGCATGCACTTATTCCATGAGTAAACCTTCCCTAGCAGTTGAGATTGCGGTTCATACATTTCTGGTTTCACACTTGGTTCTACCTGCTTCTGGTCATGAGTGAAGACCTCAAATATGCCTCCTGGGATTCTGACGGAAGCAGAGCTCAGAAACATCTTTTCTTGATGTAAAGCAGGACAAAGAACAGTAACTGATAACAAGACACTGAAGTCTCATGAAAAGCACCTTCAGTAAAACCAAGGAAAGATTACTAGACATGAGCAGGAGATCTGACACTGGGGGCCTGAGAAGCATTCATCCTAAGGCAAGGTTTAACTTCTTGCTGTCTCCATTCCTCATGAGGGATGCTCAGCAGAGAGGTGCAGACAAGAACAAGCATTAGTGCCTTATCACAGTCTGAACTGAAGGCACTGCCAGTGTACAAGGCAAATCAGTTGCCCCAGTGAATAATGCAGTAAATTCCAACTATATTAGAAATTGTAGATTAGGGAACTACACCTGGTTTCCTTCTCAAGTCAGAAAAGTCTAAACCCACTCATTTCTGAATCTAACAGGACTAAGCTTTACTACACTTGACATAAACATGCCAAGAAAAAAAGAAAGCAACCTGAGCTTTACACACAGAGTTCAAACAGTGTTGTCAAAGGGGAACTCTGCAAAAGAGAACTCGGCTTCCACAATAAACCACGATCTTAAAATACAAGACAATATCCAAGGTAACCCTGCTTGCTGAGTAACCAGCTGTGGTGATAAACACAATCCACATGATTTTTCACCATCAGGGAAAGGAAAAAACAAGAGGTTCTTTGCTGTTTTATTTTATTGAACAGAATAGTTCACCGCTCCACCACAAACCTCCTGAAAAGCATCACTAGAATTAATACACACGTTCAGAAAGACAGGACATATCCAAGTGAGATATGCTGCTTCACAAACAATACCTTGTAAAAGCATTACTCATCTTCTATACTGTAACTGCAGAACAAGGACCCACTGGGCTCTATTTTGAAAATACCTTCCTGCAGGAGTAAATACAACCACTGAGGTCCCAAAGTATTTTTTTGTGTCACAAAGAAACACTCTTCATTTGCAGCTCCACTGGCCTAGCACATATACACCGTGCAAATGAGAGGAATCAAGTCATCGGAGTGTAACACCCAGTGAGCAAGCAAGAGTAACACAAACGGGACTGTCCAGCAAGCCAGTACTCTGCATGCTGCACACTGTGGACTGCCAAGCAGCAGTGCTCACCCGTGGAAAGGAAACTAAATTAGAACCTGAACACTTCTTCTAATTGCAAGGAAAGTATCTGTATGCAGATCTTCAAAATAATTTTGAAGAGAGAAAATTTTACATGCAAAGAATAATTCACCCTCCAATTAAACTCTGACTATTGGAAGCCACTGCCCTGTTGTAACTTTCAGAAATACCTATACAATCAAAGTATTTTTCTTATTTACCTCCAATTTTGCATTCGTCCAACGAGGCACTTCTACAACCATATTGAACAGGACCTAGAACAAACAAATGACAACAACTGAAAATAAAATCCACTTGGAAATGAGTATTTTACAGTAAGACTAATTCTCTCCTCTGAATTCAGCAGAAGCATACACATCACACAGAAGCTGCAGCTGCTTACATGTAAAATAAAATGTGTTTAGTTCTGAACAATGACATTTAAGCTCCGTGGTTCATTCTTTCCCCACTCCACCACTCTGAGAACGTGAACTACAAGTAGAGCAAATCCACATGATGTTATTTAATCTTGTAGCAATATGTTTAGGAAGTCCATAGAATCATTTTTGCCACAAGACAGTTCAGCCTATTGCCAAAGACAATTGGATGTTTCTGTAGGACAGAACTGGCTTTCCTCAAGCACTGACCAGAAAGGAGAGTATTTTCATCTTTCAGCCTGAGGATTTATTTCTTCAGACCCTCATCTTTTCACAGCATGGTAAGGCTTGGAAGAGACCACTGGAGATCATCTAGTCCAACGTACCTGCTAAAGCAGCTTCACCTAAAGCAGGTTGTGAAGTATCTCCAGAGGAGGCTCCACAACCTCTCCGAGGAGCCTCTTCATATGCTCTGCAACCCTCAAAGAGGTTTTTACTTCTGCTCACGTGGAACTTCCCATGTTCATTCATGTCCATTGCCTCTTGTCCTGTTGCTGCGTACCACTGAATAGTCTGGCCCCATACTCTTGACACTGTGCCTTTTAGTTATTTATAAGCATTAATAAGATTCATCACAGTCTTGTTTTCTTCATGCTAAACAGACCAAGTCTCACTGCCTTTTTTCATAAGAGATGCTCCAGTCCATTTTTTCATTGTAACCTTCAACTGGAAGCTCCTGAAATGGGAAGCCCTGAATGGGACACAATACTCCAGATGTGGCTTCCCTAGGGCAAAGTAGAGGGGGAGAAGAAACTCTCTTGGTCTGTTGCACCCCAGGACACCACTGGCATTCTTGGCCACAAGAGCACATTGCTGGCTCATGGGTAACTTACCCAGCAGAAATCTCCAGCATAGCTGCTCTCCAGCACATCAACCCTCAACCTGTATTCCTGCATTGGGTAATCCATTTCTAGGTACACAATCTTAGTCTTGCCCTTTTGAACTTTATTTGGTTCCTTCTCCACCCAACGCTCCCACTTGTTGAGGCCATGCTGAATGGCAACACAGCATTCTGGTGTCAGTCACTCTTCTCAGCTTTGCACCATGAGCAAACTTGCTGGGGATTCACTCTATCCCTTTGTTCAGGTCACTAATGAACATGATAACCAAGACTGCACCTAGTACTGAGCCCTGGGGAACACTGCTGGCTACAGGCCTCCAACTAGGCTCTGCACTGCTGATCAAAACCACCTGAGTTCTGTCATTCAGATACCTTCTCTCTCCGCTCATCACACTTCCTAAGCTTATCTACAAGACTATTACAGGAAACACTTTCAAAAGTCTTGCTGAAGTCAAGGTAGGCAATATCCACTGCTTTCCCATCATACACTAAGGCAGTCATGCCATGACAGAAGGCTAACAGACTGGGGGTATGATTTTCCCTTAGTGAATCCATGGTGACCACTCCTGACAGCCTCCTTTTCCTCTACATTACCAGGGATGACACTGAGAACGAGCTGTTCAGCCACTTTCCACATATGGAGGTGAAGCTGATGGGCCTGTAGTTTCCTGGGTCCTTCTTGCCCTTTTTGAAGGCTATAATGACACTGGCTTTCTTCCAGTCTGGCACCTCTCTTGTTCTCCATGACCTTTCAGTGGTGATGGACAATGGCTCAGTGATAACATTTGCCAAGCTCCCTCAGCACTCATGTGTGCATCCTATTGGGGCCCATGGATTTACGGTGTCTAGCTCACCAAAACAATCTCTAAACAGATCCTCCTTGACTAAGGGAAAGTCTTAGTTTCTCCAGATATTCTCTTTTACCTCCAGGCATTGGGATTCCTAAGGGCCAGGCTAAGTGAAACAGAGAAGTAATTTGAAAGAAAGCTCAGTGCTAACAAAGCAGACAGAACATGCAGCAGCAGGTAAGGAAAGGGCCAGAAGAGTGCCAAATAAAGTCTGCACATCCACCTGGGAAACACTTGGAGAAAAAGAAATGCACAGCATGAAATCAGTGCTGACAAGAAACTCTCAGGGAACTGCCAAGCAGGTCAAAGAATTGTTCTGTCTGGTAGCTACAGACAAAAAAACTACTACACTTAAAATTATACATCATGTCCTCCCCTCTACCACAATCTTGTATGTTTGTGCTTTAGTTGCTACTGTACACTTTCCTGTCTAACAGAATGGCTTCAGTAACCTGTACATCTTAGATTTCAGCTTTAATTGGTCAAGTGTCATTCCAGTTCTTCACAAAAACAACACTCAGGCCTGGACAACAACTGGACTGACATTAATACAATGCAGCTTTCAAAGACAAAATAAGAATCACCTGGGTTTAACCCATCTCTAAGACCAGACCTTCATAATTTGTGAATTATCAATAGATTTAAAAGTGAATTGTCAAGAGACTTAAATGTGACAGCCTGACAGATTAATTTGTATGCAAAAAAAAAATCCCTGAAAATACTCTCTCTAATGCTAAGCTGCCACAAGCACTTGCAAGACATTAATAACTTCATGCAGCGCATACATTTACAACTAAAAAAAGTTTTATTTATAGGGCAATCACATTTTTGCAGTGGTGAGACAGGATGTGCTGGTGTGGAAAGGAGAGCATGTACTAGATAGTTTGACAGATAAAAGGGGCATTTAGGGGTTTTTTCCTTCTCTTGTTTCCCTTTTTGCCTAAATATCACCCTATTCTCATTTTCCTAGATGAACTCCTATTCCACCCTACTACTTACTACTTGCTGCAAAACTGCCCATGCCTCAGCTGCAAACAAACGCAGGCTCCAAATAGCACCTGTGTTCACATACTAGCATCTGCTTATGTCGTGCCATGGTTAGTTTAGGGTGGTGAATAGATCTGGTAATTGGTATTTTTATCTTTAAATTAATAAAACAAATTCCATCTTGCTAAATCCCCAAGTGAGCACTTTTACCCCCTGAAGTAATGGTGAGACAGTTTCAACAGTGCATTTGAGATAGCTTCCAGCAATAGAAATGAAGAATCTCTCATGAAATGGAAACTATTGCTTTGGAAAGATCACCATTTAACTGCCTTAGTATGACTGAGGTAAATCGGGCTGCCTATGAGGCCGATGGTTGCTGCAGTTCCAGATTTAACCCAATTCTGGAAATGCCTCATGTAGAAGGGGCTACACTTCAGCAGCAGACTGTGTTAAAGAGGCCAGATGCAATAGTTCCTGCAGGCTAGCCTCATGCCAACTCTGCTGGCTGACAGTCTCTTCAGAAGGACAGTGTCCTGGAACACGTACAAAGAAGAGGAGGTAACAGTTTCCTAGATTCAGAAAAAGGGACAGATCCCACCTCCTAGAGCAAGTGGCCTGACAGAGCACAAATGGACTTTCAGTCCAAGGTGTTACACAGCTTAATTGACTTCAGGTTAATGTGAACACAAGAGAGATGCTTGCACTTATACTTTATTATACCTTGAAGAGGTAATGGGATTTAAAAAAAAAACCACTGACAAACCCCATGCTTGCTCAACACAGAGAAGTCAAAAGTGCATTTCCCAATCCCTACAAATGAACATGAAAATCAGCAGAAAATGACATCAGAAGGAACAACCAGTACATCTAAACAATACTCATTTCCTAATAACTACCCACACTGAAGTGTATCATGTGGGTACTCACGCAGGATGTAAATAAGTGCTTGTTTTACCAGGGGTGTTTTCTTTAAAACTGCTCGGAAACTTACTGCATTCCATTTCAGCTGAACACAATTTTTCATGTATCATGACACCATTTTTGCAAAGACAAGCAAAAATGCCTCTGACACACAGAACATAAACTGGTTTTGGTTTTTAAAATAAGAAAACCACCGAAAGATAAAGAGATACAGAAATACACTTCAGCATATTCATTCACTAAGTGTTAAGATAGATTTACCCACGTAAACCGTGAGCCAGCATTCCCTCCACCAACACTGATGGCCAAAAATAACTGCTAGCTCTGACTGTACAATTACTATGAAGAGAAATTATCTGGATCAGGTTGTTATTACAAACACAATTATCACAGAAAGGAAAAAAAAAACCTGAGCACAACTCTTGATACTGATTTTATAAACTGCCCTTCTGGCCTCCCATCCAACGTTCTCAGAAACAGTTCTTCCTTACCTAACTTTCCCTTTCTTGTTCAACTATCTCCTTTCCCAGTTTTCTCAAGTCCCATAGCTGGTGCATTTGAGGGTTTGGATTAGGTATGACTGTGCCCAATGGTTGCAACACAATGTTCAACTCTGAAGGTCCAGTTAATTTGAAGCAGAAGTGGAGCAACCTATGCAGAGCAAGCAAAGTGACAAAAGAAGAGAGGATCAGAAACTCAATCTAGTTTTATAAAATTACAAACACCACCACTTTTTAAGGCCTGACTGCCAATTACTATCACCCTCGCAGAGTGGGGAGAAGACAGATGTTAAACCTTGTAACTACTTGGCCTTATAGTACAGCACCTAAAAGAACTAATGTGAAGGCAGTGGCAGCATTTGGAAACTGCCAACCCTTCCTCACTGAGAAGCTCTGAGCTCACAAGACAAAACGAAGAAAACGCAGCTATCATTTCCATTTCTATCTGCTCATCTGCAGTCTTGCAGGGATTCTCATCAGTCATCATCTGAACACAGCAGCATGCACCTGGGGACTAATGAGAGTGAAAAAGTGCACCTTCAGTACAGCAGCAGCGTGAACAATGCACGATGTTTAAAAGGAAAAAGAGGGCAGGGGAAGGGTTGTGAGAAGAAAGCGAAGGAAACTGAAAACAAGTGCTGTCTGGAAATACACCCAGAAATAAATGGAGAGGGCTTGCTTATGAAATGAGTACCTGTGTTATAAGCATTCCTAATGTAACACTTGCTACAAGGTATCTGCCAATGAAAACACCAAACCAGATGCCAGCAACATCTGGAGACCAAACATACTGTATCTGAATGAGAAGTCAATGGAACTTTTCCAACAAAAATTAGCATGCTACACAGCAAAAAAGGAATGCAGTGCCCAGCATAAATGCAAAGTGCCCGCAGCCTCTTCACAGTGCACTTCCCTCATGTTAAAAGTGAAAAATTAGTAATGATCACTATGTAAGTTTTTACCCACAGGTATCCCAATAGTGCTGTCAGGCATAATCTCTGATAAATCAGTTACTAGACACATTCACCTGCAAAACTACTCAGTGTACAACCATGACATGAACGGAGATGAAACTCTGATTTCCTCAAGTTTAAGGATGTTAAGCTGGATCAAATCACTAATGTAACTCCGAGCAAGCCCAACTTTACTCCACTAAATTTTAGCTGGAAATCGCGTGGCTAAAATGAAGATTACTTTTATTCTTGGTATCTGTAAATCTACAAGAAGATTGCAGCTTTTGGACACATACACAGTAAAGGCTGGACAAGTTTGAGCATCAGGATGCTTCACTGATAACCTAAACCTTGGGACACACAAAATGGTCACACCACAGCCCAGCCTGGATAGAACACAGAAACATGTGATCAAAGGACGCCACAGAGGCTGTAGTTAAGACAAAATAGGAAGTCAGTACACTGTACTGCATGGGAAATGATGACTGCTTCTCCTTTCTTATAAAAGAGACTTTACCTTAAGACAACTCTGACACCAGTTTGGAACACTATTCCAAGCATGAGGACTGCTATCACAATACTTAGTGAGACTGCACTACCACTCTGATGACCCTTCAAAATATACCCCACTTGACCAGTTAACTTATCAGAAGTTTTGGCCTGACAAAAGCAACGCAACTGAAGTCCTCCAGCACTGTGCAACGCAAAAGATGTGACAAACCACTTTTCTTGTGTGTGTCTGTAGATTAGAGCACGATCACCTCTACACGCTTGGGCAGATTCCTTACCAAGGGCAACATTTTAAATACAACTTTGTATTCGGGAACACCTGACTCCCTTGAATGAGACAGCACATGAATACTTTATCAAAGACATCCAATGGCAAATAGATTAGAAGCCCTTTCACTACAGCAGTGAAGCAACACGTCACATTTGTCTTGAAAAGAAAACAATGACCACTTCAAATCTTTCTGCTAAATATGGAAGATTGTATTCAACATTCAGGCTCTGATGGTTTTGACTAACCACAGTAGGAACACTTCCAGACAGAGATGTGAAAATTTTGATGCTTTTCAGAGATCTCCTTGGGCACAAGCAGATTTTGAGTACTTACAATGCTTAAGACAAAGCACAAGTTCAGACCAAAGCTGAAATGAGATTTCTTTCAGCATAGTTTTGCCCTCAAAATAACTTCTCTCTAGACTTCAAACAGCCCAAAACCATTCACGAAAGCAAAAAAGACTGTAGTCAACACTGGCTGCAAAGCTACACATAATTAAGATTTGTGAAGGTCTGAAAAATGGTAAGAAATGGCTGCACTACTGAGAACAATCCATAGAGAAACATCACAGCATTTCCCTTTGAACACAAGCTGGGACTGCAAAACAGCTAAGAGAAGACTGGTACTGTGTGCATGAAAGTAGAAAGCTGAAACTCCTTTCTACTGAAACCTTCTTTACTGGCACCTAGAATGTCAAAAGAACAATTTAAAGCATATTAGACAGACTGAAGATACTGATGCAGAATTATCTTCATTTTCCACAGCTAAACTGTCAATTTAACACACGCTCCTAAAAGGTCTTGTCCTTGCCAAGAGTAACAACTAACTGCCATCCTGAAAGCACAAGTTGTGTAGATGACTGAGCACTTCCAGGACTATCACCTTTGAATTCTGGCCAAAAGCACAACAGGCGCAGTGGTTCAAAGTCCTCCAGAAATCAGTCTATGGCATTACATTATTCAATTTTCCTGTATCCCTCCCATTAAGTATGCTTTCCCTACATACCAGCACAGAGCACTGCACCTCTCAGCAGACCAAGATGAAGAAAGACCATTATAAGAAGAAACTGCTATCCTGAACACAAAGATCAATCTATTTCTTCTCTGCCCAGCTCCCAAAAAGGATGATGAAAAAGGGTTTTCTACACTTAAAATGTACTTACACAGGCATCAGGAAATGTAAAAGGCATTACCTAGGCATTGTAGCCTGAGTTAATCACAAGGCAAAGGGAGTGAAAATGCACAGTACAGGTTCACATGCAGGCTGTTGTACAGCACAGGACACAACATAACACCTAGTAACTGCAAAACTATTAGAACCCAGACAGTTAGGGCAGTTATCTCACAGTGAGGGTGGTCAGACACTGGAACAAGTTGCCCAGGGAGGTTGTGGATAACCCCTCCCTGGAAGTATTCAAGGCCAGACTGGATGGGGCCTTGAGTAACCTGGCCTAGTGGGAGGTATCCTTGCTCATAGCAGGGGGGTTGGAACTAGATGATCTTTAAAGATCTCTTCCAACTTGAGCTACTCTATGAATCAGCTGGATAGTCACAGTTTCCCAATATGACTGGCCAAACAGATAGGAGAAGACAACAAATGGGTCACACACCCAAACATCATGGCCTTAAAGCATGCGGGGTTTTCTCAAATGGGTCACACACCCAAACATCATGGCCTTAAAGCATGCGGGGTTTTCTCATTTTTTCTTTCACTTTCATCGACTAAGTTTTAGATACTCCAATGCAATGAAAAGCACTAAAGAAATGCTATATTTCAGAAAAAAAAAATGCATTAACGAATCTTGCTTGACAGCAAAATCCTGAGCACACCTATGTTTTTTAGGGCTTCTGTTAGGCTTAAGTTCAGCAACTGTTAAACCATTAGCAGATGTGACTTTTCTCGTTGGGCTACCCATGTGACAACAGAAAACAAGAGTTTCTTGATTCTAAACAGCAGATTCTAAGGCTAATTTCTGCCCTAACAAACTTAGGATTTATGAAATGTTGTATACACACCAAAGATTAACCATAGCCAAAGCATAATGAATATGATTAACCATAGCCAGAGCATAATGAATATTTCATTAACAGAGGTTTTATTGCTAACGTTTCTGAAGGCAATAGAAAAAAAAAAAACATATTAACACTACAGTAGTCATAATGAACTTTCCACAGAGCAGCATAACAGTGTTTGCCTTTGAGAACATCTTGACGAATAAAAGAATGCTGACATTTCTGGTGCATTCAGAGAGGAGAATATTAAATCCCTTTAAGTCATCTGCTAAAAGACGTGAAGTTGAAGATAGGCCAACTATACCTAGTGAGAGCAAAGTGATGTCGGGAAGGAAATACAAGGAATAGTTGGACAAAGAAAAGCTTAAGTAGTACCTCAGTTCCAGTAGTCTTTGACCTCTTTGCAGGAATCTCTTTATCCTATAGGGAATGAGTGAAGTAAAAAAGTGCATTAAGAACATTAGAGAATAACACTGTAATTCACAGGAATACAGACAACAATCGTTTTCAATGCAACTGAAACATCCCTTTGTGAGCATAAAGGCCTGAACTATAACTTCTAAAAGCAAGCATGCAGTTAGTTCCAACTCATTGTGAAATTATAACCTTCCAGATGTTAACAGAAGATAAAAATATACAAGGACACCATCTACTTTCTCCTAGCTACTAAAATATTTATACAGCAATTTAGGCCTGTCCTCAACTGATTAAAAACACAGTCATCCTTCTAATCAGTTGAGAAGGATAAAAACCAAAGCAAACAAACAAAACAAGTATGGAAAATAAAGCTGGAGTTATCCATCATAAAATACAGTCCATAAAGCTTAGGCTGGTAGAAGGGAAGAATACAATATACAGCTCCTTACATCCTCCTCTTACTGAGGAGGCAAAATTCAGAGACCTTCACAATGATTCCCTTTCTCACTTCTGCCACTGGCCCTTGCTTCTATCCTATGGAATGCATTTTCCTTGCTCATATACCACAATGAAAGCCTCTCCATGGTGATCAGACACCAACGTAATTTAATCTACAGAAAAACTGCAATTACAATCTATGCCTACAAACCTTAAACTTTAAATGGACAGTAAAGCCCCCAGGGAACATGTGATGAAAATGTCCATTTCTTCTTCAGCAATAGCACCCACTGCAGACAGCATCTTCATGATGACTCTCTGAATGAGCCCTCTTCATTGACCAGCACTCTTAAGGTCTGCTAACCAAGGTTTCATGCTTAATTTTAATCTCTCAGTTTAAATCATTTAAGATACTCATTCCTCAGTTGAGAAGTCTTAGTCTGAACAGGTTACACCTGTTGCCCTTTTTCCACCATCCACACCACCAACAGAGGCCCAGCAATAAATCAAGAAACCCCCTCCCAAGCTGTTTGTATAACTAGCATACCACAATAAGCAAACCTAAGTCTAAAGCAAAGACTAAACTGCCATTTCCCTCTGGTGACACAAAGCAGGCATTTCATTATTGCGATAATGAAACTCCAGGGAGTGTGGCTAACAAGACGTGAAATGCTCAGCTGCACCTCATGCCTTGTAATTCTCCAAAGGTGCGATTACCACTTCTCTCTCAGGCAATACTGTTGGCTTCCAATTATAATGCTCCTTTGGAGAATGAGGTAACATGGTAAGTTCCCTACATGTGCACTGTGTGCCTCCTACTGCAAGGAAATGTACATTTTTAATTGCAGATGTCGAAAAATGCCAATTCAGAACAGCAACAAGTGGTAAATTCAAAGACACAGAAGCACAAACCGAAACCTAGAGAAGAATTAACGCAAGATACAGTGAGGCGTCCCCCTGCCCTCCATCACTTGCGAACAAAATTGCAGAACCTTTTAGGTCTGAAGAAACTTTAAAGACGATAAAGTTCAATATTTGACCCACCTCTAAACCATTTTCCTAAGCAGGTCCACGTATTGTTTAAATACCCCAGGGATGGTGCCTCCAGCACTGCCCTGGGCAGCCTGTTCCAATGTTTGATAACCTCTTCCATGAAGAAATTCTTCCTAACATCCAGCCTAAACCTCCCCTGATGCAACTTGCAGCTATTTCCTTTAGTCCTATTGCTTTCCACCAAGAAGATGCTGTACCTCTCCTTGCTCCAGAAGCACAAGTGCTCCTTTCAGGCATTTGTAGAGAGCTATAAGATCTCCCCTCTGCCTTTGTTTCTCCAGGCTAAATAACCCCTGTTCCCTCAGTTGCTCCTCACAGAACCTGTGCTTCAGAATTTTCACAAACCTCACTGTTCTTCTCTGGACACATTCCAGCACTTCTAGATCCTTCTAGTAGCAAACCAGAACTGAATGCAATATTAGAGATGTTGCTTCACTGCACATTCTGATACAGTGATGACTCCTTCTGGTCACACTATTTCCAACATGAACCAGGATGCCTTTGGCCTTCTGGTCACCTGAACAAACTGCTGGCTCATATTCAGTCAACGAACTACCAACAGCCTCAGATCTTTTTCTGACATGCAGCTTCCCAATCACACACCCCCAGGTCTATAGCCTGACATGGCACTGTTATAACCAAAGTGTAGACACCAAGGCTTGTTTACCCAGTAACTATCACACTTTACTGGAAGTTACTAAACTCAGCAAAGAAAAGTTAGATTAGTTATACCTGTACTATATCAGGAATCAGCCTGGGTTATAGGTTCTTTCTGATACCATTCATTGGTCTGATCATTAAAGGCAAAAAAAAACCCCAACAAAAATCCCATGCATTTTCCAAAACTGCATTTTTACCTAAAAAATACCGAAACTGTTCAATTTTGAAATCCATTATATGTTTCAAGACATAAAAACACACCTCTTTAGACTCAGCAAAGAGTGGAATATCGTGGAATGGGGAAATGTATTTACCATCTGCATTCTCTGAAAAACAAAACAAAGTAGTGTTACAAATCTAAACACATGATGTAAAACACTGGCACTGCTAACTGTTGTGCATTACCAAACATGCTATACACCACAATTATGCATCAGCTACACTTTTACTGAAGTTTAATTCCAAGTACTAAAACTCAACCTATGCTGAGGAATTTGACTGACAAGGATTTATTAAAATCAAAATTACTGCTTCAGTATTCAACACTTCTGTCTATCTAGCAACGCAAGCCATGTAAAGACGAGAAGATACTTTTAATTTTCCTTTCTCCACATCCCCAGCAATATACAAGCATTAACAGAGAAAAAGTACCAAGACAATCTCATTTCAGTGGGTGAGCAATATCAAGTGGTTTTCTAGCAAAAACCCTCACGACATCTCTGTATTTCTAACAAACTGAACTGCATAATCAGAATGAGAAAAATCACCAACATAGCAGGCCAAAATCTGATCAAAAGGAGGAGGGATGGACAAATTGCTCAGGCCCTAGACATAGCCTTGAAACCAGCGGAAACTGATGTAATGGGGGGCCAACCTGCATCTCAGCATTGATCCAATTCCAGAAAGGAATAAAATTCAATGGAGTGGGTGCCTGAACTTTTCAAACTACTCAAACATTTTTCAACGTAGTAGAAGCCCAAAACAGAAAGATCAAAGATAGTATCCAGTGCTAACACAAATCCCAAGGCCTTTCTCCTCTGCTAGCACCCCTATTCACAGTAAACAGAAAAGCAGACACAGGAGACATCATTCAGACTGTACTCTGATGACCTCATCAAAAAGTGGAGGAGCATACGCTGGTTTTGTAACCCCAGGAAGGCTCCCACATGCACCTCCCGAAAAATCCCAACGTTTGGTGTCAGACTGCTTACTCCCACTAACTGAAGTGACTTTCTCTAAATGAGCTCCTCTGTTGACAACACCCTGTTCTGGCAGGGTACTGCACATAAAAGTCCACAGCGCCTCTGCTTCTCTCACACCAGAGGACGTCAGAATCAGCTTCTTGTAAGCCAACGGACCAAAAACACACTAAACCCCTAGAGAAGCAACATCTGAAGAGTCAACATTGCTCCTAAAATGCGTAATACCTAGACTGCGCTCAATGGGCTTTAAGACCTTGGGAGCGCTGCCTGTGTCCTCCTAGTGCCAGCTGCTGCTGCTGGTCCAACAGGCCCCTCGGGGCTGGAGCCCCGTTCTGGCTGCTAACCTCCTCCCGGCCATGACGCTTTCTGGCGAGAGGGCTGACCCGGGCACCAGGACAAGGCCCTACCCGTCCCGGTCTGTCGCACCTCAGGGGTCAGGCCGGGCAAAGCTCCCACGGCCGAGGCTGCCCCTGGCCCGCGGCCTTAGCGCCCAGGCTACCGCTCCCCGGCACCTCCTCACCCTCCGGCGGCCTTCACTGGGCTGGGCAAGCTTAGAGAAGGCCCAACATTCCCTACGGAAATCCCCTCACTCTCCACAGAAGTTAAGCCCCTCCACTCTTTTTCCCCACCCCTCTGCCCCCGCTGCGATTGCGGGGACGAAGCTCAGCATTGACACCTCAGCCAGGCCTCGGCGTGAGAGGGAAGTCCCCGCCGCCTCTCCCCACGTATAGCAAGAAGGGGTTTTACGGAGCTCGGTGGTTGCTACTTACTAAAATACAGGCGGTAATCGGGAGAGCCGGGCCACCCCCGCCGCTCCGTGCCGTACTGGGACATGGCGTTCAGGCAGCGGCGCGGCAGCCACCCCCAGCCCCCCCTCGCCAGTCGCAGCAGCCCCGGCGGCGCGCGCAGCATGGCGACCGCCGCTTTCCCTCCCCTTCCTGAGCCCCGCCTGGCCCCGCCGGGAAGGGGCGCTGCGGCCGGCGAGAATTAAGAGCCGCTCTTTCGGGTACCCCTAGCGGCCCGGAATGGTGACACCGGCCCACAGCGGGAGTGGGGGAGGTTTTGCCTGAGGGGCCAGGTGCTGCCACTCCCGGGAGCTGCGCTGCGCTGCGCCGCTTCCTCTGCGGTCCCGGGGGATGGGAACTTCCCCCCGGCTGTGGTTCAGGCGGAGGCTGGGGTTGGGGTTGGGTACCCGCACAGGCCCGACGTCAAGGGTGGGCTCCACAGAGTTAAAAGTAACGAACCCTCGCACACTTCTCAAGTGGCAGGTGCCCCCGGGGCAGGTGGTGGCTCAGCTGAGGGGCTTTCGGGCCACCAGCACTGCCAAAAGTGGGGGTGTAAAATGGGGGGTGATGGCACTGCTGTTGCTACCGTTGTCAGACGCCCACAGCCCTGTCAATCACAGAATCACTTTGGTTGGGAGAGATCTTTTCAAGATCAAGTTGAACCTTCAGCCCAGCACTGCCAGGTCACCACCAACCCGTGTCCCTAAGTACCACATAGGTGCATTTTAATACCTCCAGGGGTGGTGACTCCAACTCTACCTTGGGCAACCTGTTCCAGTAACCCTGGAACTGTTTACCCTACTCGTAACGGTGAAGAAATTCTTAGGAGTCTTCTGAAGAGGCAGCCCTGCTGCTCGCTAGGGGACAGGAGTGTTCGTTTATTCTTGGCAGGTGCAGGTTTATGCCATTCCTAGCCAGACTGTGTCTGCACCACTTACAGGAGGCAAGGGGTCCCCATGGTAGATGTATTTTTTATAGTGAACTTGCAGATACTTACATTAGATTCTCTTTTGTATTCAGGTTGTGCTGGTTTTAAATCGTATTACCCATACATAGGATCTGGTTCCTTTGAGTTCTTTTTTCATTGATCCTTGAGGAAGTCTCCCAATTAATTTCATCTCTCAATATGGGTGGGAGGTCTAAGAGTAGTCCTTCTTACTCATGGGATCTTCCAAAATTCATGAAGAGGGGCAGATACCACTACTCGCACTTCAATGATGGTGAAACTGATGCAAAACAATTTTTGTTGCTGTCTTCACTCCTAAAGGTGATCAATGTTCACTTTGATTTTTAATTCAGATTTGATTTATCCTGAAAAATTCCTTCAGGATAACTCAATGTGACCCTGATCTGAGATGCTGTGTCCACCCATGTAGAAGAACCACAGAATTACTGAGGCTGAAAAAGACTTCTAAGATCATCCAGATGAGCCTCTGACTTAACATCATCACATCACCTAGATCACAGGTGCCACATTCAGTCTGTTCTTAAACACCTCCAGGGATGGCGACTCCACCACTACCCTGGGCAGTCCATTCCAGTGTCTAAGCACCCTTTTTGTAAGGAAGGACTTCCTGACATCCAACCTAAACTTCTCCTGGTGCAGCTTCAGGTCCTGCCCTCTTGTCCTATTCATTAATTGTGTGGGAGAAGAGCCCAACCCCCATCTGACTACAAGTTCCCTTCAGGGAATTATAGGGAGTGATAAGGTTGCCCCTATGTTTCCTCCAGTCTAAACAACTCCAGCTCCCTCAGCCTCTCCTCATCAGATTTGCCCTCTAGTTCCTTCACCAGCCTCGTTGCTCCTCTGGGCATGAATATTAGGTTTGAGACCATCTAAAGAACCTGAAAGTGCACAAGTCCATGAGACCTGATGAGAGGCATCCATGTCTCCTGAGAAAGCTGGCAGCTGAAGTTGCTAAGCCACTACACATCTGTCCTAGACTGAAACTTGAGCAGATTTCTTGGCCTGAGGCATTGGAAAGATGCTATGGCAACTTGTGAATTTTTTTTGACTGTGCAAAGAACCGGAATGACAGGTTTAGAGCTTCCAATTTCAGGTTTCCAGCTCCTCCTCCTTCTTCACTTTTGTTCTGTTGTTTGGAGAAAGACACCTATGGACTAGCTGGGCGCTACAGCCATCCTGCCCTGGGAACATGGTAAATGGAGAGAGTGGTGCTTCGAAGATCAGCAGAAGGAAGTTTTCATCTAAATTCCATTGTTTGCTGAAACAGAGAGAGATTGGAAATAGAGCTGAAATAGAAAATAGATTTAGATTAGATACTAGGGAGATATTCTTTACTGTGAGAATGGTGAGACGCTGGAACAAGTTGTATAGGACTTTAAACAACTGGATGTAGTGAGAGGTGTCCCTGCCCATGGCAAGGGGGATGGACCTAGATGATTTTTAAGGTTCCTTCCAAGCTAAGCCATTCTGTGATTCTATCATTCGAATGTACTACACAGAATAGGGCAGAAGTCAGCACTGTCCTTCCCTAGTCAGAGATGGATGAGGGCACCATCTTGTCTAGAATAATTTAACCTAACATCCTTGAATCTTTGAAACAAATGGATGTTTTGGTTCCAGTATCTAAGCAAATTCTCCAGAATTGCCAAGGCTTTTACTAACAAGTTATTATTTCACCTCTTTTTATTCCCAAGCATCTTATATCCAGCTCCTCCTATTTCCATGTCATTCCAACTGGGCCAGCAAAAAGGAGTGTATAGGACAGCTGCCGTTTATTGACCTTGAAACAGCTTCCACTGCAATACAATGAAAATATTGCTATTTATTTCAAAAGAATTAGAACCAGCTCCTTAAGTCTTAAGTAGGACTTACATGGTACTTGGTTTTTATGCTTGCCCTATGCACAGGGGTGAATCTCATTCCAGCACAGTGCCACTGGAGTATAGCAAAAACTCAGCAGCAGTATAATCACTTAAGCCTGAAGGACATCCTTACATTAGAAGTTTATAGTGTACGTGTAGAATTATTTTCTATGTATTTGTATATATGCACACACATACACACACACATATATATAGAATTGATGTTTTGCCTGTGAAAATGATGGGCAAATTAAATGCAGAAAACATTAGCTGTATCATAATTAAAAAAAATCCTCCTGAATGAAAATCATTTTCATCTTTTCAGCTAATAGGGCTTTGAAGAATTTCATTAGTAGCACTGTGTGCTATTTCTGTGCGTTTGCTCTTGACTGGTGATCACATAATTATCATTAAATTTTGCTGTAATATAACTTCTATCTCCATGGCTTCTAAGACCATTAATCAGAGGAAATCAATTATTACCAACGTTCAGTTTTGCTGCTACCTGTGTGCCAAAGGTGCACAGGTCATGGATAGCCATCCTCTCTGTTCAGCCTGTGCTTGCTTGCCAGTGCTCACACATCGAGCTGTCACCGTTTGACCAACATGCTGATGGGTCAGCTCCTGTCTGTGCTCTCTGGGTCAGATCAAGCCAAGCAAGGCTAGCTGCGGCAGTTCAGGGACACAGGCCAACTTACTCATGCTGCTTTTCAGCTGAAGCAAATGAAGGAGAAGAAATCTCTCCTGCGGCAGGTCTTTGCACTGGCAGTCTGCAGCAGCAGGAGGATGACGGGTCATTTGATTTGGTAACCTCCTTCATTGGCACAGCAGGATGTGGGATAGGGTGTCTGTGCACACGCTGTTCACGTACATATTTGCATATTACATGCTGGCAAATGCCTGACGGCAGCAGAAGCCTGCATCAGCAAAGTAAAACAAACAAACTGTGTTTCAGTACCTAGAACTAGGTTTATTGGGTTATGTTACTTTTCATCTCAATGTGATTATCCCAATGAAACTAAGTACCTTGGGACAGACAGTGAACCCTTTATTGTAGTGGTGGGCTCACTTCAGTATTTACACAAAATTCTTTTTTAACCTTAAAATTCACTCTGTACAGGAAGGTGTCCAAGTTAACACTCTTTTTGATTAGAAATTAATTGTTTCTCAGTTAGTTTAGGTTTTAACCATGCTTTTTGTTAGGCTCACCATAATGTTGGTGAGGATTTGCTTGCTGTATTATCTTTCCCTAGGAAATTATTTGCCTGTCAAGAGGCCAGGACATTGTGGCCGAGTCAAATTCTATTGGGTATGCCCATTTCTTCCCATCTGATTTCACATTAATCCTTGTGAACTAATGATTTTCAGACTGCTGTAACTCCCACTAAAATGTGTGAGCATGAACTGCAATTTTCTTTTCTTTTTAATACTCCTGTCCTTGTTAGAACCAAACAACCTCCTTAGGCAGAAATCACTGGTCTTCTATGTGATCTTTCATTAGTTCTTTCATGTATGTGCACATACACCAAGAGGGAGAGAAGAAAGGTTCCAGTTCAGGTATAAAAATACCATCTGGAAACATGACGTACAAAGCTGCAAACAGATAGTCATCCAAAATAGGGATCTAGAAGGGAAATCTTGTGCATTTCTTGCGATAGCCTTTTTTTTTTTTGGGCTACGTTCCCGTCTTGATTTGTGAATTGCCAGGCATATGGTTCTCAAAAATCCCACTAAAATATTCGTCTTTGGTAATTTCTACACCCACCTATTTTGCATTGAAACATAACAAGAATGAAGATTCGTCTTCCTTTCCTTTTATCTGTGCCTCGCTTGCTCGCCTGTCTTTCCTCATTAGCTTTGATATCACAGTGCCATCTACTTGATCAACAGAGTCAGGTTATTTTCCTTAGAAAATAACTGTGCAGCTGTAACCCCGAAGAAATCAAAGGACTATTCGGTTTCTCAGCAAGTTTCTCTCTCCCCACATCTCCTAGCCCTTTCACAGCAGCACTGCCCTCAGATTTGCACCCAGCTCCAAGCCTGTTTCACAGATCAACACAAAGTCCTGGCTGGGCAGTGATGGATCCACTAGCTCTGTGAGCTCAATTCAAGCCCTGTTGACCCTTTTCTCAGCATCCCTTCTCCTCTCCAGCTGGTGTTTGGTTTGAGTCTCAGGTTCCCCTCTGTAGGCAGAAAACACGGCAGCCTTTTCTATGTGCAGACTGGGGCAGAGGCTTTGTTTGGAGTAAGAAAACATCACAGCAGTTGGAGGAGATGGGTTGCATAGCCTGCTAAGTTGCGCAATAGCTTCTTAATAATATCCACAGCCCCAACAGGCATATGCTTTATTAATTTATCCTACAAATATTTATACAAGAAACACTACAGACGGGGCTAAAAGAAATTATCACTGTACACTTACTTCTAAAGACCTGCTTCTCTACAGGAATCACCAGTCTGGCAAGATGAACAGTAGGAGTGAAGGTGATACTGCCACACTAAATAACTTCTCACCTGCAAGGCAGTCTTTTTTCTCTTTTTGTACTATTGAAAGGTGTTTGAAGTTTCTTCCCTATGTATATTTCAAAGTAATTTGGATTCATTCATCGCGAAAAATCAATGTGTAGACTCCAGTTTCCTTAAGCCTACCTTTTTTATTGCTTTTACCCTCACCTGTCACTCTGTTCTTATCTTACCAGGATAGCTGCAAACAGGTAGAATGTATGTCCTAGCAACGTCCCAGTGCTCAAAGTCCTCAGTGGGCCTCACACGTGATTCTTCTTATCAAAACATCAACTTTTTGTCCCTCAGAAGATGTGTTTGCTATGACTGTGCATGCAGGCAGAGTGACAAGAGATACCGCTTTGCTTTTATATGCACCTAGGCCTCCTTGTGTGGAGACAGGTTGCTGTAGAGACATCTATGCTCTTTACTGTCATGCTCCACCTGTGAGGACAGTAAGACAGCTTTGTGCAGCAGTACTGTGGTGGCTTTCTGCTTCTCCACTGCCTGTCAAGCGTAATCACTTTATGTGTGCAAAATCGGTGCTGGCTGATGAAGTCATTCTACAGCTGCGGATGGAGACTCCTGCCTCATGGTTGTGCTGGCTGTTGCAGTGAGCTAGTTTGAAAATGGCAGTCTGGTGTCATTGCTGCAGGACTACAGCAGTGCTCTGTGTGTCCACTCAAAGGGAACAATTGACCCACACCAGCACTTATTGTATTGCTCTGGGTTACTAAGTTCTAGAGAAATCTTCTGCAACAGATGTGAGGTACTACAAGGAAACAAATAACTGTTTGCTTATTTAACAGCCATCGGTCTTGACAGTGCTCCTGGTTTGTTTATGGCTTAAGACCAAGATAAAGGTTAGCACTAACCGTCCTACAATAAGCTCTTACATGTATCTAATGCAGTTGCTCGGGAACAGAATGCCAATATTTTCTGTGTTGACACCAGCATTTGTTCTGTCTCCTAAGCAGGGTGGCTTCCATGCAGATAACTCCTAAGCGAGTGCTCATATCAACTGGAGTCCAGTGTGCTCTGTAGAGTTAAATGAGCACAACACAGAACGATGAAAGGGACTGTCACATTAATTGTAAAAGGAGCATTTTATCCACCTAGATGATTCTCCTCCCCCCACCCGTGGCTTCATCAGGAGTAATTTGGAAATTGAGAGACAGTTTCTATTGCTAGTGGCAGCTGAAGCTGGGTCCTTCACAGGCAGTTCTGACTGTGCATTTTCTGTGGCATTTTGTTCAGCTAAAGTACAACACCCTGTTACGAGTTCATAGGGATATCTCACTCAGATATACATCTGATTGTTTTCACGCGTTCCTTCTCCTGACTGCACTGGCACAGCCCACTAGTGTAAAACAATCATTTCACTTCATGTGACAAAGGATAAACCAGGATGTGTCTCAAACCTCCCTCCCTCCAGTGGGGATAGGAAATCCACAGTCGTGAAAGCATCCCCCTCACCTGGAGTGTTACAGAAGATGTGTGATTTTCTGCCTTTTCCATGCTGATTGCCACAGAGGAAATATTTTGAGGTTGCAGAAAATCCTCCTGTACATTTCCAAACTGCAGTGTAAGCTAGCTCTGGTCTCCTGGCTGCCTCAGAAATAGTGCTGCCAGCTGAGGGCAGGTAAACCATTCCAAGTACAAAAGCAGCAGCAAACCACAGCTGGCTTTCCCCTCAACCATTCCCTTGCTGAAGGAACACATACCATTTCACACCCTGTGACTGAGTTGAGGAGGAAGAGGAAAGGAAGTTTTGTATGTGGGTAGCTTGCTGTCGTAATAAACACCTGAGCAAACTTTCCCATATCCTATCTTGGCTGTAACTCTGCGTATGTGGCAGAGAGCCTACAGAGCCGAGAACTCTATGGTTTTGTTTTTTCACCTCTATCCAGCCAAAGTAAATCCCCCAGTTCTCCCCTAAACAATCTTAATTTAAATAAATACAATAAAATCTCATCTACATTAGGGGATGTGTGTCTTCTGAAAAACACAGCACGATAAAATCGTGTCTGGGGAAAGGAACTTCTCTGGTCGAAGCTGGCTTAAGCAACCATCAGCCCTAGCCATGGCTGCTCATATGTGCCCCTGTGTCATCCCTGCCTCATGCTGCCCCAGCTGGCTGGCGGGTAGTGAACGAAACAGAAGCACAGATCCACATGGAGAATAGCCCAGGGGAAAAGGGGGCAGGGAGGGAGTTTTCAGCCAGATCGGTTCCTCCACCTCATCTCAAACGCGGGTGTTTACACCCTGTTGCAACAGTGGGAACAAATCTATCCAGGGAAAGGGGGCAGTCAGGGTGGTGACTGTTTAAACCAGTTTTACCACCCTTGCTGAATGCAGAGCCATTGCTTAGAAAAGAAATATCTCAGGAAGTCCTCAGTGTAAGGAAATGGGGAGAATGATATCCCTCAACTCCCACCTTAATCTGTTTACCTGTTGCTGTGGCTTTGTGCAAGTGCCACCAGTCTGTCCCTATATACTCCTCTTCTGCTGTTTCTCCCAGCATCACTACTGCTCTGCTTTTCAAGGAACTTTTGTGGTCTGACTTGCAAAACAAGGAGTTTCTTAAGGAATAGCAAAGAGGAGACGAGATGTAACACATATATTGCCTACGTCATACGTGACTCCTCTGTGCGAGCTTGCAGTCTCCTTCCAGTATTTTCCTTGCTGCTTTATTCCTCTGCCAGGTTGTGGCTGGGCTGGACACTTTGTGCAGCACTGGCACAGGGCTGCAATTTGATGAAGTAAATTGCTTAGCTGTTTCATAACCTTTTCCTTTCCCTGCTGAGTAGAAAAGAGGAGCTTTGATGAGGAGATTGCATCACAGGAACAGTTTCTTGAAGAAAAAGAAAGTTGAAAATGAGGTTACGCTAGTGTATTGCCTCCCTGCTTATTTCATACTACCCAGTCCTTTGGGGAGTCAGAGAGGTAGTGCTGAAGCAATATGTTCCACCAGTGTATGTCAGAGGGACATTAGCTGTGCCCCTCAGCAGATGCCGTGGCAGTAAGTGTGTGTGAGACTGACACAGATTAGGCTGCACCATGGGGCTCTCACCAGGCGTTTCCTTGGACAGCAAGGGCCGCAGGGGCCAGGGATCACAGCACTGGCAGTGATTGCTACTGATGGCTGTTGGGGCTCTTCCCAGAATAAGTCTGATCCAAGCCTTGATGCCAGCAGCTCCTGCTGTGTTAACATGAGTTTTATTAGACCAATGCTACAGAGGATCACTAGACAGTGCATGTGTGCCAGAGGGCATTGCTCACAGACAGGATAATGAGATCTCTTCCAGGGACTGATCCAGAGGTATTACAGAATCATGGAATCTCTTTAGTTGGAAGGGACCTTTCAGGTCATCAAGTCCAACCTTTGACCCAGAACTGCCAGGTCGCCACTAAATCATGTCCCTTAGCATCAGATTCACACATAGTTTAAATACCTCCAGGAATGGTGACCCCACCATCATAGAATCATAGAATCATTAATATTGGAAGAGACCTCCATCAAGTCAGAGTGCTGAAACAGAACGAATGTGAAGTCTCCTTCTCTGGAGACGCTCAAAATCCACCTGGAAGTGTTCCTGTGTGACCTGCTGTAGCTGATCCTGCTCTGGCAGGGGAGTTGGACTAGATGATGTTTTGAGATCCCTTCCAACCCCTAACCTTCTATGGTTCTATGTCCAACTGTCAATCCGACCCCACCATGCCCACTAAACTATGTTCTCTAGTGACATATCTGTGCCTTCTTTTAACTCCTCCAGGGACAGCGATTCCACCACCTCCCTGGGCATCAAGAGCAGTTGCTTTGGTGTCTGCTTTCTTGGCCATCAGAGCACAGTTATTTGTCTTGACAGCTTCCACAGTCCCTTGGCAGCCTCTCATGTCACCTCTGTGAATTATGCAAAGCAGGACGCAGCTAGGTTGGAGAAAAGCATCAGCTCCACACCGTTCCCCATCTCCCAGAGGAGTTTTCATCTCCTTCTCAGCTGCATCATCCCGGGGCACTGCTCTCCCTTCAAACCTGTAGATCAGGAGTTTCCAGCCTCGAAGCTACCAGCCAGCGGTGTGATCGGGAGCTCGGCAGATGCAGTGCGATAGGTGAGGAGCTGGGGTCCTGCCCAGGCTGCCGGTGGGCACTACTTCTGCGGGGGTAGAAGGAGCAGGACGAGGAGCAGCGCTCGGGGCGGGCTTGGAACCGGCCCCGCCGGGCTGGCGGCACCTGGGGCAGGTGAAGGCAAACAGCGCCCGGGGCGGGAG
>VZRI01008084.1:0-29852 GCA_013397515.1 Upupa epops | reverse complement strand
GGGGGTGGGGCCCTGCGGCACCGGTGGCTGCCCCGCTGCGACTCGGGGCCCCGGGCAACCAGCCGGCACCTGGGCAGCGAGATCCCTGCTCTCGAAACCCACCGAGAGCTATCCCCGCAGCCCCTGCCCCAGCGGCGGCGGCCCGGGGGGCTATGGCGAGCGGGGAGTGCCCGGGGGGAAGGAGAAGGAATCTGGCCCTGCTGAGGAGCAAGCTGTACCTGGGGGAGAGGAGGAGGACCGAGCCCGTGGTGGTGGAGACCACCGGCACGGACCACAGCACCTTACGGAGGAGCCAGTCGGACCGGACAGAGTACAGCCAGAAGTTACAAGGTACTGGGGAAGCCTGCTTGATGCTCTGCTGCCGGGGATGCTCTGGGCTGCGGTGGGATCTCACAGAATCTCTTTGGTTGGAAATACCTTTCTTAAGATCATCAGGTCCAACCTTTGACCCGGCAATTCCAGGTCACTCACGTCCACTCCGTAAAGAAGGAAATGGCAGTCTCTGCCCCCTACACTGAGAGCTGAGGAGTTGCCCCTCATTTCCAGGGTGTAAAGTGCTTCCTCTGATTTTTCCAAATAGTCAAAATGCAGCCGAAGTGTTTGGTGTGTTCCTGTAAAACACTCGTGCAACCGAGATCTTCCTCGTTTGTCACCAGAACACATTTCCAATACAGACAGTAATGGGAAATCACGATGAGTCCATCCTACGTATGCTTGGCTGTTGCATCAAGGGCAGGTTTTAATTTCAATTCAAAATACCAGGATCTGTTGCTTGGATTGGAGCTTGGATTGTACAAGCCTGAGCTGAAGTACATCCAAATGCATGTTTTGATGGATATGCTGATTCAAATGATGCTATAATGGAGAGGGCTTCTTTTCAAATAACCAGATTGCATCTGGACCAGAAATTGGTGAAGTATGTCAGTACTGGGCCTGTCAATCAAAACCTATCTGTGATGCCATAAACTGAGGAAGAGCATGAAGAATGTGTATGGCTGTTTCAGGGAGCCTTTCTGGAACACAAAGTGAAGCATTTCTGTGGGTTTCCAGGGTCCTGAACAACAGGGCCCCATCACAAATGCAGGGTTTGAATATTTTTAGACTACAAGCATGCTTTACTAATAGTGATATCACTGCCTAGTGACTGTCACAGACTTTATGGGAAAATAAAGGAGGAAAACACTTTGGGTTGCTGTGTTCTGGGTTTGATGCACTTAATTAGAAAACAGCATTCCTTCAGAGAGACAATAAAGGCAGAAAATAAAATAATAAACCTGAAAATAATAGGATTTCTATGAGGGGCTGCATACACTGAGAACAAGAGTGGCTTATTGATTATGCTGTTCCCTCCTCGAGGCAGCTAATCAATGAGAAGATGAAAAATTTTCAGTTAAGGGAGGCACACGCTGCAGGGATCCGGTGTTTCAGAATACAGGCACAGCTCGTTGTGGCTGTGCAGGTGAGCTCCTGGCACATGCCCCACCAAAATGGCAAAGTGAGGTCAAGGTGTCCTGCAACAAATGTGAGCTCTTTCTGATCTGTGCCAGGCTGTTCATGCCATGAATGACTCCTTTTTAAAATGTTGAGCAAAGGAGGTGGGAAAGGCCAGATAGTCATAGCAGAACATGAGGGGATGTTCACTGCAGCAGTCAGAGACAGTAAATCCAGCTTTACAGTTCCTGCCAGGGAGGAACTGTAGGATTATAGAAGGAACTAAGGCTTATGTAGCACCGACCTGCTATAGGCTCACTCTGCTTGCTTGCTCACTTTTGTTAGGGTTCACAAAGTACGTGCAGGCTTTCCATTGGGTTCTATGTCCTAGAAATCCCTGTGAAGTGCATTCACACCCACAATAGAAAGAAATGCCGTTGTATGACAAGGCCTGATCCGGATCAAACTTTGCTGAGCTAGAGGTTCCTGAATCTGATAATGATCACAGATCCCAGACCTAGGTGCTACCTGCCAGTGCTGGTGACGTAATTTGATTGCACACCTTTATGTCCTTCATTTTCCTCACTGGCACCTGGATGTGGAGCAGCTTACTCCAAGTTGAGGGTAGTAGTTTTGTCGGCATGAAGCTTTTGAGTTTTCCATTCTTGGTAAGAAAACAGCACTCCTGGTGACAATGGGCTGTTGTGTAGCATCAGGTTGGGACTCTAATCACACTGGAATACTACTTTGTGAAAAGATACAGATGATAATAATTTGCACTTGCTTTCTACATGAACTGAATGCACAGCTCTGTGTTTAGTTGCCTCTTCCTTCACAGATAGGCATCTGTAAGACTGGAGAAGCAGCAGGAGTAAACCCTGCAGAGGGGATTCTCCTGTGAGTGGGGCAGGTTTCCACAGCTAACCACCATCTCTGCTCATGGCAGGCAAACCAGGCAGAGCATAAGGACCAAGTTTTGTTTAACACTCCAGAGCCTACATCAGTATTACAGCACATTAAAAGCACAGGCAAGATATCTCGTGAGAGCTTTTCCAGGCCTCTGTGTCCTTTCAATGGTCCCCTGAGCTGTTTCCCTCCTTGTTTCACTCAGCAATTTCTAGCAGCTCTGATGTATAAGCTTGAAATATGCTAGAAATATAGATTCCCAAATAAAAGTCTATAAAACCTCCCACAAGAAATAAGTGAGAAAGCAGTGGGGGATAAAAACTCCTGAACATTCTGTTTCTGACCTTGAATTTCTCCTAAGTTTTGTTGTTTTATACACAATCCAGACTGTTTTCTGTGAGGAGAAAGCCAGCCTACCACTCAGATCTTCGGGATAGTCAAGGTAGTTTTCTCTAGAAGTCTACAAACATGAGCACAATAGCATTGTCAAAGGTGCAAATCCCAGCCGGTGCTTTTCACTTTAAAATGAAAGGTTCATTAAAAACCGCAAGAAAGCATTTTCACGCTTTATTAGTATACTAGACACATCTATTCAGTGCTATCTGGTGTGAATGGCCATGCAACACCTTCTGGCTTTACTCTTTTTAGACAGGAAATAAGATGCAAAGTAGCCATTATATTCTCCAGAGCTTGGCAAGCATTAGTGCATCGAATTCAGCTCCTCCTGTGAGATAACCAAAGGTTTGCAGCCCCATTTCAGTTGAGGGAAAATAAGGTGATTGCTATCAAATGGCAGGTTCCTGATGCAACCATGCAGTCATGCAGAACTCAGGATGTAGTTGCACTGTTGTATGAGTCCAGAAATACCTTCAGCAAGTCATAGAATCATTGAATCATTTAGGTTGGAAAAGACCTTTAAGATCGAGTCCAACCATGTATCTTACTCTGCTAAGTCCACTATGAAATCCACCACCAGTGTTCCCCAACACAGCATCTGTGTGACTTTTGAACACATCCAAGGATGGTGATGCAACTCCCTCCCCGGGCAGCGGGTTCCAAGGCCTGATGATCCTTTCAGTGAAAAAAGTTTTCCTAATATCCAATCTCAGAACATCCCCTGGTGCCATTCCCTCTTGCTCTGTCACCAGTTCCTTTCTTCCATAGTTTTCCATCAACTGGACAGAAGGCTCACTGCTCTAAAGTGGGAGGAATAGGGTGAAAGAAGATATATTTACCAACATTTGTGGTGGCACAGAGAGGGTCAGTGAAAGACCTAGAGCTGCCCTTCTGCAAGTGCCTGTGTGTTTCCATAGAAGTTGTTTACTTGATGCAGTTATTATCACACAAATAGTTGTGAGATCAGGACAGATTGAGACTCACTGTATCATGAGGATAAGAAGCTATCAACCAAAAAAGGGCAGACATTGAAAAGGAATTTGAAGTATAGTTCACTGTCTGCTAGGTTTTGGACAGATTGTTGGGTTTTATTAATATTCATTCACCAGACTTATGCCTAGTGTGAAAAATGAGCTTTAGAAAACGCTTGGTTTCCAGAAGGAACTGCAGAGTGTTCAGCGAGGCAATGCGTGCTTTGAAAATACTCCTTGTTTCACACATCTATTACATATTAACTTCTTTATAACTTGTGCTGTGAATGGGTCAGCTTTGTACTGTGAAATGATTTGCACACGCTTCAATTTAAAATACATCAGCCAGATACCTGGCTGTAGTAGGTGCAGTGATTCAGATCTCACAGCTCTCACAATACATCTGAACCCCACATTTCCTTGTGTCTAATGTCGTTATGAGGCATAACCAGTGCCAGAAAGGATGCAGAAGCCTGCAAAATCATACAAACTCCTGGAAAGCTGCTATCCCTTGGTATTCAAAAACCCAGCCAGAGGCAATTCATTCCTATTTGCTTCCTCACTAGCAGGACACCTTCCTCCACCCCATTCTCCTCCCTCCCTGCCAGCAGAGCACATTGCTTCTCCTTGCATGGGCTGCCCATGCGCAGCAACTCAGCACCTCTTGCCAGGAGTAAAGAACCTTCACTCCTTAAGTTCCTTATTTGCTTTGCTCTGTACTTAATGATTAACTTTCTGTGGACTACAATGGGAGCAGCTGGTTTGCCAGTAAGAAGTCCAGACTATCTCCTAAATCCCAGGAGATGGTTTGATGAAAATCCCACCCATGTCCTGTGCAAATCTAGGCTCAGAGGAGCTCACTCTGTTAGCTTTCACTGCAGTAGGTCATAGCATTATAGACTGGGCTAGGTTCGAAGGGACCTTAAAGATCATCTACTTCCAACCTCCCTGCCAGAGGCAGGGTCACCTCTCACTAGATCAGGTTGCTCAAAGCCCCATCCAACGTGGCCTCCGAGTTACTACCTGAGCTTCTTGCAGTGGCAGCCAGCCTGGGAAGTGAGCAGGATCATCTTTTCAGAGCAGGATCCATTTTGTACTGCTGTGTTTGCACAGCACTCAGCAGAGTCACATCCTGCCGTGTGGCTTCAGAACTTTAGGAGCTATTGCAGCATAACTGATAACAGCAAGGAGGAAAGACTAGGACCCAGGGAAGCTGTTTTATGGATCCTTCTCTGAGCATAAGGTTTATGGATTGGGATGCTTTGCACTGAGGGTTGTACAGCTCATCTGTGCAAAATCTCAAGAGGCACCTGTCCCAGGTGAAGCCGAATGGATGCAGCCCTTCCTCATCCCTTCTTCAGTTATTAATACATGAGCTCAATGCCACAGGAGTGGTGTCTTTATAGCAATGTGTGACATGCTGGAATGGTTTATCTGCGAGTCGTGGCGCTAACAATAAGGGCATTCTTCTGCCACCTGATGATAAGCTTTCTTCCCTTGTGCGGCGGTCGCATGGGATCTCTCTGTAGTGCTGTCAGCACACCTATAATTAAAGCAGTCTGCTGTCACAGAATGGAAGAAAGACCTTGTGTGTTGAATGTAAATATTTTCTGTACCTTATGGAACGGAAAAATGATCAACAATTGAATGACCTAATTGCAAGGAAGTCTCTGATGCTGATTTTATGAGTGAACCTGTTGCCCGGGAAGACCTGTGCAAGGTCATTCTGGTCCTGCGGTGTTCTTCTGCCTTCAGAAACAGGGGCTTTTTTTATGTGAGACTCATAGCCCGTGCACCACAAACCCATTCCTGAACCATGCTGGTTAGGAGTGCCTTGAGTAAAGGAGAAAAAGGCTTTTTCCACAATCCTCTTCCAATCCTTTTGTATTTCCATGTCCAGCTTGGTGTTTGGTGCATCTGATTCACAGCAAGTTTGCACTGTGCTGTTGCACCCCAGCAACTCTGGTGCAGAACTATAATGTGGTCCCTCACAAGGAGAGGGGCATCTGGAGTAAAGTTCCTTGTGTGCTAGCTCATGCAGTGCCCTTCTCCCTCACACAGCGGGACTCTCCTTTCCCACTGCTAGTCCCATTTCAGGATCTGTCATTTCCAAGGATCTCAGTGTCCTTGTGCCTTCCTGGCACCCAAAGTGGGAGCAGGAGTGTAAGGGGCAGAGCCAGGGCCATGGTGTGAGGGGAGATGCCACAGCAACCGTTTCTGAACTTGACTGCCTGTGCTTCATTGCCAAATCCAACTGATAAAAGCTGGAGTACATTCCCACATGCAGTAATGAGGTTATCTGAGGTTACAGGCTATCTGAGGACCTGATTTCACAGGGGAGTAACTTATCCAGGGTGACCTGAGACCCAGGTTTCACACGTGAGAACATGGTAATGCTGTAAGTTGTTTGTTAGACCTTGATAACTTCTGCCCTCTCTTTTCTCTTGTGCCAGGGAAAATCCCCATATCAGCACAGTGCGAGTGCAGAGCTCGCATTCCTTTGGCATCCTTCAAACGCTGCCTAAGCAGTGAGGAGGCCTGTTACTCACTCCATGCACTGCACCAGCTGCTCTATTCTGTATCAGCACCTCCACTTCCAGATGGAAAGCCGTGGATGGAGAGAACACAAGGGTCCCATCCTCAAGGGCAGACATGACATATTACTTGAGCATCTTACCTGGGAGGAAGGATGGATAGAGAGGACCTCTTGGAGTTGCCCACCCTCTAGATGTGAAGCCAGGGAAATTTGCACATGAAGATCTTGCAAACCTGCTGCAGTTGATCCTCTGGTCATTTGCTGTAGATCCCCCAATACCTTCCCTGAACCTAGAGGAGAGCTGCTGCATTTGCCCATTTCCAGCTCTGTTCCTCCATGCTCTCACTGTACAGCTGGCTGTCTCCATCTGGGGGATATTGTTAGACCTCACACTCGTAGGTATGCCTTTTGTGTAAGACATGTGGCTGCTCTGTCCATGGCATCACAGAGTGAACCTCTTGCTTCATGCAACTAGGGTTGTGTGCTTCAGTATACAGCTGGGAAACCAAAGCCATCACCTTCTTCTCCAAACTAAAGTCCTCCAGGAGGGTAACTCCTGCAGGTAACTGACTTCACAAAGCAACAATTGCAAACATCACCCTCTACTTTATATTTTTATGCCTGCTAAGAGTATTAGTGCCTTCTTTTGTAACTGTGTGATCAGCAGAAGGAGGAAGGTGATTGTCCCCCTCTACTCAGCACTAGAAAGGCCACACCTTGAGTATCATGTCCAGTTTTGGGCACCTCAGTACAAGAGAGACATCAAGGGGCTGGAGCAAGTGCAGAGGAGGACAATGAAGGTGGCTAAGGGTCTAAAGAATAGATCTTATGAGGAGCAACTGAAGGAGCTGGGACTGTTTAGTTTGGGGAAGAGGAGGCTAAGGTGAGACATCACTCTCTACAACTACCTGAAAGGACATTGTAGAGACGTTGGTGCTGGTCTCTTCTCACAGGTAATTGGGCACCGAACCAGGGGGAAGGGCTTCAAGCTGCAACAGGGGAGGTTTAGACAGGACATCAGGAAAAAGTTCTTTATGGAAAGAGTGGTCTAACACTGGAACAGGCTGCCTAGGGACATGGTTGAGTCCCCATCCCCGGATGTGTTCAAGAGTCAATTAGCTGTGGTGTTAGGGGATAGAGTTTAGGGTTGAACTTGTAGAGTAGGATTAGTGGTTGGACTCAACGATCCAAAGGGTCTTTTCCAGCCTGAATAATTCTGTGATTCTGTGGTCTTCCGTCTCAGTTGTTGAATAAATCATTCAACAGACAGGGTTTTTCTTTTTTTTCTAAACCTAACATCTCTGAGGAGGAACCAGCCAAATTCTCACTGTAACAGTTAATCCTCAGCAGCGTCTCCTCCTGCTAATCCTTTCTCTCCAGTCGTTCTGGGGCTGCTATACACTGCTAGGTAGGAATGAGGCTGCTTATATTCCAGCTATGCACTTGCTGTTTGTGCATTCATTAAACTTTCACTGACTCCACAAGGATTTCAGCAAGCTACTAATGTTCTCAAACTGGTCAAAAGCAATCAGCTGAACATGAAATCACAGGTATGGGCTGTAATCATCACTTCAGGATCTTGCTGTTGCATTGTATGGAGACAGACATGCCTGAAATGAAAAACCAAATGTATTGGGTGAAGATGGAAAATTATATTGCTTTTAACAAAAGGACACATTTATTAAAACCACGTTTTTTATAAGGAAGCAGCATCTACCTGATATTTCTCACAGTTGTTCCCTCCTGTTGAGAATAGTTTCTCTTTCTTGGTATGATTATCTATCATGAAATAAGGATAATAGATTAGGCCTGACATAATTCAAGAATCAAATTTGATCAGGGTAATCTAATGACATAAACTGAAACAACAGCCTCTCCAGGGATTGCAGCTCAAGCCTGAATGGGATACAGTAGCCTGATTTTGCCCATGCAATCCTTTCCCCTGCCACCAGCACAGAAGGTTAAAAAGCCCTCCTGCATAGCACCTTGTGTTTACCTTCAGATTCTATCTGAGAGTGTAGAACTGCTGCATCTGAGACAGAATGACATTTCTGAGAGTGTCTGCTCTGCTCTGCACTTCTCAGGAGCTGCGCTGATCTCTCACACACATTCACACACGTTTTCACACCTGATCTAGAAAACAAGGTGGATTTCAGTGCTGATTAGAATAGAAACAGATTGTTCCTGTTGTTCCTTGTGTGTTGTTACCTACTGTAAGTTTTAGAGGGAAAAGTGCTGCCATTTAGCATGTAAGCAGCAGGCAAGGTGATCTCACTCTGCAGCCTCAGCAGAAAACCACTCAGAAGGAGTGATACTGGTACCAGTTGTATTCTCCTTTTCACTACAATATAAGAGAGAACACATTTTACTCAGCACACAGCACCTCTTGCAGATGAGCTCTGCAGCAGTGCAGCCTCTTGTGCAGCCCAAACACACACCAGCATGAGCTCACTGGGGCAAAGCTCAGCTTAACGTTGTTTTGCTAGCCCAAGACTAGCAGAGGGCAGACATCCCCATTATATTTCCATTTTATCATCTGTGCACAAACTTGAAGACAAAATATTTGTGCCTGGTCAAGGCTGAAATCCCAACAGTAAAATGAATATGTAAACTTCAACAGGCTGAGAAAAAGTCTCCTTGCCCCGCTGGTCTGGGTGCCTCAGTGTTTAACACTAGCAGTACAGAGGCAGAGGTGCAGTCCCCAAAGCAGCTGTTTGGAACAGTAACTGATCACATCAGTCTCACTGGGAAACCTGCTGGGAAAAGGATTCATAACAAAGCTGTCCTTTCTGAGTATCAGGAGTCAGAGCCATTGTAGAAGCAGTAGGGTACGCTGATACACTGGATTTATGACATTTCATACCTCTCAGTGGCTCAAAGGCTTCTCTCCTGACAGCTGCTTGGTTTTTCCCTAAGTCTAGCTCCATCCAGGCTGTCATCTACAGCCCTGGCTGGCATTGTAGGGGGGAACTGCACTCTGCTGGAAGCTCACATGGGTGCTCATGACCTCGCCCTTCACATTTCAAATAACACAAATATATTCAGTGTGGGCTGTCAGTGAGAGAAACATCAGATAGGACTTTCTATACCTCACTGTGCAGTACCCTCCCTATGAGAGGCTGACATGAAGGCATAGCCATCTGATCCTCAGCAGAGATGCCTGTCTGCTGCTGCTGAGCAGTGAAAGCCCTTGCTGTCAGAGCAGATCTGAGTGATGCAGAGATAAATATGATAATGAAATGTCCTTCTTTGTTGGTACCCTGCACCATCTTGTGGCTAGCACAAAAACACCAGAGTAACCTCTGCAATCTTTCACTTCATTGATTTGGTTTGGTTTTGGGGTTCTTTGTGTGTGTGTGTGTGGTTCCTAATGAAAATAGAGATTGTGAGTGAATGCAGATAACACTTGGTGCCCTTTGTACCGCTGATACGAATGCCTGCAGGCTGGCTTATGAAGCAACAAAGGGGAAATCATCATTACACACAGGTCCTGCAGCATAAATAAACTACCTGGCTGTAGAAAACTCACTTGCAGTTTCAGGTATTTGGAGCAAAGCTGATATTCTAGATCTTAAGAATAGAAAACAGCTAAGAATCTCGTGAAGTAAATGATCTCTGTTGTTCCAAGAGGAGTTTGTTATTGATCATTTTGATTATTAAAGGTTTCCCATACTCTCCTGTAATTCCTTTGCCTCTTTCAAATACATACTTTTAAACAGAATTACAGGTTTCATCATCATCATCATCATCATCATCATCTCTTTTCCCAAGTAGCAAGCAAAAGGATGAGAGGAAATGGCCACAGGGATGATTCAAATTGGAGGTGAGGGAGAAATTCTTCACTGAATGTTTGTGAACATGTTGGAACAGGCTGCCCAGGGAAGTGCTGGAGTCACAATCCCTGAAAGAATTCAAAATATCTGTAGGTTTGGTGCTTGGGGACATGATTCAGTGGTGACCTGGCAGGGCTGGGTCAATGGTAGGACTTAATTATCTCCAAGGTCTCTTCCAACCAGAGCAATTCTGTGGTTCTGTGATGAGGATCGAGTCTTCATTTGAAAATTTGTCTTCCACTACCTGCAGCCTCAGCCTCCCATGAATAGACTCAATCTTCTGCTGCACATAGCAAAGGTTATCCCAGTGAAGGTTATTTATGGTAAACACAGCCCTTTTCTCCCATCTTCCAAACCACAGTTGTCAGACTCAGGCTGTGTTTTCAAAGTAGAAGGGCAGCAGCATTTCAGTGTCAAGGATCACACTCTGCTGTGCTCCATGGAAAATTTCTGCCCACGTCCATAACATCGAAGCCAGGGAAGCCAGGGATGGGTTACCCCCAAATGGCCACTTTCCTTCTCCAAACCCACATCTGCTTCAGAGGAAGTGGATGGGATGATACTTGGTCTTATCTGGGACTGACATGTTTTGTGCTTCTTTTCCTGCTCTCCTTGGTGATTTGGTAGTCACCAGCCATGCAGGGCAAGCCAGGTGAGTACATGGAATGATGATGCTCCCCACAAATCTCTCTCTTTTAAACAGAAAAAATGGCCCCGCTGTCAGGCTGCTCAACGCCTGCCACTTCACAGCAGGAGGACACAGAACAAGTTAGCAGGCTGATGGACAAGAGGGTGAAAATCATTGCAGAGCTCACGCAGACAGAGAAAGACTATATCAGCGACCTGGATCTCTGCATCAAAGAGGTGATTCAGCCTCTGAGAAACAAGCAGGTGAGTGCCAGGGGTGGAGGACCTCAAGATCTCAAGTTACGCATGTTCTGCTTGCAAATTATCTGAAATGACAGCATGGAGTGACATGGTGCCAGGAGCAGGTCCAGAGCTGGCTTGCTGGAAAGGGATGTGCCAGGCCTCTAACAAGATGAGGGGGAATTCCGATGTTCTCCTGCCACTTGCACTGCACTTGCAGACAGCTCGCATCAAGGTATTTGCTCAGAGGCAGCTTGGACACCACATCCCCTGCAATAGCAGCTTGTACCTTTCCATACAGCGCTGTAACTATAACCCCTGGTGCATGCCCTGGTAAATCTCTACTGACACCTCCAAGAGCAATGAAACCCAATAAACCAAACTATTTTCCATGATAACACCCTGGAATGGCATGAAGCCCCCAACAAAGTTAAATTCAACTGTAAAGATAACCAACAGCTCTGGTGGAGAAAGACCATGCCCGGCACGACAGCGAGCAACTAAAACATGCACATTCTGCACAGAACAGGTAGATTCAAGAAGGAAGGATCACAAACTATTTTTCAGGCAAAAGATCTCACTAGGCCAATGATACCCATTTTCTTTTTCAGCTGAAAATTCAAACAGCACCTTTTCTTCGATATTATTTCAACTCATAGAAAACTTGTGAGGCAGCCAAAGGCTGGGAATAGAAGAGGCTGTTCAGGGAATTATTGCTATTTGTGGGGCCTGCCACATGGCATTCACAGAGGCTGCACAAATGATATCTGTTGCTAACACAGAACAAAAATACCTCTAAAAAGATCTTAAACCAAGTACTGTGAATGCAGAGCATCTTAGGAAATTAGTAACAAACAGCAGGTGTAGAGGCTGATGTGTCTGTAGATGGCATTGGCACTACCTCTTCAGGAAACACTATGGCCAGCTGAAGCCACAGGAGATCTTGACTTTCTCCTCACCTGTTCATCTGCTTACATGTAGTTTCCACTTGACTCCCTGCACAGCGGGGCCAGCACTAAGCAGAAACATTCCCTGTTTGAACTCGCTGAGACTTTTGACAAGCCTGCTGTATTCCTTTGCTCCTTTGCAGCCCACGGAAATCACGTTTCTGTTCTGTCCTTTGTTGTTGCACTGACGTGTGTAAGGGCCAGGGGAGCTCCACATACTGCACAGGCATTGTGCTGGGGTGAAGATCACAAGTCCTGTAGCAGATATATACAGGAAAAGTAATTCAGAGATTATAACTGTGTTAATTCAATAACCTTGGCACTTTTGAGAGACTTTCAAGGATGTTACGTGGTTTCAAGTCTACTCCTCAGATAAACGACCATGTTAAAAGTCTGTAATGTGTTTAGAGAAGGATAACATTTAGAAAATGGACCTAGAGATGAGTCTGTTTCATATTTCCAAATGGAGAAAATGCTTTAGCCCTCATAATACTTACAAAGAAATTAACTCCATTAGTACTGGAAGCGTGTTTCTGATTCTGTTCTATGTGCCATCTGATCTCCCTGGCATCTGCTAAGCTGCTACCAAAGTAAGCAATCCTGTCTCTAATGGAAAGTTCTGTTCAGAAGGTATCGATATGGTGTCAGAATCATTCTTGCCTTGGAAGGCATACTGACCTCTCAGTATTAGTGCATTGCCACTGCTCGTTGTCACCACATACTGTCCTGGTGTGCAAGCAAATGGGTAACTATCACCTGAAATGTGTGTCCTGGTATGGTTTGACTTGCTCTAAAATGAGTAGGGACCTCACACCAAATCATTAGTTGGTGTCAACTGACGCAGTTCCGTGCCACTCCTATTTTGTGCCCAGGCTCTGTAGGAAGCTCTTTAGCTGATCTTAACACACAGAGTTGTAAAGCTGTTTGTTTCAGTGGAAGCTATATGATCTTGACTGTATTTTTGGATTTAGAGGGCAACTCACTGAAAATGGTGCCAGTGCCTGAAGATCTTTGTACCCAGCAGTTCGCACCCAAGTGCCAAGATCTGGGTTTATGTAGTGGCCTTTGTTAGCCACTGACAATCAGGGAATTAAACCCACTGTCAGCTATTCTCTTCCTCAGTGGGAAAGTAAACAAACATTTTTAAACTATCTAAGGATCTTTTCTTTATTCAGATGATAATATTTATTTCCTTGGTAGCTAAACACTTTCAGCTTAGGAATAGTTGAAAATAAGGTTAAAAGCTCCTGATAACATGCCCTTTGTTAACTGCCTCAGCCATGTTATACTGATCTGAAAACTGTGTGTGTGTTCTTCAAGTCACAAGGAGGATGTTTATGTGAGGCTTTGCAGAAGTGGTATTTCCTGGAGTGTTGAATACTCGGGGCATAGCAAGAGAAGGTCTCTAACACACAATGTCCTTCTTTATCCTTTGTCAGTAGCTGCTTAATATTTGTATTCCATTAGATCGCTGGCTTTGACGTGGATGGCTTGTTTAGCAACATTGAATTGGTCCATCAAGTATCAGCCAAACTGCTGTCACTGTTGAAAGAAGCCACAACAGATGTGGAACCACCCATGCAAGTAATCGGTATGTTTACTGTCCTCTTGAGTTCTGCAAAGCTATGTGAAAGAATAAACATAATGCTTTCCCATCCTCTACCCTCATCAGACTAAACTAGTAGCAATACCAGAGGCTAACATGCTACAAGCTGTCCATAATGATCCAGGAAAAATTATACGTGAAACCTGTCCAGTTGCTCTACTACACCATATGAGCATGATCCTTGTTTTCCATCTAACCGAATGTTGAGGGGGGAGGAAAGAAGGAGAGGGTGCAGTGAGGGTAGACACTGCAGCACAGTTATGCCTCATACGGATAATACCTTTCTTCAACTACTTTGACACTGCCTACCCAACTCTCCTCACACGTAGAGCAGCTCTTCTGTTGCATGCTCATAACGGTGCCATTCAAGGAAAGCATGAAAAGGAATCAGAATAATAAACACACAATAATAAACATTTATCTCCTGGTAATACCATTCCTGCAGAGGGTGGTGAATTGCAATTAGTACAGGCATGGTCAGTAACAACAGGAAAGCTGTACTTGATACAGGGTTTGTGGGACTCTGTGCAGGAGTATTTGTAGGGCTCACGGGTATTTTCAGCAAATCATAGAATCATAGAATCATTAGGGATTGGAACGGACCTCGAAAAATCATCTAGCCTAATCCCCCTGCCACAGCAGGATCACCCAGACCAAGTCACACAGGCACATATCCAGGGCAGATCTTGAATGTCTCTAGAGAAGGAAACTCCATGACCTCAGTGTGCAGCCTGTTCCAATGCTCCATTACCCTCCCTGAGAAGAAGTTTCCTCTGATATTGATATGGAACCTCCTCTGTTCCAGCTTGCAGCCATTGCCCCTTGTCCTATCACCAGATGACCTTGAGAAGAGCCTGGCTCCATCCTCCTGACACCCACACCTCACATATTTATAGATGTTAATCAGGTCACCCCTCAGCCTCTTCTTCTCCAAGTTCAAGAGACCCAGCTCCCTCAGTCTTTCCTCATAAGGGAGGTGCTCTACTTCCTTCATCATCTTTGTTGCTCTATGCTGGACACCACCCTCCAGCAGCTCTGTGTCCTTCTTGAACTGAGGAGCCCAAAACTGGACACAATACTCCAGATGCAGTTTCACTAGTGCAGAATAGAGGGGAAGAAGAACCTCCTTCGATCTGCCAACCACCCCCCTCTTCTGATCCCCGCCAGGATGCTGTTGGCCCTCTTGGCCACAAGAGCACATTGCTGGCTCATAGTCATCCTGCTGGCCACTAGGACCCCCAGGTCCCTTTCTCCTGCACCACTCTCCCAACAGGTCAGTCCCCAACCTCTCCTGGTCTCTGGGGTTGTTCTTGCCCAGATGCCAGACTCTACAGTTTCCCTTGTTGCAAATGGGTTTGCCCTGGATATGTCTCAAACTCACCCGTTCTGCAGGTCAGACCATGAATGTTAGAACTGAGATCTATTCAATCAGCATTCAGACACAGCTAGAGAGACTTAAATTACTACTCGCTCTCCCCTAACTGCTTCTTCCTCGCAGAGACAGCAGATGACCCGCCTCAGGGCGTCAGGTGAGAATTCTTCATTCGCCTCAGTTCAAAGTCATCCTGTTTAGTTTAAAAAACTTCCAGACATGACTCAGAGGTCAGAGGGGGAGTCTTTCTTCTCTAAACTGACCACATCCCACAGGTTACATTATAGACAGGACCCCTCTTCTTGCAAATGATAGGGTCAAAAGTGACTGGTTGCCATTTGACTAAGAAACATGATACTAAAGCACACGAGGCTTGGGAAAGGTATTAATCCTGGCACGGCTCAATACAGTTTGCCAAGGCAACAGCTTAACGCAGTTTGATGCGGCTGTGTTGTTTGGCTGTGTTTCAATACAAGTGCATCACGATGAGTCACATCCTTAATAAGCAATGTTCTATTCCTGCAGGAAGTGCCTTTCTCACAGCCAAAGGAATCATCCTTTTCGTTCCCTGCCACATCCAGAAGAAAAGGCAATTTCATCTGTCTATTAGGGTGTATTGCTCCAGAATCAAAGAACTATGAAAATGTATGGGATTGTGGATCAGAGTTAACTTATGGCAGCGATGTGAGATGGTCTTCCAAACACTGAGACAAAAGCAGGGAGAATAACTACATCACTGCAAGGAAGGAGTTAGTTTTGTCATGCTGTAAAAGTACATCACAGTGATAATTTTGCTTTCAGGATCTTTGTAATCACTGTAAAGGCCGTTAAAAGCAGACTTTAGAAGAATGAGAACCATCTACATACCCATCATATTATATCTTGCTTATGGTATTTAAACATCTTGCATTGAAATATCTTACTTTGGAAGGCACAGTGAGGCTGAGGAGAACCTCTCACTCACTGGTAACCAAAGCAATGTGTTTGCTCCTATTCATGGCTTGTTTTAGTCTACGTTCTCCACACCTCATGCTATGTCCACACTGAAGAGTAGTAATGTCTAATAGGAGCAGACCTGTAGAGTGAAACAGCTGCTGATAAGGAGCTGATATCCAAAAGACACATTTCAAGAGGTCATACTTCAGCTTGGCTATGGCCCTGTTCCTGTGCTTTGAGAGATGTCCTTTACCATGGGACTGCGTATGACACACACTTGGAGTGTGTTTTCTGGTAACTGCCATCCTCAAAGGAAAGCAGTTTTTGCATCTGTGACTGCTCCACCACACAGACAAGGCATAGGAGATGACTACTGAACGACTGGCACTGAAAGCCTTCTCCTAATCTGAGCTAAAATGCTAACTATCTGTGGCACTTGGTCTTATGATGCTAAAGGCTGCTGAGTTAAATACCCTTTGCAGTTCTCTCCTGTATTTTTTCCCCTCAGTTCCGGATAGTGTATAGGGAAGAATGTGAAGACTTAGTGACCTTAGCCTGTCCTTGGCTACTAAACCCCTTCTTGCCCCCTCTCCCACTGCTGTCCACACTGAAAGCCGCAGGGAGAAACCGTTTCTGTCACTCCAGCCTTCCTTTCTCTTTAAGACTGATGACCACCACACAGAGCCATCAGGCAGATTTGCATCTGTTAGAGCGCACAAAAGGCTCTGTATTTTTAAAGCCGTGCCCAAATACAATGTGGTTTTGGTCCATAAAGCAAGCTCCCACAGTGATATGCACAAAGCTCATCTGATTCAGTCCATATGGCTCAGAACCAAGAAGGGCTTTAGGCTTAAGAAATCCATCTGCTTTTAAAAAGGCTTATCTGTGAAATCAGCACATCATTTTTCTCATCATTGAGCAGCAGTGAAAGTATCTGTCATTGTGGCACAATACATCAGTGAACAGATCTTGCCCATCTCTTTCATTCTGGAGGAGAGAATGATAATTTCCAGCCTCTAGTACACGCTGGAATGAGCTCTAAGTGTGCAGCTTGCGTTTTTGTTACTGAAAATGTCACTTCACCTGAGGGCTTAGCACGGCATGGACCATGCTGAGCACTTGGAGCTCTGCTTACAGTTAGTGAAAACTGGGAGAGCCCAGCGTCTGTGATGAGAAAGCTCATCAAAGGTTCCCCTTACACCTTTGGCTAAGAAAAGCCTGTATAAAGAGCGCTTGGAAAAGTCAAGATGCTCAGTGTGTTGGTAGCCACACGCATCAGCATTAAGCACAAAGCAGAACAGACAGCTAAAGAGCATTTAGCTACAGGATGCTGGTGCTTTTCAGCCTACAGTAACCCTACAGTAACCAGAACTTGTGTGGTCTTAGGTCCGTCCTTGTTCCCTTACTCACACCTTGACACCAGCGTGCGTTAGACAGCCCAGTTAACCTTTGCTGCTGGGGGAAAGAATCCAGCGCTGTGTTACTGTGGTAACTGGATCATTTTTCACATTAAGACGGAGCAGTTCAATGCACTGCATTATGAACCAGCCCGCTCCGGTCAGGATGAAACACGCAGGATGCCTGACAGGTTGGTGCTCAGTCTGTGAATGAATAGAGAACTTCCAATTAACGTGGTGCTCAGCTTTTGACTGCCATAATAATTGCTGTAACTCGACAGGAATGTTTATAAAACACTGGACAGGTTGCCATATCGATGTAAAGACACAGCTTTTCTCCACTGCTGTTGTTTTTAAAAGGCTTTTCCAAGGATGCTGATCGGGGCACGGCTATGGAAGGGTGTCAGAATACCTCAGCAGAACAGATTGAAGCTGGTCTCCTCTGCTCAGATATTTCAAACACACAGAAACCAACACAGGAGTTTTAGACAGAGAATTAGGCACCAGAACTAAATGGAAAATGGGTGCAGGGCTACCTTAGTGCCTCTACAATTCCCAGCTGTTCTGAGGGCACAAATGGTGGTGTGGAGGGCTGGGGATGGAAGTGTTTTCCCCTTTCAGTTGTATATAAAACTAGCTACTCCATCAAAATGGCAGTAATCCGTGGTGGTTTTGTTTAAGTAGGGGAGGAGTGAAGGTTGTTCCTCTGTCATTGCCGTTTTGGTGTTTTGCAGAACAGATAAAAGTAAAATGGCTAATGGGAGATGGAGTCGTTATTCCCGTTATAACCCAGTTAAGTTCATAGTCACTTGAAAAGAAGTCAAAAGGAAAATGAACAGGCTTACATTCACAGCTCCTGCCAGCCCATGACACAAAAATGATCTCCTGCTAACAGATCAGCTCTCCTATGTGGTTTCCATCAAAGGGGTACTAAGCTGGGGCAGTGAATTAGGGGGTGGTATACGAAGGGCTGCAAGGTGCAGAGATTTGATGCCTTTTCCTGAGGGAATTTTTGTGCATTAACAGCAATATAACGGTGCCTGGCAATGACAAAGATGAGCAGCTGAGAAATACATGTAATAAATAATGCACATAAACATGCAAGATCGTTTCTAAGGGAAGTAAAGTGGAAGCCAGCCTTTTTAGCTCACGGCTAATGTGGTAGAATAATAAAACTCCTTCTGAGACGCTGTTGTCTGGCTTGACATGCTTTGTTTTTCTCCTTAACAGGGGAAGTGTTCTTACAGATGAAAGGCCCACTAGAAGACACGTATAAAACCTACTGCTATCGCCATGATGATGCACACACCATGCTGGAATCCTATGAAAAGGATGAAGAACTGAAGCAGCATTTAAGACAGTGTGTACAGTCCTTAAAGTAAGTTCCTTTCAAATGATGATTCCCGTCCATAGTCAGTTGCCTGGCAGGGAACATTTTAAATGGATGTAGATGAAAGGTCCCCTGTAAATCTGGAGTTTTATGAGTCTTGCTGGGAGCTCTGGCTTATGCCGCTTTCATGAAGAGATGACAAGCCAGGGGCCATGATTAGATTTCTTTCTCTCTCAGATGGCCAAAAATAGCACAAGAAAGGTTGCTCTTCCCTTAACTTCAGTGCCTCATACCGGCAAAAAAATATGCTGCATCATATCAGGGGCTATTGGGAACACCTTGCCCAGCAACCAGGAAACGTGCTGCCTCCGTCTTCACCAATCCTACCACTTGAAATAGAATAGCCTCAACCACAGCTATTCACATCCACCAGTGTTGTTAGGTTCCCGTTGCAAGGCCCCAGGGAACTGGAGCATCTGTGGGGTGCTGGGTACCTCATGATGGGGTATTTCAAAGTGATCAGTGGTGGAGCAAGCTGCCAGGACTCATCATTGGAAAGTGTTTTCTGCTGTTGGCTCTAGTGCCAGCCCCTTGGGGATACATGTTATTCTGCAGAGTAATGGATCCATCCTTCCTCCAGTGCAGCTTCCTCCTGATGCCAGTCACAAGAACCAGCTTGTACCCTGCATGGGTAGTGCTGCTCTTTCTCTTGCCCACTCACTTCCCCAGGTGAGCCACACTCCAGCCTGCAGAGAGGCGTTAAGACTTAGGAAATAGGAACTATGTCCAAGGGGATCTCTAAAGAACAGTGGAAGACAATCCTAACCAACATTAGAAGAGAAATGCTCACTCAGAAGACAGGCTGTGTCTTATTTTGTGCAACACGTGTGGTTTTTTAACACGTAACTAAGTATTTGTGCAGGGTACCTAGGTTGTAGAAATAGATGCTAACACAAACTTAGGAGTCTGGGCTAAAGGATGCCCAGGTATCTCCCCTAAGGGGGTGTTTTACCTGCCAACACCTACAATATTCTTCCCTGGCTAATCAAGAGAAGCTGCTACTGTCACTCCTTCACCTCTGCTGCTGGAGCAAGAGGGTATGGAAGAAAACAGAGTGCAAAGATGGTGTCCACACACACATTAGGGTGGATGCTGCCATGTAAATTCCAGAGCCAGCAAGAGATGCTCCTGTTCCAACGTGACAGTTCGGATTTGTGAAGAGAAGGGGTATTTTGTGCCGAGCCATTGTAGCCATTGCTAGCAGGAAGCAACAAAGCCTCCCTCACAAGGCAGCCTTGTTTAGTCTTATTCTTTCCTGATCGGCCTTTAAACAGGAGCAGAAGGAAAAAGCACTGGTGTGTAGATGCTATGTTGTAGTTTTTTCCCAGTGCCTGAAGACTGCAGCGAAGTCATGCATTAACACCTGGAAGTGGACTCTTAATGCAGGGCTATGGCCACCTAAACCTGTAACTACGGACTGGAGAGTACTTGTCCTAGGAATAAAATCATGCAGCAATTTTATCAAATGCATGGATATTTTGATCAGTGCATTCCAGGCTGTTTTTCACTGTCAGACAATAAATACAGGGCTGCTGAGGGCTGTTCTTGAAAAATCTTCTTACATAGTCCTTTCCTTGGAAAGAGATTCAACAAGGGCAAGTGCTGAGTCCTGCACTTGGGTCACAATAACTGGTCGACGACCGGCTAAATATGAGCCAGCAGTGTGCCCAGGTGGCATGAAAGGCCAGTGGCATCCTGGCTTGTTTCAGGGGTAGTGTGGCCAGCAGGACTAGGGACGTAATTCTCCCCCTGTACTGGGCACTGCTGAGGCCCCACCTTGAGTACTGGGGGCAGTTCTGAGCCTCTCACTTCAAGAAAGAGCTTGAGGTGCTGGAGCAGGTCCAGAGGAGCACTGAGTCTNCTGGCTGTGGCACTTAGTGCCCTGGTCTAGCTGACGTGGTGATGTTAGGTCATGGGCTGGGCTGGGCTGGATGATCTCAGAGGTCTTTTCCAGCCTCAATAATTTTGTGATTCTGTGACATTAGGAAAAACCTCATCAGGCCTTGGAACAGGCTGCCCAGGTTGACGGTTGAATTGACATCCCTGGATGTATTGAAGAGTTATGTAACTATGGAGCTTAGGGACAGGGTTGTGTGGTGAAGTTGGTCCAGTCAGATTAATGGTTGCACTTGATGACCTTGAAGGTCCTTTCCAGCCTGGACAGTTCTATGATTCTATGAATACTTTTCATGTATTGTTATTTTAACAGGCTAATGATACGATGGGGTCTTCTATTCCTGAACGGAGTAATAACTGCCATCTGAAAAACAACTTCCCAGTAGATAGAGTGTTACTCTTCACACCTGTACAGATGAGTCAGATTTAATTAGCCCTGCTGTGATTCCTATTTCTCCTGATGAATGAAGAGGAGAGATTTCATCCCAAAATGAACGTGTCTGCTTTGGAGACATGTACACATCCAAATGCTGTAGACTCAGTGTTTCAGCAGTGATTATGCAAACTGGGGATGTTGTTTGCTAGATGGTAGAAATGAAAAGATGCTCTTTGGGCAGGATCAGCCACTTGCTCTGCTTTCACCTGAAATAGCTTGGTCAACTATTATAGAGGCAGAGGGACACCATGAGCACACAAAGCACTGACACTGCAGGAGCAATGAAAGCACCAGCTTCCACATATTCAGTGAGGTACCAGCGGGCAAGGAGCAAGGAGTGTGGGCAGTCAAAAAGCAGTGACTGATGATGCAGCATTGGGAAAGCCTAACACTCAGATGGAGCAACACTTTGGTTTCCTTGCATAGGAGTGAATTCTTCCCCTAGGGAAAATAGTCTCTGCGCTTGTTTGCATGTTTCTGAACTCCAGCTTTAAGTCCCTGCAGCTTTCAGTACACATGTCAACACACACCTCATTTGAGGAGGTTTCAGCTGATGTGTAGTCTATAAAAAGCTTTAGAGCTCCATTGATTCTGTATGCTAAAAGGCTGAAATGTATTCTTTATCATTTAGAAATGCACTTCTGCTTAAAGACAGTAAACAGCAATCACAGACTCATTAGGGATTGGAAGGGACCTCAAAAGATCATCCAGTCCAATCTCCCTACCACAGCAGGATCACCTAGACCAAGTCGCACAGGAACACATCCAGGCGGGTCTGGAACTTCTCCAGAGAAGGAGACTCCACAACCCCCCTGGGCAGCCTGTTCCAATGCTCCGTTACCCTCCCTAGGAAGAAGTTCCTGCTGATATTGATATGGAATCTCCTCTATTCCAGCTTGCACCCATTGCCCCTTGTCCTATCACCAGATGACCTTGAGAAGAGCCTGGCTCCATCCTCCTGACACCCACCCCTCACAGATTTGTAGAGATGAATGAGGTCACCCCTCAGCCTCATCTTCTCCCAGCTCAAGAGACCCAGCTCCCTCAGCCTTTCCTCATCAGGGAGGTGCCCTACTTCCTTCATCATCTTTGTTGCTCTATGCTCACACCCTCCAGCAGCTCTGTGTCCTTGAACTGAGGGGCCCAAAACTGGACACAATACTCCAGATGTGGTCTCACCAGTGCAGAGTAGAAGGGGAGAAGAACCTCCTTCGATCTGCTAGTCACCCCCCTTCTGATCCCCCCCAGGATGCTGTTGGCCCTTTTGGCCACAAGAGCACATTGCTGGCTCAGAGTCATCCTGCTGGCCGCTAGGACCCCCAGATCCCTTTCTCCTCCACTGCTCTCCAACAGGTCAGTCCCCAACCTCTACTGGGTTGTTCTTGCCCAGATGCCAGACACTCCCCTGACCCTTGTCGTACCTCATTCCATTTCTCTCTGCCCAGCTCTCCAGCCTGTCCAGGTCTCGCTGAATGACAGCACAGTCTGCTGGGGTGTCGGCGACACCACCCAGCTTTGTGTCATCAGCAAACTTGCTGACAGTGCCCCCTAATCCCTCATCCAAGTCATTAATGAATAGACTGAATAGGACTGGTCCCAGTACCGATCCCTCGGGGACTCCACTCGATACAGGCCTCTAACTAGACTCTGTCCCATTAACCACTACTCTCTGATTGCTATCCTGCAGCCAGTTCACCATCCACCTCACTACCCAATCATCTATGTAAAATGTAAGACAGTTTCTATTAATGAAGGACTTGGTGCTATTAACTATTGTTAGCACGGTGACACAAACCTCCTCTTCTCACAGGACAAGGCTAGGTCTTCTCTCCGAAGTCAGGTTTCTGACAATCCTTTCTCATTTGGGGCTGTCTTTTCAAAAAGTCATGGGGCCTGATTCACCAGTACCCTCTGGCTGTTTCCCGCAGTTCTGTCGACACACAGCACCCATAAACCCAATTAACTGGCCAGTTACGGCTGCTCTGTGCCACACAAGTGTAACTGAGAGCCTGGCCCCTGATCTGTAGAAATCCTTTTAGGAGGAATCTAATATGTGCTTTGTTTTCTTCTCTTTTGCAGAAAGATTTACGAGGATGAGTAAGTACTGTGCCTTCCTTACGTCTTTAAAGTACCTTTAACTCAAACTGTATACATGGAAATGGTAACAGCACAAGCCTTTCGTGTAAGTATAACCCAGAGGTTTTTCCAGGACAGAAGTGATCTTCCCTTTGGCACTGTCTGGAAGAACAGCAGAAAAGAACAAGCTCATCGTAAGGCTTTGCCAGGATACTCACCCAGCCACCAGTAACTTGTGGTTAAGGAACTACTGTGCCAAATGTGACATCTTTGAAAAACTATAAAGGAGAGTTTATCACAGCTGCAGTCTCTGGACATCCAGCAGGTTCAGATCATTGAAATGCAGCTTCTCCCGAAGTTACCTGCAGGGAGAGGTCAGAGGAGGGGTTAGCTGAACTGAAGAAAATTACTACAGCCCCTGACAGAAATTACAAGAGAGAAGAGAGGAGCAAAAGTGCTCTGCACTGGTGAGAGAGGAACACCTCACCTGCGAAGTCAGAGCGTTTGTGAATCAGTCAGTCAGCCGCATGTCATCAACTAGATCAGTGTAAAATACACAGGGAAGGATTTGCATGTTGAAACTCTACAGTTGAGGTTTCCAAGCTTTAAGCTGTGACAGGGAATAGTTCTTTTGCGTTTCATTTTGATAGGGGCCATTCTCGTATGCTCACGTCTCCCAGAAGAGTAAAATACCCACAGGTTCACAAGAAGATGAGGTGAGGCAGCAATGCTTCTAGAAACAGTGCAAGACTCTTTGCCTTGCATAACACTACTGAGAAATGAATGCCTAGGTTTCTCCATCAGTTTGCAGCGGAGAGCAGTGTAAACGTCACTTTCTGAGGTTAAACTGGCTCCTGTAAATGTGTGTGGAGTGCAGTGAGCCAGGTTGAGCTGTGGGACCCTCCCTGAGCTCGGCTACCTTGCGAGATGTGGTGGCATTTATCTTCTGTGCTGAGTGGCAGGGCACTCAGAAGTAGAACAACCTACTGTTCAGCTAAGAGCTTTCAGAGTCTAAGCAGCCTTCGGGCAGGACTGCACCTAAAAAGGTTGAGTTGGAAAATAGAGCGTAACTCACCCCAGATGCTTTGTGATGTGGCTGCTCCCTGATTGCTTTTCATCCAAACAGGATCAGGAAAACAATTCCACAAATACCAGACAGTGCTGTCCTTTGCTAGCAGCTCTGTAGGTTAAACCCTGCTTGGCTTAACCACTGTGCAGCCTCAGTGAACTTGCAGGAGAGTCCTAGAGCACAGTGAATGCTTTGCCCTGCATGTCTTGCGCTGAAATGGCCTCCTGCACAATAAACCATGAAGCCTGGGACTTTGAGTTGTGCTGCAGCCTATGATGCCCAAAACCCTTTCAAGATGCCAAGCTGAACATGATACCAGCCTCTGCCCTGCTGCACCACGCTGGCTGTGCCACTGGGCCTAGCTGCTGGATAATGACAGCAAATCAAGCTAAAATCACAAAACACAGCTCACCACCGTGGTTTTATAAACAGGGGGGAATCTTCTACATCTGCAATGGGGTTTACTTGCAAGGAGGGAGGAAGGGGATGCTGTGAAGTTCACTGCAATGAAGCCAACAGCATTGACTGCAGAGCTACGGAAATAAGTTGTGATTAGATTAGTAGAGCCACATATGACCTAGAATACTTGCTCAATTCACAACCACATTGTGGGGGAAGAATGTAGTATCATTCAAAAATGAAATATCCACTTAATTTCCTGCACAATACAAGTCGCAAACCATTCCCGGCTTCTTCTGGTCACAGGACAAGGCTGTGTCCTGCCTGGTGGCCAGGCAGATCCTCATGGTGTTCCTTGCAGATGGGACTCATCAGGAGAGAGGCTATCATCAGCTCATCTTGCTGGGGAGAACTAGTGGAGTTGAACTTTGTGGCATTTAGTGCCCCAGGGAGTCATTATCTTATAACAAACCCACTATCTCTCCAACCACATTGCGAGACTGTGTCATGCAGATAGGGGAACAGAGGGCTGTTTATCACTTGGGCGGCTGTCCAAACAGCATCTATATAAAGAGAAGACACTTGAAGATATTTCCATTCATGAGGCAGCTTTTATAGATTTGCATGCACGGGGCTTTTCAGAGAAAACAATAACAATTTAAGACTTTTTTTTTGGTCATTATTGCTGCCAGAAGCTGAAAGAAGGGAAAATAGCTCTCGATATTTAATGTAGGATACAGGGGAAATGAGGAGGATTGAAATGATGAGAAGGTTTGGGGACATCAAGAAGCTTTAAAAGGCATCTACTGTTAATTTTATTTTTTCCATGCAGAACTTTTTTACAGATAATGCCTGTGCAAGAGAGATGGTTTAAATATGCAGATGCCTCTCTCAAAGGCATTCAAATTGTTAGTTAATTAGTCAGCAGTAAAGATCTGTTCTTGTACTTCTTATACAGATAAAAGTGGGAAGGAAAGCTTTCCCCCCTCTCTCTTTTACTCCTCCTGCTGCATGAAACAATAGATGTCAGACAGCAAACCCATGGCTGTTCCTTGGTTTCTCTACCTTCTGTAACACTGTGTTACTCCTTCTTTCTGCATGTAGAAATCCTGCTTTGCCTGGCATCAGCTCTTGCATAGAGACAACCAACATTTCCCCCTCCAAAACAGCCTTTTTGGGTATGCAAGTGGGGATCGTGTTCTGTTTTAGTAATGAGGAGAGACATAGGACATCTCATATAGAGAAAAACCACCGATCAAATGCAGTAAAGCTTACAGGGCACGGTGGCAGGTCCAGAGGTGCTGTGACAAGGGCTGCAGCCATGAAGAGGCATCCCAGTCAGTTGCAGCAGGGAGATGCTGCAATTTTAAGCCTGAGGGGCCTGACCAAGATGTAACAGCCCCACTCACATGCATTTCTCAACCTTCCTGTTACTTGTTCGTCCACCTACACCTCCTTTCCCGGGTGCTGTGCTGTGTAAGTGGTACCACATGCTCCCTCAGGCCGAGTGGGGCAGTTTTGGGTTGCTGAAAACACAGAAAGCTCAGCCCCCGTGTGTGTTTCTCACTGAGTGGGTGAGAGGAGAGTTTTGTTTCCAGTGGCCCCTGTTTACCTGACAGATGTATCTTACTGTTTGGTTTAAGCTGTAATCACACTGGTGTGACAGGGCAAAGCACTGCTCTGGGTTTGGTGTTTCCTGTTGCTGGAAGCTCAGCTAAGGGTTTAAAAGGCAGCAGCTTCAACAATTACACAGAAACAGTAACAGCTTTTTGTCTTCCATGAGTTTCTCCTCGGGTGACAAACTTTTTTTTCAATAAATTACAGAGGAAAGCCAAATCTGTCAGACATGGGATCTTTGATGATCAAACCAGTGCAGCGGGTGATGAAATACCCCTTGCTACTCAGTGAACTCTTGAATTCAACTCCTGCTTCTCACCCTGACCACAAAGTGCTACAAGACGCCCTTTTTGCTATGAAAAGCATCAATGTGAACATCAACGAACTGAAAAGGAGGAAAGATTTAGGTAAGAAAAAGGCATGCTATGGTCTACCTGTCTTTGTAGATTTGGGCTGGCAATTACAACAGAGATTTCAGCTCCAGCCATAGCACCTCAACAGTTATGGTTGGTGCCGCCCAAGTTGTTCAATACCCTGGATTGCTGGATTTCAAGGCAGGAACAGGTGCCTCAGTGTCACCTGTCCTCAGCCAGCTATGTCACCCGCAGAAATATGCAAATGATGGAAGAACTCGTGTCACATTCATGTTCATTGTCCCTAATGCAGTTGTGAACACTGAGAATAATATTTCTTAGAGTGTTGCCACGGTAAAGCGCTGATAACAGAGTTTTCATCACCTCAAGCGTTTTCACACAAGATTATGGCAAGTGACATCAAAGTGCCCGCTCTCAAACGGTTTCATATTTGTGTGCCTGTTCCTGTGAAAAGCCCTGCGAACACAGATTATTAGTGTCATGAAATTCTCTGTCTGCAGTGCTGAAGTATAAGAGGAACGATGATGATGAAACCCTTAAAGAGAAGATTTCCCGACTGAATATCCACTCCATTAGCAAGAAATCCAAGCGAGTCACCAGCCATCTGAAAATACTGACAGGGGGAGAACCTCAGGTACTTATTCACAGCCTCAGTTCTACTCTTGCTCTGGGCTTAGTGTTGAAAATGGAGTTTGTGATGTAGCTGCTCTCGGTATCATTTATGAAATAACTCTGACGTTCACAGAAGACAGGAAAGGCAGAATCACAGAAGCACAAAACAATTCTATGATTTGTTTAGGTTGGAAAACGCCTCAGGATCACCCAGTTGTACCACTAACCTGGTTAGGTTACCGAGCCCACTGCTCAACCACTGTGATGGGAATAGAAAATAACGCTCTGCATTCCCCACCTTTTCTTCTCTTATCTAGGAGTTTCTCAGAGCTGCTGATCTTCAGCAGAGAGGAAGTAACTAGTAGTTCTGTGAAAACCAGCCTGAGATTAGCACTTTGCCAACAGAGCAGCAATACTTACTGCTGGTGCTGAGTGTAAGTTCAGGCTGGTTTGCTCCTCATCGTGACGCTCAGGTTTTGAACCGTCCCCAAGGAAGATGAGCAATATTTCTGATCAGCAAAGGGGTTTGCCTCTACATCTGTACAGACACGGAGCCAGAGGCTTGTGATCACGAACCCTGTGATCATCTCGATGGGTATTGGATGGCCAAAAGTAAAACGGTGCTTTGTATTTTCAAGGCTGTCAAAACCTTTTGAGGAAGGGTTACATCAAAATCTGAAAGCAAATCCATTCGAAGCGACCTTGAGACCGATACCCAGCGCACCTCGCCGCATGAGATGGCTGGTTATAGGAGGCCGTTTGTTTTGCTAGAAGCGTCTTTACGAGAGCCGTGCCACTTTTTCCTGTGTTTTCTATCAGCGGTTTCCCCTCTCCCTGACGCAAACGACCCACGCTGATTTCTGCCCTGAACTCCTCTCCACAGTGGAAATTTGTATTCAGAACGGGACATCAGCAGAGCTATCAAATAGGGGGGGAAAAAGAAACCCAGGGAATTCAATTTGATTACCAGCACAGGCGATTCTTCTTTTCCTTGGTTTTCCTTTAGAACCCCCTGGTTTACCTTTTCTTGGGTTTGTTGGCTTGTTTTTTTTTTAATTAAGCTGAAACCATTCGAGAATGATCACAGAATCGGGGTAGATCTGGTGAAGACTCAGCCCTCTCTCCTGTTCCATTAGCCTAAGAGAACTCTCAGCTTGCAAGCTGTGCCCCTTACAGCAAGACCACTGAAAACGAGACTTGAGGTTTCTCAAATCCCTCAAGGAAACAGCAGACCCCCCCCAACACACACACACGTCTTCTCAGGGTTTTTCCTAGCTGTAAGAAAGTCGCACAAACCCGTTTGCAGCTGCCGAGGTTTCCATCGGGCGCCGAGGTTTCCAGCCGAGGAGCCGGCGTTGCTCTTAGGGGCAACAGCTCCATCTACAGCCTGCGGGGGGGAACCTCCCCGGCACCCCCAGACTCGCTCATCCTGGGGAGAAACTCCGTGCCATCCAAGCAGCTCACCTACTGCTTCAGAAAATAGAGCAGAGACAGTCAGCAAATGAAGAGATTGGCTGGCACTGCTGTGATAACAACTCCCTGCTTCCACACTGAAATCTCTGGTGTGGGGCTCTGTGTCTCAGACTTTCATGGTATCGCAGAGTTACCAAGGCTGGAGAACACCTCTAAGATCATTAAGCCCAGGCCATAGCTTAACATCACCATGTCAGTTAGACCAGGGCACTAAGTGCTACATCCTGTCTTATCTTAAATGTCTCCAGGGATGGGGACTCCACCACTGCCCTGGGCAGCCCATTGCAGTGTCTGATCAACCTTTCCCTGAGGAAGGGCTTCCTAACATCCANTCCACTCCCTTCCCCAGCCTCATCGTGCCTTTGGACCTGCTCCATCGCCTCAATATCTTAATAGAAGTGAGGGGCTCAGGCCTCCCCAGTGCTCAGTACAGGGGGAGAATTATGTCCCTAGCCCTGCTGGCCACACTATTGCTGATCCAAGCCAGGATGCCATTGACCTTTTGTGCCACATGGGCACCCTGCTGGCTCATATTTAGCTGGTTGCTGACCAGTACTGCCAGGTCCCTCTCTGCCAGGCTGCTCTCCAGCCACTCATCCCCCAGTCTGTAGCCACAGGGGGTTATTGTGGCCAAAGTGTAGGACCTTGCACTTGGCCCTGTTAAACCTCATCCCATTGGCCTCTGCCCATTGACTCAGCCTGTCCAGACTCTTCTGCAGCATCTGCCTCCCCTCCAGCAGATTGACCCTCCCCCCCCAGCGTGCTGTCATCCGTGAACTTACTAAGGTGAGATTCGATCCCCTCATCCAAGTCACCAATAAGGATGTTGAACAGGACTGATCCCTGGGGGACTCCACTGGTCACTGGGCACCACTGGATGGGGCACCATTCACAACCACTCTCTGTGCCTGGTGATCCAGCCAGTGGAGTATGTGCCCATCCATTCCTTGGATAAAATGAGGATGGGAGAATTAGGAGTCGATCTGTTCTGTTTTCAAAGGGAGCAGTAGTTCAGGGAAGGTTTGGGGTTTTCCCAGCAGCGCTCAGGATGTTTCTTTCATTAGCTGCTTTCTTTCGGGGCAGCCAAACTAAGCACAAATATCTCTTTTAGGTGAAAGATCAAACTTTTAACAAGGAAGAAAAGCTGTTTCGAAGTTTAGAGAAGACTGTGAAGTTGTGTGTGAAGAATATTTCATCCTCCTCACAACACCTACAGGTGGGTATGGATGGGCCTTTTTGAAACCCGTGGCCACAAATCCTGGCCACAAGCAGTTTCACACGCGTGTGCACGTCTTGCATCTGGGCAAGAACA
>VZRI01008083.1:36693-59802 GCA_013397515.1 Upupa epops | reverse complement strand
GGTCAGGAGTGACCTTATCACTGCCCTTAACTATGTAAAAGGTGGTTGTAGTCAGGCAGAGGTCGGTCGATCTTTTCTGCCTGGACACTGGAGACAGGACAAGGGGTCACAGTCTTAAGCTCCGTCGGGGGAGGTTTAGACTTGACATTAGGAGAAGGTTTTTCACTGAGGGAGTGATCCAAATTTGTAATGGGATATCACCAGAGGTGGTCGAGTTGCTGTCTCTGGAGGTGTTCGAGGTTAGTCTGAATGAAGTGCTGAGGCATGGTCTAGATGTCAGATGTTAGGTTTACTTGGTTGGTTTTAGGTTGGACTGGACGATCTTTAAGGTGTTTTCCAGCCTCATAATTACTGTGATACTGTGGGATCTTTTGAAGACAGCATTGCTACCATAACAATATGAAGCAGTTAGAAGATGGGATTTTTCACAGAAGAGTTTGTAAGGTTAAGGTAGTACATGGTATATAGAGATGAGGCTACCTTGGCCTTCCTAGTTGTTTAATAGTATACCTAGTGTTTTTGAGATCCTGAAATTGCTTCCTAGAGATTATAAAGCATCAGACTGCAGTTTAACTTGAAATATTTTGGGAAAAGTTTGGGGGGGTTTTTTTGAGACTAAGAAGGGCAGGCAAGTGATTCCTCTCACTTAGACTACTAGAAGGATTTATACTGATGACCAATCTTACTAGAAGACAAGGTAAATAACTTCCTGCTGCTGTACAACACTACAGGCCGGGGATGCTATGAAAGGTAAGCAATACTGTGCTTGTGTTATAGTTCAAGAGAAAACAAAGTGGGAAATAATGTAGTCACTCAGTAAAATGGAGGGAATTGCCAGCCACTTGCCTTAGTACTGGAAGCTTCATTACCTATCTAGAACTTTTTTGCAGAAATCATGTAATCAGCACTGTCTGTCCTCTGAATATTCATTAGCAGTGCAGTGTCTTCACAACTCCTAATCTTAAGACTTAAGCCCCTTGTGCTAACAGGAGAGTGTGTTCTGCATGCTTGTAAATCTAGCATTTGCTCTGGTTGGAAGTTTTTTGCAATCTATCTATCTAGACTCTGCTTTCGTGGATCTTAATAAAGCAACCACATACTCTTTGTCAGCATAATTTCTCCAAGGAGTCTGAGTATTCTCAAAGTTTCTAGTGTAGCACCTGGAGCCTTATAGATAGAATTTTCAAGCCAAAAATTTTTCATTTAAATTATTAATTACCATAATGAATTAAACAAAATTGCTCTATTCAGTATTTTATTTGGCAGAGGGGAAGGGGATTTTATTAACTAGAGCGGCCATCTGACTTCTAAGTTTGCAAAAAGCTTTCAACCAAAAGTGTCAACTTTGTCTTCAGATTAAAATACGGAAATCTTTGTAAGGTCTTGTGGGTGGTGTCAAGCACCAGATTTATGGTGTCTCTTAAGCAGCAACAGCACTGTACTGTTCTATCAGAGTCTTCTTTGAAAGGTTGCTATATCATGTTAAAACTTTTTTTGGCTGTGTTAATAGTGCTGAACACTTGCTTATGGGTAGTGATGTGAAGTTTAGTTAGAGGAATTTGTAAAGTACTCTTAACTGTATTGACATTAAATATGTTGTAGAAGGTGAACATCCTCATAGATTTTCCTCAATTCTCATACTCCAGTGCCAGACAGGAACTTTAAAAGGGACTTAGGTATATTTATTTTTTTTAGGAGTACTGTCTAAGCTGGTGCTGCAGATACTGCTGACATCTCGAGAACAAGCCATATCTGAAATCTTTAATTGATACAGAGCTTCAGACAGTAAATAAAGGACTTAAGGTTGTCAAGGCAAACTAATAAAATATGGGCAAGTAATCAGAATCTGAAAGTAGGAAATGTCATGCAGGTTACAGGTGAAAGAATCTTTTGATGTCACTGCAACTGGAAGAGTGTGATATGCCAGAAGGAATTCCATAGACTCTGACTTCAATAGCAACTTACTAAAGTGTACATCTACTACAAGAGGAAGCAGTGTGTGAGTTCCTTCCTTACATTGTTGGGAAACGTGTTGTGTGAATCTGTATCTTCAGTTATGAAGAAACAGCTGCTTCTGTGAACATGCTATAAAGGTAAAAATGCTTTTGGGAATTTCTGATTCTGACATGTTTGAATATTCTGACACATCTGTGGCTTTTTCAAAGCTTTGTTTTTTTATCCCCTGAAATCTCAATTTCAGTGGCTACCGCTGGAATGCATTTTAATATGACTGGCTAGAAATACTTGCATAAGTGTTTTGTTATTAGGTTTTTTAGTTACTTGTTTTCCATGTGATAGTTTTTGTTTGTTTTGATTTTATTTGGGGGATATGGAGTGTTGTCTATTTTTGTTGGGTTTTTTCCCCGGATTATTTCCTTTTTTCTTTTGCTAACAGAAAATTCTTAGCACCACCACACCACCCCTCCACTTTTCCAATAATCCAAGATGTTGGTCATAGAAAGTATAATATAAGCTGTGAAGTGTACAATATAAACACCAAAATCACTCTTTAAATGTGCCATCACTCCATTGAACAATTGGACAATTTTTTTTATAATCAAATACTGAGAAAGTTGTCTGTATGCCCATTTGTTCCTTTTTCTTCATAAGAAGAAATTTCCTTAGACAAAGCTAAAGATGTCATCTGGAATAGAATCTTTAGAGTTCGGAAGGAACCTCAAAAGATCATCTAGTCCAGTCCACACCAGATCCAACCACAGCAGGATCACCTAGACCAAGCCGCGCAGGAACACATCCAGGCGGGTCTTGAACATCTCCAGAGAAGGAGACTCCACAACCCCCTGGGCAACCTGTTCCAATGCTCCTCATACAATACAATACCCTCATTGTGAAGAAGTTCTCCTTCTGATATTTCTATGGAACTTTCTATGCTTCACCTTGCACCCATTGCCCCTTGTCATATCACCAGATGACCTTTCCAGGGGGGTTGGACAAGTGGATTTTCTTTTATGAGCTCTGGATGTAGGTTTAGAAAACTTACTTTGGTTGAAGAAGGAAGATCTTGTTGGAAGTGAGTTCCTGTGGTGTCAGTATTGTGGGCTAGTTGTTTCTAGTTCCACAGTACTTCATTTCAACATGGAATTCAGAAAGTAGAGAGCTGTGTTCAGAATTTGCTGCCGCGATTATTTCGCATCATGAGTTGAGCCATGTTTTAAAAAGAGATTGGTTTCTGGGGCTTTATAAGGCAGGTTTCCTGTACTCATTTATACTTTTGTGGTTGTACTTGTCTGTGGCACCTCTGCTTTCACATGCTTTCTTCTAATAATTACAGAAGATGAGGTAAAGAATTTCAAGACGGCTAGTACCTCTGCTTAGATTTCAAGGCTGGATTCATCAAGTCAGTATAGATACACTGTGCCAGAAAAAGGCAATGCAGGAACTATTCTGCATTCTCGTGCCATGCCAGTAAGTAGAGTAAATATACAGGCTGTGATTTGAAGAATAACTTGCTATTCTTGGAATTTTGAAGTTTTACTGGACTTGAAACTGAGGATCTCTTTGATTGCGCCCATCTTGGCTTAAAAAAAAAAGACTGACAGCAACTTTAAAAAGCACCAAGATTCTGTGATTTCTACCGGATTATTTTGGTGGTGAAGAAACATTGGTGTCTTAAGATGATATGACTTTAATATAAAGTTGTTTCTAATAAAGCATGAAGCAGGTTTTTTCTTGAATAGTAAGAATACTATACAAATATAAACTGGTTTGGCTAGTTCTCTCATCAAAGTGTATCTAGAACAATTTTGTAAAAAACAAAACCAACCAACTGCATTTACCATGAAATTTTACGAGCATTGTGGAATTTTCCAGGATGTTTAATCTGAGTATTTTTTTTTCTGTGGTGTGTAGAACTTCTTTGTAAACAGAGACAGAAGCTACAAAAAAATACAGTGTTGATCCACCTGTTCCACTTGGGACTGGCATATGTATCTCAATCATGGGCTTACCCTGAGCAGCAGAGAAAGAGCTTGCAGTGCACTTTATCCTGTAATCATCTGGTTGTTTCTTGATCTTTTCTATTCTTTAAATGCTTCTACTAAAAACCTCAGAAACACAGACCTCAACTGGACGTTAACTTCCTAGGTAAAATTCAATAACCTTGTGTGTTTTGTGTCTTCCGTCATGTTCCTAAAAGACAAGAACCCAAACTGGAATTCAGAATGCAGGGGCAAGCTTGGACAGCATGTCTTGTATTTTTTGTGTTGTGACCCAAGCTTTCAAAGCTTAAGAGGTCCTTTGATTTCTCAAAGAGGGTTTTGATTTTTTTGTACTTCAGATAACTTTACACTGCATTTTGGTAGCCTGCTGAGATTACAAAGTAATTATTGAGAGCTTGTAGATGGCAAATGTAAGTCAAAATACAAACACTAGTTTTTCTACTGCCCTCAGGCTGGATCTTAAAGGTGTTTTGCCAGCCCATATGCTATGATTCAGGAAAATATTGTTAAAGTTCCAAATGTAATAGTTGAGCATACTGTCATGTAAGAATTGTTTTCCCTAAACTATACTGAATTAGTTTTCTGCTTTTTTTTTTCCAATAGTTAAAATTTAATCCCTTTTGAAGTCTGCGGTTTCTTTTTCCCCTCCTTCCAGCACAGTATACGTTAGAATGAATGTTAATTCTGTTTAGTATCTTATTGGATAATTACTGAATGTTTCAGTCCGTGAACTCTGGGATACTCTAAACTGTATTAATACTAAATTATTATTTATAAATATGTTATCTCTTAATGCTGATGTAATTACCTTGCACATCTCTCAAATGCTTTCTTTTCAATGCATTAGAATCTAGAAATTTTTTACACTGACAAGGAGGCAGTGTATAATAGAACTGGTTTTGTGAAAGCATAGCTAAGCAGGCTTGCTGAATCAAGTTCTCTGTACTGGGATGCTGGCGTGTATAATCCTGTAAGACATTTCACATGAATGTGTAGGCCCATTATTGAAAGAAATACAGCCAAATAAAGTTAAAATGATAAAACAGCATAGCTTACCATTTGTTTTGTGCTCTTCAGTTGTCTCGTAGTCTAGAATGTGGGAGATATTGTTTGTGTTTCAAGTGATGTGTATGGTTCTCTTGCTAGACTATCAAGGTAATTTTTCAGTTATAATTCTGGTTTTTCATGTTCAGATAGGAAAAGTAGCCTGTGCTGTCCTGACCAAAAATAGTTTTGCTATTTGTTCAATAGTTCTTACAGAATAGAGCCCTTAAATGGTAAAATCTGGTTCAGTTGCTAGAGAACACAGCAGTTCTTGTATCAGAACAGGCCTTTTATTCTATGCAAGATTGTCATGGTGTAATTGCTGTAATGAAAACTCCTCACTCAGGAGCATTAAGGAGAAGGTTGCTTAGAGAGATCAGTGTCTTCACCTGTGGAGTTTTTGAAAACTCCGACTTGGCCAACCAGATCTAACTTTGAAGTTGGCCTTGCTTTGAACAGGAGGCTGGCCTAGATGACCTTTTAAAGGTGCCTTCCAACCTAAGCATCAGTTTATTGCACTGAGCGGCTGTGAAGAGCTTAGAAATGGTGGAAGTTTCTTGCGCAGAGAATAATTTCTTTTGTGTTTTCAAATGCTGCTTTTAAATCACTACTTGCTTCAGCTGTTCTGTTACTTTTGTGATCTCATGGGCTTTTTCAGAGTTTGGTTTGCTTTAGTTTATGCAAGGAAGGTGGATACTTATGTAACTGTAATTTAAAGCATTTGAAATTATACAAATTATTGTGAGAAAACAAGTTTTAAATATTAGCACTGCATTTTTTTGTACGGGAATTGGGACTTTAGTATATTGACTGTTTTGCACATTTTATATATATATATGCACATTCAAGAGAAGATCTTGGTCTTGTCTTTTTCAGTGCAGGAAATTAGAGCTGCAGCTGGTGACCAGTAGTGCTTACCCATCTTCTGTTCCCTTCAGAATTTTGCATCACAAGACATGGTGGGATGGCTCCTATGACTGGAATGTTGGAATGAAGGGAGTACAAGCATAAGCTCTTTAGACAGGACAGGCAGGTGAGACAAGGAGGGGATGTTGCTCTCTAGGTCAGTGAACAGCTGGAGTGCATGTAACTCCACCTAGGGATGGATGAGGAAGCACCCCAAAGTTTATGGGTGGGGGTAGAAGGGAGGGCAGTAGTGTTACAGTTTAAATTTTGTTTGTGCTTACCTGCAAAGAAGAAAAGCCGTCTTCTGTGCAAATGAAAAAAACCCTGCCCCCTGTCTCCCTCCTCCTAGAAGAAATTGAGCTGGGAGGGGTGAGGGAATGCCATCTGCCCTAGATAAAATAGGAGCTGGTGGAGTGGCATAGCAAGCCCCCCCCCTTCTGACAAAACCAAAGCTGAGTGGGGTTGGGCAAAAAAGGTTCACCTTTAAAAGCAAGAACTGCTTACAGTTTGCCTGTCTTCTGGATCATCAATGTAGCTGACACATCCAGAGCTGTGGCTTCAGGGCCCTGGCCCACCCTTCCCCAGGAGCCTGGAGCTGGGATGCAGCAAGTGAAACAGAGCAGCTCTGGTCTTGCCTGCCCAGAGCCAGCTCTGGTTACAGCTGGGTGCAGTGGCACCTCATCCACTGTCAGAGCTATGAAGCAGTATTGGTGGGTAGCCCTTCCTCTGGTCATGCTGTGAGATGCAGGTGTGGCACAAAACCACCAGTGTTGGGTTCTCCCTGCACCAAGCAGAACAGAGCTATGCTAATCATTGTAAATCTGAAAATGCTAGAGCAGTGAGCTAATCATAAAGAAGAAAGCCCAAAGACCTTAGAGGAGGAGTGGAGGAGGAGGTTCCTGGTGGTTTGGCAGCACAGCCACTGTTTTGTTCTCGCCACATGGCTGGGTCATGTGGCAGCTACCATGTTGATTTACGGAACATCAGGAAAAGAAGCTATTGTCACAGCTTGCCACAGAGAGGCTGGGAGTGCTTGAGTAAGTGGAAGAATGGAGCCCTAAGGTGTGACTGCTGTTTAAGTTTGGCTGAACAGTCCATGCAAGAAGCTGAAAGGACTTGTAACTCTTAAATGTCTGATAGAATGCTGTGAAACTGGAGTTCAAAGTGTCCTGGGAGTAGCTTCCCCTTTTGCTGCCACGTGTGTGAGTTCCTTCCCCCAGGGGATCCTGCCTGAAGCCAAAGAATGCTGCATGATCCTTTGCCTATTTTTTTTCTCAGAATGTGTTTAATGGCATTGTGACTCGGTTTCTGTTTTGTTTGTGTCACTTGTTTGGGCTTTTCTTCTTCCTGTTCCTAGATACAGATTTAATAAACCCCTTTGTTTCCCCAAGCTGTTTTCTTTTGACTGGTAAGTTTTATCTAAGATCCCTTGAGGCCAAGCTGCTTTTCTGTTTTAACCCAGGACAAGTAGATGTGGCAGGGATCTGCTGCTGGCCACCTGATCAGGAAGACCAAGTGGATAAGGCCTTTTACCAACAGGTGTTATTGTCTTTGTGTTCGCAATCCCTGGTGTATGTGGGGGACTTCAACTGCACCAGTGTTGGAAAGACAATACAGCAGGGCATAAACAATCCAGGAGATGGATAAATAACTTCCCTTTCCAAGTGACAGAGGAGCCAACAAGGTGTGAGATGCTATGGCTGGACCGTGTCCTCACTTGCATGGAGGGGCTGGTGGAGAGTGTGAAACTCAAGGGCAGGCTTGGCTGCAGTGATCATGAGATGGTAGAGTTCATGATCCTTAGGGCATTAAGGACAAAGCAGGTTTGCAACCCAGAACTTCAGGAGGGCAGATTTTTGGCTTATTCAGGGAATGCACTGGTAGAGTGCAGTGAGATGGGATGTGAGTTGATACATGAAGTTGCTAGATCATTAACCATCATATTTAAGAAACCATGGCAGTCCAGTGAGGTTCCTGCTGACTGGAAAAAGGGAAACACCCCCCATTTTTAAAAAGGGGGGAGGGGGGAAAATATGACTTGGAGAGTCAGGCCAGTTAATCTCTTCTCTGTGCCCTGGCAAGATTATGGAGCAGATTCTACCATCTGGAAACTATACTAAGGTACATGGAAAGTAAGGAGGTAATCAGTGACGGACAGCACAGCTTCAATAAGGGCAGATTCTAACACTATCATACAAGGTCACCAGATCTGTCAGGTGTAGTGTTGGTGGATGACTGATATGACCTACCTGAACTTGTGCGGGGCATTTGACACTCTCCTGCAAGATGTCCTTGATCTAAAATGCATGTGGTTTTAACAGATGGATTGTTCAGTGGACAAGAATTGGCTAGATGGTCTTACTTGAACTGTGATTAAAGGATTGATGTCTGAGTGGAGATCAGTTACCAGTGGTGTTCATCAGGGGTCTGGTTTGGGTCCAGTGCTGTTTGGTATGTTTGTCTGAGACATGGGCAGTGGCATTTGAGTGCACCTTCAGCAGATTTGCTGGTGACACCACATGTGTGGTGTGGTTGATATCCTGGAGGGAAGGGAGGCCACCCAGAGGGACCTTGGCTTGACGAGGTCCCCTGTTATCCAAGAGGTACTGGTTAGAGACCTGCTGATCTGTTGGGATCCCCACAGCTCCATGGGACCAGATGGGATTCACCCCAGAGTGATGGGAGAGCTGGCTGATGCTAAACCACTCTCCATAATTTATCAGAAGTCATGGATCACAGATGAGGTCCCGGATGATTGGAAGCTGGCAAGTGTGACCCCCATTTACAAGAAGGGTCAGAAGGATGATCCAGATAACTATAGACCTGTCAGCCTCACCTCAGTTCCAGGCAAAGTTAGTGCTGAGTGCTGTCATACAACAACTGCATGATGGCCGAGAGATTAAGCCCAGTCAACATGGGTTTAGCCAGGGTAGGTCTTGCCTGACTAACCTGATCTCCTTTTATGATCAAGTGACTCGACTGGTTGATGAGAGGAAGGCTGTGGATGTGGTTTACCTAGATATCAGTAAGGCATTCGACATGGTCTCCCATGATATACTCCTGGCCAAGATGGCAGCAAGGGGCTTTGACAGGAATGTACTGTGTGGGGTCAGGAACTGGTTGGATGGTGGTAGAGAGGGTGGTAAATGGTGTTGCATCTAGTTGGCGACCTGTTACTAGTGGTGTCCCCCAAGGGCCAGTGTTGGGTCTGGACCTGTTCAGCATCTTCACTGATGATATTGATGATGGATTGGAATCCATCATGAGCAAATTTGCGGATGACAACAAGCTTGGAGCCCATGTTGATTTGTTAGAGGGTAGGAGGGCCCTGCAGAGAGACTTGGACAGACTGGAGAGATGAGTAGACTCCAATAGGATGAGTTTTAACAAGTCCAAGTGTTGGGTTCTGCATTTTGGTTATAACAACCCCAGGCAGGACTATAGGCTGGGCATGGAGTTCTTAGAGAGTACTCAGGTAGAAAGAGACTTGGGAGTACTAGTGGACAGTGAACTTAGCACGAGTCAGCAATGTGCCCAGGCAGCCAAGAGGGCTAATGGCATCCTGGCCTGTACCAGGAATGGTGTGGCCAGCAGGGTGAGGGAGGCTATCGTCCCCCTGTGTTCGGTACAGTTAGACTGCACCTGGAGTATTGTGTTCAGTTCTGGCTCCCTCAGTTCAGGAAGGATGTTGAGGTGCTAGAATGAGTCCAGAGAAGAGCAACTAAATGGTAAAGGGCCTGGAAGGTAATCCCTGCGAGGAGAGGCTGATGGAGCTGTGTCTGTTCAGCCTGGAGAAGAGGAGGCTCAAGGGTGACCTTATTGCTGTCTATAACTATCTAAAAGGTGGTTATGGTCAGGCAAGGGTCGGTCTTTTCTGCCTGGACACTGGTGACTGAACAAGGGGTCACAGTCTTAAGCTCTGTCGGGGGAGGTTTAGACTTTATTAGGGAAAGGTTTTTCCCTGAGGGAGTGATCTAGTTTTGAAACAGGCTGCCCACAGAGGTGGTTGGGTTACTGTCTCTGGAGGTGTTTAAGGTTAGTCGGGATGAAAAGCTGAGTAGCATGATCTAGATATCAGATGTTTAGACTTATTTGGTTGGTTTTAGGTTGGACTGCATGATCTTTAAGGTCTTTTTCCAGCCTCATCTATACTGTGATACAACTGGGCTCGTGCAAACTGCAGGAGATTCAACAAGTCCAAGTGCAATGTTTTGTATATGTGTAGGGGTTGTGAGGACCTCAGGCTTCTCCCTGGGAAGGGGGTGTTTGTGGGTGAGAAACAACCTGAGCCAGCAATGTGTGAGTGCCGCTCAGGTGGCCGTCTGTTTCCTGGGCTGGGTCAGAGGAAATGTCACCAGCAGGTGAAGGGAGAAGATTATCCCCTTCTGTTCTGCTCTTTTGTGACCTCACCTGGAGTACTGTATCCAGTTTGGGAGTCCCCAGTACTAAAAGGCTGTGGAACTGTTGGAGTGAGTCCAGAGGAAGCCACAGGGATGATTGATTGTTTGGAGATAGGCTTATGAATATGGGCTGAAGTGCGGTTGCTCAGCTCGGAGAAAGGGCATCTCCTCAGGAGGCCTTATAGGACCTTAAGGGGGGCCCTGCAGGAAAGCTGGAGTGGGACTTTTTCCAAGGACATCTAGTGAAAGGAGAAGGAGGAATGGCTTCAAACTAAAAGAGAGTTGATTGAAATTGGAAGTTAGGAAGAAATTCCTCCCTGTGAGAGTGGTGAGGCATTGGAACAGGTTGCCCAGGGAGACTGTGGAAACATTTGAGGTCTAGGGTATTGAGAGGTGTCCTTGCCCATGGCGGGGAGGTTGGAACTAGGTGATCTTTAAGGTATCTTCCAAGACATTTTGTGGTTGTTCTGTGCATCTGTCTAGACTCAGTGACTTACCAGAATATCAAGCTTGAGACTGAATGTTGTAAGAATAGTCCTCTGATAAGGCATCTTGGGGTCAAGATTCTTATGGCAGCCTCTCTGCCCAGCTCAGATGTTTTGACATGCTTGCACTGTGTAGATGGATGATGTGTTGTCACCACTGTCCTGCTTTCAGCTTGCACTGTTGTCATCAAAGTCATGATGATTATATTTTACAGCACATGACAATATATCCTACATACTATAATTGTACTCAGAAGTAGCAGAAGAGTCAAGTCAGAAGACTTATGTAAAAGACATTTACAGAACTATGTACATTCTTTTCAGTAGGTATGTGCTAGGATTCATTAGAAGCTGTAAAATGCCAAAATGTATGACAAATGAAAAGCTCAGATTATCCTGACGTTAAATTATTAAAGATTTCTGCATGATAACTTGAAGCATTTATTCTCAGTGATAGAAAGCACATGGCTGGCAGGACTGAAGAGCTGGAAATGCCACTCCAGGTACCTGATTACCTGTGAAGTACAAAAGAGAGTTCAGTGGACTAAAACTGATAAACTTTGGTTTCCTGTGTTCTACATCCCTTTTTTACCCTTACTCCCTCTTGGTGATTAAAAAAAAATAAAAATCAATGAAAACTAAGAACTCCAGGCCCTTTGTCATAATGTTGGAGGAAATTAAGACTCTGGAGCCTGCCTTCACAAGAGGAAGCAGGTGGGCTTGGGTGGTTTGTGTGCGGTCGTGTGCCTACTGGTCAACTCATAGATCACACAGAGGTGTAGTGGTGGAGGCTGCACTTCTAGTGTCCCAGTGAGCAAAATGCTGTAAGTTGTTTCTCTTTCTGTTCCCCACATAGGTGTCATTTCTATGAAACCTCTCCATCCAGTCAGTTCCTGAGTGTGTTTGAGAGGCTGGGATGGGGAGGAATTGAAACAGACATGGCTTGTGACTGCGCTAAGCTAAGCTACAGCAAACATACCCCATGCCAGTTAGGATAGGATCCTGGAAGTCTCTGGTTTTATTCTTTTTATATTCTTTTTGGAAAAGAATATATGAACTGCTTTTTTTTTTTTTTTAGGGGTCACTCTTCTGCTGTGAACTTTAGCTCCCTGTCCAACTTGAGGTTTCTTTTTCAGAGCTTAATTAAGATACTGTGCATACAGAAATGCTTTGAGTAACTTCTCTTCCCAGGGCAAATTGTAATATGAAGAGAAAGCTTTTTGATCCTAAATAAGAAGCAAATTAGACTGTCTTCTGTTACTGTTGTCGTAGCTAATGTACCAAGAATGCTTATTTCAAATAATTTCTTGACCTTTTCAAATTCTAAAATTGTGTCAAAACCTTATTTGCTTTGTGTTGTCAATATATTGAAACTGCCTTCATGCAGAGCTTGCTAGGTTCCAGATCCCATGGTCCATTTTGCAATCAGTTTTTGGAGTGTTAGAGATTACATAAGAGTTAAATTTTTTTTGTTTGTTTTTAGATGGATTTCTTTTTTTAATTTCTGTAGAAGCTTTATTGTGTTTCTGTGTTGCAAGTTGGTTTTATTTCTAAAGACCAAATTAGAAATGTATGTGGTGTAATTCACAACCTTAATGCACGTTTCTGGAATGTTTGACCTCTCTGCGGTGAGACAGCATCCTCACCTAAAGAAGGAAAGGGTCAAGTGCTTTTTGTTAGGAACTCTCATGTTTTCTAATTCTTTAAATGTCTTTCCAGTTTCTAAGTAACCCTCTATACTAATGTTAGTATGAGCTAAAAAACAGCAGATCGTTCTAACATTTCATAGAATCATAGAGTTCTTTATGTTAGAAAAGACCTTTAAGGTCACTGAGCCCAACCGTTAACCTGCTCTACCAAGCCCACTTATCACAGCCTGAAATACTAACCAAGCTTCAACCTCAGATACTATTTGACTGAGCAAGAGCAATCCAAAAATGGAATACAGTAGGACCTGACAGCTAAGTGAGACTGGGGTAGTGTCACCTGTCTCATGACTAGAACAGTCTCTGTTCCTGGTATCTGCAGAAGTGTGAGTTTAAGCATATACTGGCTGCAGGAGAGGTGGTTGCAAGACTAATTTAACAGTTTTAAAGGACAGCTAAGTGTTATATTCTTTTCATTGATGGCTTTTCTACAAGCATTAAGAAATTAGAGCTTAAGAAATAGCCAATGGTGAACTAGGCATTGTTTAGCTTGCTGAAGTAGAACCACTCTGACTTTTGTTCTGCTTGTCAATGACTTCAGGAGTTGGAGGTCCCCATTAGAACTAGCTTGTATTGAATGTTACGGTCAGAGCTCGCTCTCCACTTTCTGGAAATGCATTATCTTCATTGCTGTAAATGTGTAGTATCTTAATAGAGAATTCTTCATCAAGCTGGCTTCTGTGGTGCCATATATGCTTGGTTAGCTTTTCTGATCTGACATGCTTCTTCATAAAACAGAAATACATAAACTGAGCACACTAATCTACTAGACATACTGCATAGTAAATTTTATTTATCAGCATGCTGTTGTAGTGGTTTTCTGTGACAAGATACCCAGCACATCAGTTCTAAAAGCAGAGTTCTGCAGAGCTTGTTTTGGTCTGAAGTCTCTTGCCAGCTGACAGTTCAGACCTTCAGCAGTTTCATATCTCTGTGAAACTTGCCTATACTGCTCATTTGGCATTGAGTACTCTTGATCAATTAAATCTGTTTCTTACCTCTGCCTTGTGGCTAGTTTGGTTTCCTTGAAGGAATCCATGGTATTGGAAGACGTTGCCTTTCTCAACATCTTTAGCCTCTTTTGGCTTGGAAGGAACTTAGTAGGGAAACAAATGTTTGGGATTTGTGTTGTATGATGAGTGAGTTTAGGAACTTTGTGCTCTCTGAACTTGCCAGTTCTTCTGGCAGCATGTCTTTTAGTGCCTCTTTTTTCTAATTTCTTCTGTGGGTCAGAATCAGGTCATATGTTGTTTTATGCTGGCATTTAAAAGAAAATAATTTTCCTTGTGTTCTTACCAGTTAACATGTTTAAAGTTGGCTTTTGACTTCAGGAGTTGATAAAATGGTCTTGATTATGATTTTTAAAAGCAACTGCAGATGGGGGGGAAAAGACATTTGTGTCTATCTACAAATTATTCTACAAATTGTCAATCAGAGAACTGTGAACTTGTATGGATTCATAAACTACAAGTTTCAAATAAAGCTTTTTGCACAGTTGTGCAAAAGCAGCAAATTGATAGCTAAGTTTCACCAATCTGAAGACTTTTTCCCTTTTCCCCTCTTGCTATATTCCTTTCTTTTACCGTAGGGATAAAGTGTCAAGTCCAGATCTTGTGTGACCCAGTTTCCCCTCTGTCTAGCCACAGATGTTCAGCAATGGCAGTCAAGTCTTGGGCAATCTCTAAAGCTTACATCAGCTTCATCAATTGCTTTGTTCTCACTGATGACACTTCTTTTGAGCTATGACTCCTGTTCTTGTTTCTTGGGTGCTGGTTACTATATATTTAACTGCTTCTTCACTGTCATCATTACTTGTTTTATGTTTGCTACTGAAACCTTAGCTGATGCTTTGCTTCCTTCCCTGATCTGAAATAATCTCAATTTCTTTATTAATGACAACTGGAAGCTAATTTCAGTTCAGTAATGATTTGTCTGTTTGTTAAGATGCTGTTATGCCAAGGCATTAGACTCTGCAGTCGTCTGAAAGAACACAAAGAACAGGAAAACTGTAATTCCAATTATGTATCAGAATTTGTTTGCCTTTCAGGTCATGTAGGATTTTTTTGGGTAGTTGTTCTTTGGGTTGTTTTGTTGGTTTTTATTTATTTGTGGTTTTGGGGTTTTTCTGGTGGCTTTGAATAAGGTCAAGTAATTCCATCTATGCACTAAGTTACGAGAATTATTGCATTGGGGATATAGAGAGTCTGTCCCCATTGTCCCCTGGGGCAAGGGGACAATGATGTGTGGATTTCTCATTCAGAACCTCTGTCCTTGCTTAGCTGATGTTGGCAAAGATACAAAATGGTATAAGCACTTGCAGTGATGATGTTATCCTTTTTTTCTGGAAATAACATATGATACCAGAAATGAAAGAAATTTACTTGTCTGTTTAGTCTCCATGGAGAATTCTGTACTAAAAGTACAGAACTGAAATGATCTACAAGAAAATACATTTAATTACCAGTACTTGTTTTGTGCTTAGGAAGGGAAGGTAAAAGATGACAAAGACCATGTACAAGAAGGCTTGTGTGTTTGGAATGTGAGGTGTTTGATGCCCTTTGTAGTATTGGTGGATATACTTTTATAACTGAGAAAATAACTGGCTGTGTTTCTTCATTCTGCTTCTCAGTTTGTAACCATAGTGCTTGAGGCAACTGTAAAGCAGTGGAGTAGGTTTGTATTTCTAGTGTCAGTTAACATCGAGGGAGAACTGGGGAATGCTTTTCTCTCATAAAGAGCCAGGCATTTCTCTTATATATCCTCCAACTGGGTGTTCTCCTTCATGTGCTCAAGGTTTTCAAGACTGCACTTGTTAAAACTACAAGATAAGCAAGGAAAATACTGAAAACAGATTTTAAATTTAACCTGGGGTATTCTTCCTCCGTTGCTGTGCTAATGCTTTGTATGCTGACCTAGAAGAATAGTAGTCCAAGGTACTGTAATTCAACTGCATTAATTATTTTCTCATCGGCCTGTAATTTGTGCTTAGTTCTGGTAAATTAATCAAGTGGCCATGTTCTGTAGGTCTTTCCCCTTATTCAGTTTGACTTGTATGGCCTGTTCTCTTCATGTGGGGATTTATGATGAAAGGGCTAGAAAGTATTGAAGTAAAAACCTATTACACTGTTTTCACTCTGGTTTTGAACATGTCTTACACTTTGCTATTACATAGAATAGACAATTCTATTTGAATAGACAATTCTAATACAATAGACAGCACCAGGAAAAGCTAGTGCCCTGTAGACTGCAGATACCAGCAGTGTCCTATACAGGGTTGTGTGCTATTTATAGTAGCATCTGAGTGGTATTTTGCATGATAGTATACCCTTAGACCGTCTTCATGACATCTCTCACTCCTTATTCTAATGCTACAACTTCAATATTAAAGGGGTTTTTCAGAGAGAGGAAAAAAAAATTACTAAGAATGCAAACTCTGTTGTTCTTTTTACCTAGGCTGATGCAAATAATAATAGGAATAGGTTTTACTATTTGACCTTCTAAGAGTCTTCTGAAAATGTGGACTATTTTACAGATCTGCTGTGCTTAATATATTTAGGTAGTTATATATGTATAGTGTTCATGTGATGTGTGGACATATATCTGGTTTTATGCTTTCTGTTTTTACAGTCTCTCAGAGATGCTGTGTTTATTGTATTTAAATAGAGAAGGTCTCATTTCTCAGATGTTTTCTCATTTTTCCTTCACAGAAACCCTCTTAAAGCATGGACACCAGTACGAAGACAGAACCCCCTTTGTCTGTAGAAATGGTACAACAGAGGGCCAATCCTGATCGCAGTCCTTCGGCATCGATTTATGTTCCAGAGCAAGGTGGCTACAAGGAGAAATTTGTAAATGCTGTGGAAGATAAGTATAAATGTGAAAAGTGTCACCTCATCTTATGCAATCCTAAACAGACAGAATGTGGACACAGATTCTGTGAGACCTGCATGAATGCCTTGCTAAGGTGTGGGTTTTTTTGTTGTGGTAGAACATGTGAATATTGTCTAATCTTGTCAACCACCACTACTACACTGTTGTAGTTTTAGGAATGCGTTAAGCTAATGCCCTGACTCAAAGGTGGCTCTGCTTGTTGCTTGCTTGCTTGTTTGTTATCCATAGAATGCATTGGGTTGGAAAGGATCTTAAAGATCATCTAATCCAGCCTTCCTATCCTGAGTGGGGATGTCTTCAACTAGACCAGGTTACTCAGCATCATCCAGCTTCACCTTGAATGTCTTCAGGGATGGGGCTTCCACCACCTCTCTGGGCAACCTGTTTCAGTGTTTCACCACCTTCATTTCTATACTGGTTCAGGATGAGCCAGTTAAGCTTTATATAAATATTGAATCACAGAATAACAATACAAAAGACCTCTGAGGTCATCAAGCCTAGCCTATGAAACAGTTGTTAAAATGGGTTAATCCCAGGCAGTGATGTTTTAGGAAAGAATTTCATTGTGTGAAGCCTACACTGAGTAGCTATTTCACTTGACTGCTAAAATGGTCAGTTTGGGGTAGAATATGCATAGATGCATAGCATAAGGAGGTGATCTGGCAGAGGCATCTTAGAATGATGGTACCTTCCTACTGCTTACACTTGAGTTAAGTGTAACATGGATAAATGCAACTGATGATGGAGCTTCCTTTCCCAGTAGCCCTTCCAGCTGTATGTCATGGGGCTTGTATATTTTATGGATTCCAGCTGTGTTTATATGTTAGTGTACTGCATGAACTAGATTTCAAAGAGAATGAATGAATATTATAGACATAAAATGAATGCTGAGAGATGCAATATTTCGCAGTGCAGGTAAGAATAAAAGTACAATCATTCAAGGAGTATCTAGCTTGTGAGAAGTGTATCTGCATCAGTAGAAGTATATTTCTTTGCCTCTTAATATTGATGCATTGCTACTAGTTTTGAAGTAGCACTGCTGAGTGCAACTTGATCTAATACTTGGAGACTGTTCTGCCAGCTTTAATCTCCTGGAGTAAATAAGCAGTCAGTACTTCCATTTGCTACTGGGAAGTCAGAGGTGTGGAAGTGATTGAGCTCATTGGGTGTTGCACACTGGACTACTAACAAAGATTTAACTTTGGAAGGTCTTGGTAATCTCCTATTAGCTTTTGTGACCATCCTGCCTCTAGATATTAATTTATAGTTCACTTGGAAATACTGTCATCTCAGATGGGTATGAATCAAGACTACATGCATCATGGCAGAAGTGGCTGGAAGATATTACATTGCTCAGTCTCACGATAAAGACAAACAGAGGGTCCATAGCTCACTAATCCCCTTCTAAAGGTTTTGTGTTCCAGTGTTTATTCAATACAACAAAAACACTCTCACCAACTTTTTGTTTGGTATGTGTTTTCAGGTATAGTTTGTATTTAAGAAACAGTGTTATTTCTTTCTGAGTGTCTGTTGTTGAAAGACTCTTTCATGGTTAATAACAGTGACTTACAGAAAAGCAACGACCTGTTTTACTGGGATGTGTGCAGATGGACAGAACAGATCCTTAAGAGTCTCAGCAGTAGCAATTGTAGCATTGCTGGAATCTGGGCAGTTTTCCTTCCATGTGTTTATTACAACAGGGCTAAATATGTGTAATTTTACTTTCCTGGCTTTTCAGCAGTCTGTTACTGAAAAGAACACGTGGGTAAGACCATCTACCACACAGCTCTTTCATTCGAGAAGTTATGCTACATTTGATTGCTTGCTGCAAACAAATCTACTCAAATTAAATGTACAGCTCCTTTTTTTTTTTTTTTTTGAGAAATAAGAAATACACCATAAAACTGGAAGCAAAATAAGTTTGTTTCTGAATTTGGCACAAAAATTTTCACTTAGTGTTGATAGACTGCTGCACACGCACACTGGTTATAAGCTAGCACCCTCTGTTCTAGTGTTATCTGAGGACAAAGAATTGGGAGTCAGTGTAGGTAATGCAGTAAAGATGTCTGCTCAGTATGCAGCAGTAGTTTAAAAAAGCAAGTGGGATGCCTGAGTGAGTTCTGCAAAGGCAAGGAAAGCATGACATTGTATTAAGCACTATATGCCCTCAAGTAGATTAGTTCCCCCCTGCCTTTTTTTCCCCACACAACTTAAAAAAATTATTAAAACAGCAAGGTAGTTAAGATGCTCAGAAATACAAAGAGACACAGAATGGTCAGGTCAAGTAGCAGAAGCCAGTGAGATGATTTGAAATAACCATGCTGCTTATATAGCATAATGGAATTTACTCAGCCTTTTACATTGGTTTCTACTGTTGCTAGCAGCTACAACTCATGTAGCCTGTCAATGAGTTGCTTTAATGAAATTATTTGCCTAGCTCTTACTTAGTGCTTGTTATCCATGGATCTTGGAGCTTTACAAAGGAGATCAATATGAGTATCCCCATTTTGCATGAGAAAAAGGAACTAAAAAGGAATGGAGAGATTTACAGTACTACACCTAGCAGACTGGAGCAGGTAACAGCTGTAGAAACCCAGTTTTCCTACATTCTACTTCTAATTTAGCCTGGTCTGCTCCTCAACCTATCTGTTGTTTGAGATCACAAGTTTAATAATTAGTTTCCACTACAGGGTAATAGCTCAAATAAATGAGAGAGCAATAATCTGTAATGGTTGCTAAAACCAGAATAGACTTGAAGGCAATAAATACATAAGTAATTTTTGCCCTACAAGACTATATGATTGACTGCCAGAGAAGGTAAAGTTTAATTAGATGTTGTTTGAAAAAGGACTGACTTGAGAAGAGACAATATTTTGCCTATTTGTACAGAGCAGTGATGAAAATTGTAGATCAAGTACAGGCTAAAACAGAGGAGGAATTTTGCTGCCTTGAGGAAAACCACTGGTGCTACTGGTGTTGCCTGTGGGCTTTGTGCTGGTCTTACTTCATTGGGAATGCCAGGTACTGTCCACTGAAAACTCAGTGCTGAAGATTTTTGAACTAGCACTGTGGTAACTCATAGTGAACTATAGCCATGTTTAATGAATTTAAAATAGATAGAGTAAGCAATAAGCAAAAGTGCCTCCGTAAATGAAAATTTGTGAACTACAAAAGTTAAAAGACTTTTTCTGTTTTCTCTTCAGTTCTTCTAATCCAAAATGTACTGCGTGTCAAGAAAGCATAGTGAAAGATAAGGTATAGTTAAAATTGTTTCTTACTCAAGTATTGAATTGTGTGATGTACGTGTGATGTGTAATTGTTTTCTGGTAATTATTTCATAAGCCTAGTAAGCTACCTGAGGAAGACAGTTTTGTTGTAAAACCAAAGCCAATTTTGTATAGGAAGATAGCACGTTTTTACTGTTTTCCACATGGAAGAGAACATGTCAGTTTCATCCCTAGAGGTGCGGATAGGTGTTTTCTTTTTATAGCTAAGATCTTCAACATTGCAGTTATCCTTCCATCAGCTGGGAATATGATAAGATATAATTGCATCTCTTTTAGATGCAGAGATGTACCAGATCTAGGTGAAACTTATGCCTTATTTGGCTCCAGAACAGTATACTGTTTCACTAACCTGTTTTTACTGTATGGTATTCTGTTGGCCATACTAGAACCAGAAGAGTACAGATTTACAGTAACTGTAATAGAATCAGACTCTATATAGGAAAGTTATTTCACTTATATACTCTACAGTGTGTTTTGCTGTTAAAACCTTGTGTTACCTTTGAAAGGTTGAGGGTCAGGAACATTTTTTGAATAAGTGTTTTTTACATTAGATTTTTCTAAACCGTTAAGTAGATTATTTGCATTAGTAGTCTACCCTGCTTAAATGAGTACTTCTAATAGTAAACATTTTCAGGAAAAGCTTAGTGGGTACACTTAATTTCTTCTTTTCTTAACAGCACTCTGAGCAATACTGAGCATAATTCACTGCTAGACTGATGATCATGATGATTATTTGTCTTTTAACTCTGACTTTGTATGTCTATTTGCTATGAACCTTCGGAAATCTCTAGAACAGGAGGACAACACAGGTAGTGTGTATTAAATACGTGTTAGAGTAACTGTGCTAGTCAGTGGCTTTCATGGAACTGGAAACCTCTCACTTCTCATACAGTGCTGATGTCCAAAGTTAGAGCATTCACACAGCCTTTGGAAATAAGGTTTTAAAATTACCTGTCCTCCTTACCTTCACTCAAGAAAAATGTATTTAGTAACCCTTAGAATTCCTTTGGAAAAAATACTACAGGGCTAGGAAGTGATTGATCAGATAATGATTCATTGAATTTCACATCTACATCTAAAAAGTAAGAGGAAATCAGTGACCTGGAGGAGAATGGTTCCAGTATTACCTTCTTCACTGATATGGGGGTTAGATTTGTAGTTGCTTTTTACAGACCTTATCATAATTCTTTGCAGATGTTAGCCCACAGAACTGCTCTGTAATTACAGTGTCCCTGCAGTGTATGCAGCATCACAGAACATTTGTCACAGAGGTAGTCATAGGTAGTGCTTGGGTCTTTGGTATTGCTTTCATGGTTATTAAAGCAATTGCAAAATAATTACATGTTTCAATCGCTTTGTTTTGGACTTCAAAGTAGAAGATACGGTCTTCAATCCCTATCTCCAGTTCCTGCCTTTAGCAATGGGGCTTCTTGAGAGTGCAGTTGTGTCGTCTCTTATCTTTTAAGGGTATCACCCGTAAAAGATAGAAAACCCAAACATCAGGCTCTCTATTTCTAACTTACAGTAGTTTTGTTATAGGCCTTTCCAGCATTTTTTTTCTATAAACATTAAAATGGAGAGACAGTTAAAGCTTGCTTATCTATGGCATAATATATATTCTCTAGTCCAAGACCATAGGAATGTTTTTGATTATGTGTTACCACTGACATGCAAGTATGTGTTCCTACTAACCAGTCTAGCCATTGTGGGGCTGCTTTCCATGAAAACTTTCCTCTCTGAAACACGTTGCTTTGGCTCTTTTTGTCTCTGGTATTGAGCCCAGAACATCAGCTTCCGAGCAATGGAGAGAATTGAGCTTATGCAGGCCTGTTATTAGCAAGCAAATAGCAAAATGTTTAGTCTTTTCTTGTGGTTTTTTTTTTGTATTTGTAGTGAAAGCAAAACAGTAGTAGAGCATCTCTGTCCAAACATCGTTCACTGGACTGCTTCATAGTGGAGGAATCTCAGTAATGTGTGCATCCCAGAAACAAAATCTCACAATTCAGGTTTTCATGCACGTAAAGCTAAATGATGCTGCTTAGCCAGATTGTGGTTTCTACTTTTTATTTGAACTTGTATATGCTTGAGTGGGTTTAGATTTTTAAAATGAAGTGATTTTTTTTTTTTTCATTATTTTTTCAGGTATTCAAAGATAATTGTTGCAGGAGAGAGCTACTTGCCCTTCAGATCTACTGCAGAAATGAAAACAAGGGCTGCAAGGAACAACTGTCTTTGGGTCAGTTACTGGTGAGTAATCTGACATAATCAAGCTTCCTTTTAAGGCAAAGAATGAGAAGAAAATCTGGCAAATTAAAACCTCATTCCATTTCTTGACCTTCTCACACTAGTGGTTAATCTGATTTATAAATGACAGAGAAAGTTAAACTGTTGTGAAGGAATCACAGTAAAACATCATGTGATTGCGTGCCACTAAAGTTCAGAAATGCATCAAGCGGATGGGAACTGAAGGGAGAACCAAAATTGAGAGCAATCTTAATGTGTACTTTACATATGTGAGAAATTTGAAATCCTGTTTGACATGTTTTTGTTTGTATTGACCAGTCAAGTGATGGTTTATGCATGGAATTAAAGATATAGTTCTTGTACACCTGTATGAAATTACCTGTATCTTTGAATCATCTGTAGATTTGCTTCATGAAGACATAACATAGCAGTAATCCAAGAGTTCAGCAATTGTGAGGTACAGCCTCACAGTAGTTTCGTGTAATGAGATGCATAGGTAGTTACTTTGAATTAACAATGTAAAGCAGCATCTCTGTTTATGTAGAATAATATACTTTGAAAATGCATGCTTCTTTTATGTTTAAATAACCTGTGTAGAATTTTGGACTTCACTAGAATGCTTTTAATAGTAAAGTATTCCTGTGCACATCTATACAGTAAGATGTGCCGGCTGAGTAAAGGGAGTGTAAAGTCACAAATGTTTCCCCGAGTAGATTTTTTTTTTTATTGCTTGCTCTTGGACAGTACAGTGCACAAAATAACTTTGATTACTTTGGTTCTGAGGTTATTTAATGTGGGAATTCCTTAGATGAGACACATGCACACAACTAAGTTGGCTTGACTTCTTTTTTTTTTTGTTGTTTTTGGTCTTTCAGATGCATTTGAAAACTGATTGTCAGTTTGAAGAACTGTCATGTCCTCGTGCTGATTGCAAAGAAAAAATACTGAGAAAAGATTTGCCAGACCATGTAGAGAAGACCTGTAAATACCGGGAGACAACCTGTAAATACTGTAAAAGCCAAGTCCCAATGATTATGTTGCAGGTGCAGTATTCCCTTACCTATGTAGGACAAGAATCCTTACATTCATGTGGAATAACAACTCGCATGCTTCTATATAGCTGCCTCTCAGACAAAATTAATAAGTCAAAAAAGAAAATAGGATGACTTTCCAAACCTTCCCCCCCC
>VZRI01008083.1:0-36652 GCA_013397515.1 Upupa epops | reverse complement strand
ATGAAAATACCAGTGAATGCATTAACTAAGAAACATTTTCTTTCTACTGGTGTTCAGGTACTGCAATGAAAAGTACAGATGCACAACTTTTTTTAGTATTTGTTTATATTTTGCTTAACTAGGTACAATAAAACTACAGTAAAAACAAATATAATGCAGGAAAAACAAGCATAGCATAGTGATTTGGAGAAAGAGCATCTTTCTAAATAATCTTCCTTTTGTACTGTGCCATCTCTTCTGAGAGGAATGGAGGAAGCATGTAAACACAAAGTGTGTCATGGAAAAACCAGCAGTGATAGGTGACCAAGGCAGTCACCTGTTCTTAGTAATAGCAATGTTTGATTTGCAAATATAGAGCAGAGGTTAGCAAGTCATGGTTACTTTACACATAGAGTTATAAGTTGACTTTTTTTTTTTTGGCATAGAACTGTATTGTGCTGGCTCTCACTTGCTGTAAGGATAACGTTATTTTATACATTCTTTTTACATAGTTTCCATAGTGCAAGATTTTGACTGTAAAACTATCTTAAAGTAAGAGTGATGGGGGAATCTCATTTTAATTTGTGTTTTGTGTTTCAATTTGTGTGTTTGTCAGATGGAGTCTGTCCAGGGGTGTCATTACAAAGAGGCATAGGTAGAATCTCATCAAGTTCTGATTTAGATTTGGCTTTCAGTTATCACATGTATCTGTGCCAGGACTGGTACTTTAGTAACCATGTGTTACCTAGCATACTGTGTTAGAGACGTGAAAATTTACAGAGAAGACTTAAGTTTACACCGTGTTTATTCTTGCACACTCTGTTGCAGAGATGAAACTGTATTCAGATAGATAATGGGTGCTGTTCTCCAGTATTTTCTTTAGGATGGGAAACGATGTAGGACAAAAAGTGATATTTAAAAATATGTTGTAACAAACAAAAACTGAGTATTAAATATGTCTTGTACAGACTGGATTTCCATATCTAAGTGACATGTTCAAGATTCCTTGTAGGCGGTTTCTTTTTATAGGAACAGCATACTTAGATTTTTTGACTCTGAAATCATCGTTACGTTTTAAGGAACACAGAACTCTTAAGAGCTTCCTCTTTGATAAATATTGATAAAAGTAGGAGGAACTTGAAGCTTTTGTACGCCAGGAAACGTTTGACATAATTGCCATCACTGAAATGTGGTGGGATGAGTCATATGTCTGGAGTATACACTATTCAGGAGAGATAGGCAAGGCAGGAAGGGGTGGAGGAGTGGCCCTGTATGATGCTGAAGTCCTGAAAGTGACAGAACTTGAGATCAGGGATGACAGAGTGGAGAGCCTATGGGTGCAGATTACAGGGTTAGAGAACAAGATAGATACTGTGTTAGGAGCGTGTTACAGACCACCCAATCAGGATGACGAGGTTGATCAAATATTCTATAGACAACTGGAGGACATCTCAAGATTGCCTGCCCTAATTCTCTTGGGTGACTTCAACATCCTAGATATTCGCTGGGCTCTTAACACAGCAGTGAGGAGGCAGTCTAGAAGGTTTGTAGACTGTATTGAGGACTGTTTTTTGTCACACTTGGTCGGTGAGCCTACCGGGGTGAGGCTTTTCTTGATTTGCTGTTTGCAAATAGGGTAGACCTGATGGGTGATGTGGTGGTCAGAGGCTGTCTGGGAGGCAGTGATCATGAAGTGATTAAGTTTTCAATTAATAGTGGATCAAAAAGAAGGCTCAACAAAACATCTAAACTGGATTTCCTCAGGGCAGATGTCAGTTTATTTAAGGAATTGATTAGGAAAGTTCCTTGGGAGGCAGCCCTTTACAAGAAGGGGGTTCAGGAGAGCTGGGTATACTTCAGGAATGTATTATTGAAGGCACAAAACCAGGCCGTCCCTGTGTGTCTCAAGATGAGCTGTAGGGGGAAAAAGACCAGCCTGGATGAATAAGGAAATTTTGAAAGAACTAAGAGAGAAAAAGAGGCTGTACCACCTCTGGAAAAAGGGCGAGGTCAATTGAGTCATGTATCGAGGAATTGTCAGGTTGTGTAGGAAAAAAACTAGAGAGGCAAAAGCCCAACTTGAACTCGGGCTGGCCACTCCTGTTAAGGATAATAGGAAGAGCTTTTACAAATATATCAATGAAAAAAAGAGGGGTACTAATAACCTCCACTCCTTACTGGACGTGGTTGGAAATTTAGTAACTAGAGATGAGGATAAGGCAGAGGTACTTAATGTCTCCTTTGCCTCTTGTCTTCAACAACAGGGTAGACTGTCTTCAGGATGACTGCTTATCTAAACTGGTAGATGGGGATAGGGTACAGTGTAGTTCCCCTGTTATCCAGTAGGTACTAGTAAGAGTCCTGCTGGTCCGTTAGCATCCCCACAGGCCCATAGCAACTAGAATGGTAAAGGGCCTCAACAGTAAGCCCTACGAGGAGAGGCAGCTGGAGCTGGGTCTGTTTAGCCTAGAAAAGAGGAGGCTCAGGGGTGTCCTTATTGCTGTATATAACTATCTAAAAGGTGGTTGTATTCAGGCGAGGGTCGGTCTTTTCTCCCTGGACACTGGAGACAGGACAATGGCTCACAGTCTTAAGCTCCTTTGGGGGAGGTTTAGACTTGACATTAGGAAGAGGTTTTTCACTGAGGGAGTGATCCGATTTTGGAGCAGGCTGCCCACAGAGGTGGCCAAGTTACCATCTCTGGAGGTGTTCAAGCTTATTGTGGATGAAGTGCAGAGTGGCATGATCTAGATGTCAGGTTTACTTGATCGGTTTTAGGTTGGACTGGATGACCTTTAATGTCTTTTCCAGCCTCATCACTACTGTGTTACTGTGAGATCTTCTGAAGGCAGCAGTGCCAGCGCTTCCAGGACAATATGAAGCACTTGGAAGATGGGATTTTTCATAGAAGAGTTTATATTGTTAAGATAGTAGATGATATATAGTGACACTGTGATGAATTTAACATTTATAAATCCTTTGAGCTAGCAGTAGCTTTCAGGATACTCAGCAACTGAAACAGACTTTAGTCTATCATTTGTAGATTTGTATTGTAAGCAATGGTGTATTACTGTTAAGTGCAGAAATAGTTTGAAATTAGATAGTTGCTCTCAAAGACAGTAAGCGGTGGAATTCTGAGTTGCTTTAAGAAATAATACAATTGGCTTATCTAGAGAGTCAGAGGCTTGCTAAAATGTATTTTTATGTTGTGATGGCATGGTTTTGTTTCAATTGAAGTCAGCACTAATATTTGCTTGCCCTTAAAATTAAAAAAAAAAATCTGTAAATTGGAACATTTCCAAGCAGTGTTACCTGTTCTTGTGGTACGGTTGGCTTCTGTGTTTCAATATGTAGGAAAAGGACAGCTTTGCTTCTGTGCTGCTTTAAGCGTGCAGGTAATTCTGCAATTAGAAGATTAGTGATTGGCTGCTATTGTAAACTTTTTCTGCTTAAACTGAAACATTCAATGATTCTAGAAAGGCAGGTGGTTGTTTGTTGTGGGCTGATAAAGTGTTACCTCATTGTTCATTCTGAGAACCAGAAGCTTAATGAGACTCTACACCTGAATGCAAGGTTCCTTTGACTTCTTATTTGAGTTTTTTCATCCATACCTGGAGTTTACCTCCAGCTCTTGTGGCTTAAAATTTTCTCTACTGTAATAACGGCCGAAACGGGCCTCAGTGACTTGAACTGAAAATGGAGATGGAGGAAACATACTGGAAAAAAAAGAGACAAATGGAAACAAAAATAAGTTTACCAGAGTCTGTATGGTTCATGTTGTCATAGAATCCTGTGACGTGTGGGGAAGGAAATCTCTGTTTTTGGAGGCAGACTCTTTAGTTAAGAGCTAGTACTTATTTTTTTAGATTGCATACATCTTGCCAGGCTGACTGGAGCAGACATTATCATTTTGCTCCCTTTTCACTTCTTGCTGTGGAAGCAGATGTGTTCGTAATGTGGCATTGGCTTCTTTGGAGAGCCACATTAATACTGTGCCTTCACCTGCTCTGAAGATGGCCTGTGTGTGTTGCCCATGTTTGACCCTGCATTTGGCTTTTGGGCTTGTGCTCAGCTGAGTGAATTTCACTGGTCAGTAGGAAGAGGATTCCACACTGGAAATGTGATTACTCTGGTATATGCTGAAAGCTTAGAAACATTCCCCTTGATTTCAGTGGGTGAACCCTGGGATGGAGTGAACAGGAGTGCTGGAGAGAGCTGAGAAGTTACACATTGCCTTTTTATCTGGAACTGAGAGATGGTGTCATACCTTTGCCAGCTACTTCGGGTAGGTTAGAGAGTAAGGGAATTAGGAACCAAGGAGATTAGAATAGAGTAGTATTTTTCTAGTTTTGTAGTTGGGGAAAGTCGGAGAAGTTTGTAGGGCAGTAGATTCCTAAAGCTGTGTGGTAGTATGTGATCTGTCTTCAGTGTGATTACAGGTGGGTTAAGAAGAGGGGCCCAGTCTAGTTCTTGAGTCTAAGCAGAAATGGTCCAAACCTATCAGAAGAGTACTGCAGTCAACAGCTGAGGACACATCTTGTCGCTCTGTGAGCATTGCTCTTGGTTGGGTATCCATGTCTTTGTGGGAAGAAACTGGAACTAGCTCCTACTCCAACATATTGGAAAGTTCTCTGACTGAGAAGCAACTTTTGGTTTCCTCGTTTTCTGTCACCGTGACTGTGTACACATATTATACAGAAGTGAACTAGTACAAAAGACTACCACAGGATATACTTGCTTCAGAACACCATGCCTGATTGATCAGTTTTTAAAAGAGTGAGAGTTAAGTATTACTAAACCTTTTGCAGATTTAGAGCAGAGATCTGAATCATAGCCTTTCACATCTTGGAACTTGAGTGTCCTTTAGTTCTTGATTTTATTTCAAAAAATACACATTGTGACTCAGCAAAAAGGCCATGCTGTTTGTTGTTCTTTTCTAATAGGCTTATAAATCTAGAGCTTTGTCTCCTTTGCTTTTTTTAAGCACCAAAAAGGACAGCTTGTTTTAAGTTGAATGAATGTGTCCCTTGACATAAAACAAAAGGATTTTTTTGTCAAGATTTTTCATCTTGTGGAGAAAAACTGAAAGAAATGTAAGTTCAGTTAACTTGAGCCTGATTTTCTTACCCTCTCTATGGTGATTTTTTTTTTTTTAATGACAGCTATACTGAATTATTTGCCATCACCTAGGTTCAGATCAAAATGCCAGTCCAGCATCATGATAAAACTTCAGTATGTCTCACATCTTTGAGTGTTGGATGGTGAGACTTAGTATGAATGAAAGTTAGGAAACGTTTGGAGAATATCCATACGTAGAAAAGAGATTGTCTCAGTAGGCAGTGTACCCCTGAAGAAGGTTTCCTTTATACCCTTACTAAAAATTACACACATCTGCAGTGGTTCTGCTTGTTCATAGAATCATCAGGGATTGGAAGGGACCTTGAAAGATCATCTAGTCCAGTTCCCCTGCCACAACAGGATCACCTAGACCAAAGTTGCACAGGAACACACCCCGTTCTTAAAGTTGCCTATTTTAGAGAGTAATTTTTGGGAAGACAACCTGACTTGCATTATTGTTTCATTTCTCTAACTAGAAGCAATAAATGGAAAGCAAATAGATTCACTCTGTGGGAATAAAACAAGAAAACCCTTAATTTTGCTTATTGAAAGCATAAACTGATATTTGAGCAATTGCAGTTCTGCAACTCTGTGCAGCTAGAATAAACATTTTTAAAATGAGTTTGTATTTTTTGTCATTCTTGTAGGATACTTTCTTTGCAGGTAAGTTGTTTCTTGGATTTCAGAGTTAAGCGTTGATTTTTTGTTTTGTTTGGTTTTTTTCTCTATAGAAACATGAAGATACAGACTGCCCATGTGTCATGGTTTCATGTCCTCATAAATGTAGTGTTAAAACACTCATGAGGAGCGAGGTAAGAAGTCATGCCCAGCACTACGCTGAAAAATGAAGTGGTTTTTTAGTATGATCTCGCAAGAATTTTGCCAGAAGCCATTTCCATATTAAAATGTGAGATCTAAAGAAAAGCTTTTTCTACCACACAGTTAAGTGTGATAAGATTCTAATATTTTTAATGATTTATTGAAAAACTATTTTAAAATAAATAGTTTTTAGTTGTGTTATTATTACCCTTGACTTGCCCAAGATAAGCATGTCTTTCCTATTTAATGTTTTACTGGTCATTTCCCTGCCATTCCCCCCATTGAGCACAACAGAGCAGCATCTTAGGGTAGTGAGGTTGTAAAAAAAACCCGAAAAGAGTAGTTTAAAATTTAGTGCACATTGATGAGAATTAGTCAAGACTATAAAAATCATATAAATTTGTGGAATCATTCCGTGCAAGAACTTAAATTATTACAAAGTCTGTTAAATTTGAGGAAAAAATGACTGACGCTTAAAGAATTAGTGTAAGATACGGGGTAATATGAGCACAGCATTCCAACAGCAGATGCAACTGCATAAAAACCTCTCTTAAGATTTTAGTAACAGATAGAGCAGATCAAAAAAAACAAACTCTACATGTATTTTTGAAACAGATCCATGATCTTGTATGTTAAAAGATGCAAGTAGCATCTGTCAATGTGCATTATTTTTGCCTAAAAATAGATGGTACTATGTATGGGAAAGAGCACTCTGTGAGCTTTGTTTAAGGAAAGTTAAGTTTCTGATCTGAAGAGGTGCTTTTCACTTTTCACTGATACTCCTTGCTGAGTTGGATTCATGCTGTTTTTCAGTTACATGTATAAATTATTAATTGCATAGTGCAGAAGGCACATAAGGCTTCTGCCAAACACGGGCAGCCTTTTCCCCAGATAGTGAAATATACATGGGTGAAGTTACTGTAACTATAATGAACAATGGAGTTGCAATGAAAAGAGAAAATATATCTACTGAGCCAATTCTATCTGTGCACGCTTCTGAATTTAGGTCCTGGTTTTGGAGCACTTTAGACATATTCTTCAATGTTGAACTCTGCAGTTACTTTACAAAGAGACCTATCTGAGTGCTAATATGAATTGTCCCACTAAAGTCTAGGCTACACACCAACAGTCAGAATTGGGTTCTGAAATAATTGGTAGAAACAGAATTTTAAGCAGTTGTCTTGCCCTGCATCATCTGTTGCTGTATATTTCTGATTCTGTGAAAATGTCTAATGTTACTTAGCTGCATTGCTAGGGACAACGATTGATGCAGAAAATGGAAAAATGCTAGCCTAACAGTTTGAAAAAAATGTAGCATACCTGTGTAGATCTTAATGTAGTATAAAAAGCAATTTTTCATTTTTAATTCATAACTTTGGCGGACTTCTATTTTTGAGAAGTTGAAAATGTGGCATTCTTCTAAAGCCCATGATACAATTTTCTTGTTTGGTCTTTCTTCCTTCTGTTCCATGTGTCTTTAGAAACTATACTGTGAATGTCTACAGGGAAGTTTTAGAACATAACAGGAGTGTATCAGAGATGAGTGACCAGTTGCATCTCAGTATCAGATTTTAAAGATTGCCCCATCTGTTCAGACCTGCATATTCAAAACAGCATGAGTTCACCATTTATTTCTGTGGAGGTGGATGCGCAGATGCACATAGGGCTTGTGGTGTGGGGTTTCAAACCAAATTTTGAGACCCAAAACAGTGATGCTAATTGAGGTGCCAGGCTCTAGCTCCTGTCTGCTTTGTGGGAAATAAATACAAATGGCAGATCCCGTTTTTGAAGAGAGTGTTTGTTACACTAGCCTTCCCAGAAGTGGCTCTTTGCAGCAGCTTTAGGCAGTTTGCATGCAGCTGCTGCCTTCTGTGCTGCAGTGCTGCTGTCTGTATATATGTATTCGCTTCTGTGAATTGGTTTCTTTTTAATAGAAAAGTGGTCTGTGTTCATAACAGTCCAAGATACCAGAATAAAACTCAATCTGGGAAAATGCAGGCATTTTACTAATCAGTTATAATCATGTGTACTACAATTTTTTTTTTTTACTGCAAGTTACTTTGATGTACCTATTCTAAAACTGTCTGTTTCCTGCAGTGCTTGTTTAGTCTTTTTGTGTAATTTAACCATTAAATTTAAGCACAAAGTATTGCATGTTATGTTTTGAGGAGTTGGTTCCTTGTGAAATTAGGTGTAGAAAAAAAAATACTTTACTACAGTGAAACTGATCTTAAGACTTGGTCAGAACACAGGCCAAAAAATCACTCATTGAGAAAAGATTAGCAGTTCACTAAATTAAAGTGCAATTATGTAAATAACTGTAAAGTGTGGTTTTTTGCCTTTTTTTTTTTAAATTGGGCTGCCTCTTGGAAGAGTCTTCAGTAGAAGTTTCACTGTACTTTAAATGTATCATTGTATACTGTACTGGCATGTGCGTGTGGTTTACATATGTGTATATAGAATATTTGCACTTTAAATCAGACTGGAGGAAATATACACACGTGTACTGTATGTTCTGCAAACTGCACACAATACAAACCTGATAACCTGTGCCCTTTGTGTTTTGAGCATTATCATGCAAACGTCTCTTGCCAAAACTCACATTTTTTTCCTATTGCAGTTGAATGCACATTTGTCAGAATGTATTAATGCCCCAAGTACCTGTAGTTTTAAGCGTTATGGCTGCACTTTTCAGGTCAGTATATAACAATTGTACTTCCCACTTCATGCAAGTCTGCAAATAGAACCTAACTCTTTGACATGAAAGTTCTGGACTTCTCTAGTCTTGGTTAAGAAAAAGTCATCCAGTTGCACTGAGTAATTACACAGCAGATGTTTGGTTTTGCATTTTAAAAACAAACTATTTTATAAAGCCCACACATTCCTGCAGTGGTTTGGGAGTTCAGTTGCTAGGAACATCTTGATGAAATAGGAAGATGACACATTTGAAGAACTTGTAAAGTTAGAGGAAAGTCACTTTCGTTCTTCAGAAAACAGACTAGTAACTGAAGTGTTTGCTATGAAAGTAAGTATTTTGTTGAGCTGAGTGTGTTTTACATTTTCTCATTTGTGGGTCTTAATATTTTTATTCAGTTTAAATGTAGATTAGTGCACTTAAAACTTAAGTTTAGATGTGCATTCATATGTCTGCATGCACATTGATGTATAATCTAAAGCATGAAAATCCTAGATTTTAATCCTAGCAACTCCTGCGATATTTTAAAAAATCAAAGCCAAACCTCAGGATTTAGTATTGGCAGTATTATTCCAGTCTCTTCCAATATTCTGCTTCCCTTACCAGAGATCTTGGGGAATTTGAATGATTTATACAGCAAAGAGATTAGTTAGGAATTTTTTGAAACTGCTGACAGGAAAAAATGGAGTTTATTAGACAGTGTGATTCATTTGCTAGCCCATGATAACCTAGAGACGAGAACTGTAAGCAACAACACTTCTCAATAAACTACTTCCTGCAGGTATTTCCAGGTTCCTAAATAATGAGCATTCATCATAGTGTTAACAGAGATGCTCTTAGTGGTAGAACTGGTCAGTGCTCTAACCCTGCCCACTGTTATGTCGTATGTATTGCCATTCATTTTATGTATGTATATGTGTGCATATATGTACATATATCCACATATATATTTTTAGTATTTTATATAGAGTACATAACTTGAGGATCATTGAAACCTTTCCAGTAACTTTTCTTACCCACCATCAAAGGTAATATACTCTGCATTGCATTACACCTACTTCAGTAAGTGTTCTGCAACAAAATACAAATCAAGCAATATGGTCTGCATCTTATGTACTCTGTATATGATCTATGTGTGTTCTGTAAACTTTTTATATAGTGGTTATTTGTAACAGCATTTATAGGTTGTGCAGAGGCAGCATCTTTTAGTATCTTAGCATGACAAACCTGGCATTGTAATACCTCTCAAAGTAGTTTATAAAGCTGGCAGTTTCCAGTGGTGATAAATTTATCTTAAATATTTGTCTTTAATACTCAGCCTAGGGAAGATTTACTGCTTGTGAAGCTGATCATGAAATAGAACAGAAGTTTTAAAATATGGTTTGGGGAATTGAACGTTTTAAATTTGGTATGACTCAAGAGTTTTATTGTGCTTTCTTTATTGTAAAGCTACACAGAAGGCTTTAAAATACAATTCATTTTGTAAATCTTGTTTATCTTTGTTGTCCTGATGTATTAAGCTCACTGGATGGAGATACATGGCAGTTGTATGGAGCACTTGCTATGTCAGATTATTCCTGACCTCTGTAAATTTCCAAGTAGATTCTCCCTTCTTTCTACAGTTCTGCAATATGCATTCATGAACCAAAATATACAATGTTGGTTCGGTGTCTTTATATACTTTTTCTTTATAGGTTTAAAGAAGTGGAATTGGCTAAAATGTATAAATTCTTTGTTGTCACAGGGAACAAATCAACAAATTAAAGCACATGAAGCCAGCTCAGCAGTGCAGCATGTTAACTTATTGAAAGAGTGGAGCAATGCTCTAGAAAATAAGGTATATCTTCTACTCANACTGTGCAGCAGTACAGTTAAAGTAAGCTCCAAAACCAGTCAAGCCTTTTAGCGTATCTGGTAATAATTTAGTTAATCACTTTACTCACAACCAGTACTGGATTTCCTCTTTGAGCTGCCTTCTTACAAAAGGGAGGGTTCAGTAAGCTATGGCCTCCTTATGCACTATGGTTTTGCTACCTCAGTATTTTTCCAGACATAACATTCTTAGAACTATCATATAATAAACCAGTCATTATTTTACTTACTTTTGTTAATGACCTGTAAAGGTTAATTAAATTTAAACTTATTGTAATTCATGGTCGTGACGATTTCTACTTTAGTGCCAGAAATAAAGTACGTGTTGCAGAGCTTTCTTTGGGCCTCCTAGTTTTAGATTCTTTTGGGATTTGGGAGATGCTGGAAATCATAGTCGTATCAGCTGTGGTCTTGCAAACAATTTGGATGACTTCATCTTCTATTCAGCAAATAAAGAAAAAAAACCCCTCAAAACTTCAGAATAAATCACAATTTTCCTGAATCTTTTTTCAAAAAGCTTTATGTAATTGACATTAATGTTTCTGCTATTTTTCTTTAAATCCCAGAATTACCTATCTGTGCCACAAATGTAGGCAGAAGAGTTAAGGGCCCCCTCAGATTTTTCTAGAATGAGTAAAATAAGAATAACAATACTAGTGTAAGCTCAGCAACAGTTATCTGTGACTTGTAACTTCTGTAATTTTACAGCAGACCACTAGCTTGATTATAGTAAATGCTGTCTAGAAAGTGTATTTCTTTCTTGACCTAATCATCTCTCATGCATGGGTTTCTGCAGTGGTCTGCAGGAGTTTTAGTCTTAAAGCAGAATTTAACAGGAACAGCAAAATATGATATTGTCCTCAGCACACTTGTCCCTCGACTGTTGGTTTTTGAACTTGAAAACCTGTAATGAAACCACTGAACCTGTGAGAGTTAAGTGTAGCTTGGATTTTATTTTTTAAGATAGAATTTTAAATGCATACTTTTTTCCTAGTTTGATCAGTAACAACAGATAAGTTTGTTTTTACACTTGAATCCCTTTTTTAATGTAGGAACTGTGTATTTTTCAGTTTTAACTGATACAAACTCATACCCTTAGTTATTTTTTGTTAATCTGATTAAACCTATGCATTTTATTTTATATCATAGTAAGAAACCACATTCCCTGTGACTTCCAGAACAGATCATGTTCTGCCTTTTGTCGGTGTCCTGAGAGGTGCTTTGTCATTTAGAAAATGCCCAGGAGTTCTTCAACTATCTCCTACAGAGCAAAGAGAATATACACTTCTTCTATGTTCAGTTTTTTTTCGTTCAGGACATTATTGCTTATCATTGTCCATTTATTTTGTTTTTTCTTTTCACTTCCTGCTTTGTAGATTTCTTATGTTCATAATAAAGAGTTGAATCATTTGAAATCCCAAGACCATGCCAAGTTACCAAAATAGCTAACCACATATCATGAGTCAGTGACTTCATTCTGGAGAAGGGTAGCTAAGTGATTTGTGATTTCATTGTTCTGTTCTTTTGAGACAAAAATGATGCATTGAAGAACAACAATACAAGGTCAACTTGGTTGATGATGATCATGAAGTCATGCTGCTGCTGAAATCAGTGGAAGTCTTGGTGGTTTCTGTAGGGTCAAGATTTCATTTGGGGGACTCTCTTGTAGTATGTATGGAGGGAAAAGGAGAAGTTGCCTATTCCCAGTCACCACGTTCTTCAACAGTACTGGTGGAGTATGCAGACTGCAAAGCCTCTGGGAAGTCAAGAGTTTGCTATTGTAATGGGGCTGTTGTCAGAGTAGTAAGAGAAGGTAAAATGTAAAATCCTGAATCAAAACTTTGTGGGGTAAATTCAAATTTGGTGGTTTATTCACTCTGTGATGGGACAGACTTGTATACTGAACTTCCATGGGTTTTGTGTTCTTGGAATAATGAGTTGAATATAATTCAGTGGCTTCAGCACATTCTTAAAGTAATCTGGTATAAATTTATCTGTTTTAATATGTGACTTAAGTATGGGGCCTGTTTTAATACAGATTTTTGAGACATAAGATTTCTTCCATTGTTTTGTAGTAAGCAGTTTTTAAAAAGTGCTGGATAAGAGCATGCTTTGTCCTAGGAATGTTTCAAATATGACAAGGAGGTAAAGCAAGCTGATATATAGGTTTTAAATAGATGCTGCATTTCCTTTACACTTTGTTTTTAACCGAAGTTCCATAGACTTAACGCCAAATGGAATTACAAAACTGCATTTCGTATTAAAAGATTTCTTAGTCACAAATTACGACTGAACTGCAATTACTGACTTGGCAGTGACAGTTCTGTATGATTAAGAGCTGCAGGACATAATTCTGTTTTTTCTTGTGTTGTATAAAACTGTGTGGAAAATGTCAGTACAAGACAGACCCACATTCTATAACTGGTACCGAAATGGAAAGGTAATGTGCATGACACAGAGTGTAACTGCCTTGTGACTGGGAGGCCTGGGGAGGAAACAATGACAAAAGAGGATATAAAGATCATAATTAATTGCACTTTCATTCATTAAGGAAAAGGAGGATGGGAAGCTTTAAAGTGACTATGTATCAGATGCAAATATGTGGGAGACTGGGATGCTAGCTGAAATTTAAACTTAGTACTTCAGCATGCATTCCTTCAGCCTTGAGATTGTTTCTCTCTCTGCACTGGCAAAATTAGCTTTGTGTCATTTCTTTTGAGCCACTTCTGCCAGTTTTTCCATCTGTACATTGCAGAATTAATGAACGTGTGCATGTGCACACGTGCTATGTTATGTTTTGAAGTAGATCCGTACACACAGTATGTTATCTCTGGTTTTTGGACCACTGACTGATGGACCTGTTGTATGCCTGCGGACTTTGGCAGCCCCCTGTGTCATTTAAGCCTAGTGTAGAGGTTGAAATTCTTTACCTTTTAAACAGGCTGACTTCTTTAGTCTAGCAATGCAGTAACGACAAATAATTAGACTATGTCTGATTAGGGGGCAGTTAAGGTGATGGAATTTTACAGTGCTACCCATATCAGGAAAACATGGCTAGACTTCAGACTAGCATCTCTGTGGACGTGGTGCTGGTGTGGTTTCTTTGGAAACATGTAGCATCCAAGTAATTGGTCTTAAGTGTGGAATGTATACCAAGGCTATCTTGCATCAAAAGTGATGCTGCTTCTTATCTGCATATCTGTGGAAGTAGTTAGGCGTGTCCAAACACTTGTTTTCTGTGGTTTTGCTGCTGAATAATTTTGATTTTTGCCTGGGTTAAAATGAAAATCTATTTTTTTTTAAAAGCACCACCACAAAGAAATCCCCTTCTCCAAACCGCGCTAATGAACAGAACACAGAATAGTGTGTTGGAATATTTACTGCATAACTTTCACTCCCAAGGACATTTAAAGTATGACATTCTTCTAACAAGGCTCATGTTTTAAAATGAGAATGAATCACTAGTGAATGAACTTAAAAAAATGTCAATACAGAGAGAGAATATAATCCACAGCCTGTAGCTCTCAAGTCTTTTCTAGTAATAGGCATCATTGGATTTTTCTTAAAATGCATGGATCCCTTCTGTATTCTCATTCCAAGGGTTTTCATCACCATGACATTCTGTAAAGCCAATCAGATGGTGTTTTTCTTTAAACTTGCTATAGGTGAGTTTAGATTGGAATGGTTGAGGAAGACGAATGTTCCCTTTCCCCATTAGCTTCTCAGCCCCTCTCTAGAATCCTTTCTTCTCAGGCCCCCTGTTCTTAACACTGGTGTACAGTTAAATAGGTTGTTTCTTCCAAACTCCAAACAAGTCCCAAGTCAGTCAGTGAAAACCAGGAAACCAAAACATTAAATTACAAACTAAAGATTATGCTTAGCTGTCAGATGTTTGGGGGTTGTTTATTTGCAAGACACAGGCAAAGATTCTACTGGGATCTCATCCCTTTCTTGTGTGTAGGATAGCTTAAAACTAACAAAAGTTACAGGTATTTTTAATACATTTTGGCAGGAGTAATTGTAGAATTTTTTCCAGGTGGCCTTGCTCCAGAATGAAAGTTTGGAAAAGAACAAGAGTATACAAACTTTACATAATCAAATTTGTAGCTTTGAAATAGAAATTGAAAGACAGAAGGAAATGCTGCGGAATAATGAATCTAAAATACTTCATTTACAGGTAAGAAATTTAGAACCTCCCCATTAAAGCAGAAGTGGTAGTAGCTGCTTTTCTGTGCCATTACTCTTGTGAAGTGAGGTGTTCTAATTAAAAAATGGGTGAGAATTTACCTTTATAAAGCTATTCTGCTTTAAATTTCTTTTTCTTCTAGTCAGTAGCTGGTCTGCTGGAGTAAGTTGCTTCACTAAAACACAGTAGTTGCCTAGCCTATGCTAAAACACAACTCCCTATTTAAAAAGGGAGAAGATTGAAGACAAATTTACCAACTTTATCTGAAAAATAATCAAGTATTTTCTTTTCTGCAAAAAATAACTGCTTTGGGAATTCCTATTGGGTTGGACGACAAGATTAGAACCTTAAAATTGTCATTATGTATAATGTATATTTCTTTTCTACTTACTGTTGTTTTAAAAAAATATTAATAATGAGTGAGATCAATCTGGGGTGAAATTAATTCAAACGTACACAATGCATTTGAATTAACTTTTTAAAAACCTTGTTTTTCTTGTCCTTCTGAGGAAAGTGTGTCTAATTATTCCTTTGTCAGTAGGTCTGAGCTTCTTATTCTGTGGTCTGGATCACCTGGCCACAAACTGTAGTCAAACTAGAAATAACTCTGGGTACTCTAACATGGTGCTTGGCCCAAGCTGAAATTTTTTAGTTTGTATTCAGGGCTGACTTCAAAAGTGGATGCTGGGTATTTATGTTAACTTGCATAATACTCATCACAGTTAGAGAAACCTCAAGGAATACTTAGCAAGCTATTGTGGAGGTATCATTTACACATTATCATAGTCTGTATGCTGCTAGAATATCAGCATCCAGCTTAAAGGAATGTCTTTTTTACTTATTTAATTATTTTCACATATTGATAGCCAAGAAAGATACACATCCAAACCCAAGTATGGCTGAAATGAAAGGCTAGCAAGTTCAAGAACTCAGAACCTTGAGACCCTTACTGTTACTTTATTAGGAAACCTTTGACAACTGCAGTATTTCTCCTTGTAGCACTTCACTTCTTTCCTGCCCATGTCCTGCCCATGTAATTAATAGTTTAACCTGCCCCTTAGTCAGTGTCATTTGACATTATGGCTGCATGCTTACAATATTGCGTTCAACACTAGGAAGCCTAATCCTCGTGTGTATTGATATTGCTGATTGAATCTACCAGTAGGTAAGTTAACTTATAAGCCAGAGGCTTTTACATGTGCTGCCTCAGTAACTGGAGTAGAGGTTTTCATGATTGTCTGGACAGATTGCAATATCTTTTATTTCCTCAAGCTGTAAGTGTTAAGAAAATTATTTATAGAACAGTTTGTTTAGGAAAAAACCCACAAAACAATGTTGTTGGCAGGTTCTACAGATGGCTTTTTGGTAGTAATAAGTACTGGAGATGTGTGGTGTTTAGGTTTTTTGTTTTCTTCTCCCCCTTCCTGTTCACTATTTCTTGCTAGCTATTTTAGTGTAGTTATTTTAAAACAGACTCTGTTTGCAGCTATTTCAACCTCATTCCTTCCACTTACTGGAACTACCTAGTTTGGTCAGGTTGTTTAGGGCATCCTATGAACACACCTCAATTTGTTCTTCCCTGAATGATATGATTAAGCCTCCCTCCATTGCTTACCAGTGGTTAAAGGAACTAGTTGCATGTTGTGAACCTTCTGAGTTGTGTTGAGCAGCCATGGATGTACAAGAGTAACAGATATTTATATTGTAGAATTAGCCAGTTTAGGTCTGGATGAGCACTATTTGCTTAGTCCTCCAAGTCATACAAACACCAGTAATTTATAGTACAGTTTCAGTGTCAGTTGTCACATGACCATTGACTTGGGAACTGTGGTTCACTGACTGGCATCATCTGCATTGTGAAATGTTGAACACAAGTACTGTAAATGTATCAAAGATGTCTGAACACTGCCAGAAACCTCAACTTTGATGTTTTGATTCAGGTTATTTTTCTAGGTTTCTAGGAAAAGTGTTTTTACCAGAGACATGATACTTTTCTAACTGCTGTCCTTTGGCAAGGAACTTTACCATCCAGTATTCAGTCTTTCTTATGAGTACATACTGATAACACAACTCTTGAGTGTGAACATATGAGGTACTTAAAAGCATAAAAAGCTGTAACCTTAGAAATATAAACCAATTTGATTGATAATCATTCCTTCAGAGGAAGATGATGTATGATGGGTTTTTCCTGTCAATAGTACACTTAGTTCTTTTTCTAGTGTGTTCTTTAGCTTTTTGGTATTGCTTTATCGCTTGCAATGGAGAGGCCCATGAGGAACATGTGAAAAGAGAGATAACCAAAGGTACAAATTTCCTCAGTTCCTTATGACAGTTTCTAAATTCTTTTAGCAATAATAGTGCTAAAATTCTGGAAATTGTTTATTAGAAATAGTCAACAAATCCTAGAAGAAAATTAACATTGAGAAGTGCCCTCAATGGCTTGCCAGGCATATAACTCTGGATTAATGATCTGGAGAGGTCAGTTACTGGAGTAAGAAGTGCATGCAGAAAATGAATATCTACTTGAAAATTTATGAGTACAGTGTGAAGCATCTGTGTGCTTTCTAATGGAATAATTAGAGTGAAATTCTCCACTGCTGCATTAAATTCAGGTTTAGTACATGAGTATCTCACAGCATGAGGGAATTTGACTCCCTGTAGGGTAGAAAGATAAGCCATCCTGCTGCTTTTTAAGAAAGGCATACAAGTCTGTTTTGATTATTTTATATTACTTGAATTCTCATGAAAATATGCAGGAGATAAAATAGTACATGTGGGCCAACATATAGCAGGAACAGCTAAGAAACAGAATTGGCTCTACATCTACAAAGGTAGAATGTTGCACACAGGTTAATGGAGAGAAATTGGTTTCTAGTAACAACCTTTATTAAACTCTTCCCAGAAGGATACCATGAATTTCTTCTGCATCTTTACCACCTTCCAGATTCATCTAAACGTGTATTTATTTGTTGTGTTTGATATTGTGTTAGTGCCAAGAGGTCTCAGTTGGAAATGAGAGCATGCCTTTGTGAGGTGTTGTACAAGTCCAGGACTGTTTTCTTGTTATTAACTTGGAGAGTTTATTACTTTATGTAAGAAGGGGGGAAAGGTCAGCCGTGGGCACCTTCTGCTTGTTAATTGTGAAGTGATGGCTGAATCTTGTGGCTCTGCTCTTACAACATTCATTCAGGCCATTCCATGGGGCATTTTCTTTTACACATGTAGCTAACAGCCCTTCCCTGTTTCATCTTCTGATTACATCAGTCTGGGTGAAAGGGTGTGACTGTATTGGTAGCTAATGATTAGTATGTCCAGCCCTGCATTTAAGAGTCAGTACACATTTTTCCTCACAAAGTCATAATTTTGCCAGTGAGATATGTAAGCTTAATTTTAAACACCAACATAGAAATATATAGTTAATCTTGAAATATGTCAAGATTTGCGACACAACAAAATGAAATATTTAGAACAAGATTTCACTAGCTGGCTAAACAAATTGACAGCCTTCACTTACTTGGTACAGACTTCCAGTATTACTGAGCCCTCATGATTAAAAGCAAATGCCTAAAAGGAGAAATGAAGGTTGCATGAGGCAGACGGGTTTTCCCCATCAGTGGGGAATATTGAATCCACATGGCTAACCAAAAGGCAAATGCAAAATAACTTGGTTTTCTTTTTCTATACTAAACTCCTACTTTTTCTTCTGAAGTGAAAAATCATTTTACACATGTTGGTACTGTATGATGCTAAACTATAGAGTTAGAAATCTAACTGTAGGTGGTAGCAAAAGTAGTTTCTTGTCTCATATATGTGCTATCATTTGAATGTCACAACCAATTATGGGGTTCTGGCTAAAATTCCTGCTAGTCCAAATTAGCTACAGTAATGCGAAGTGTCATGTATCTCTTGTGTCAGATTTGAGGTATACTGGAAAATATTTTCACCCTTTTCTGTTTGCAATATACTGAGGTATTTCCAGGGTCATTTTCAGAGAACACTGCCTTTTCTGAGTACTTTTTCTTGAGTGTTATATTTAGCATCTTTCTAAAATAAATGGGATTTTTTCTTGTTTCATTATAAAGACTCAACCAGCAAGTACCTCCAGGTCTCACGAGTTATCCAGTTTAAGAAGGGTGGCAATTTTCTAAGTGTTTACCAGGACAGAAGTGGTAGTTTTGCTTATACACTTGAGGGTTTCAGCTATGGTTATGGGCACATAATAAGTTGGGCTTTGATAAATGATTTATGTGAGCTTGGAGCTTGCCAATGATCTTGCATTGGCTTATATATATTACTGTTCCATGTGTGTTGGAGCACTGATGTATTTCAGATGGGGGAAGTTGTTTTGCTGTTACCCAAAATTAAACACGTGCCCATGAACAGCCACTCAGTTTGTACTATGGTGAGATTTTGTGCCCAGGTTTTGTAAGTACTCTGACACAAACCCCAACAAATACCACCTCGTAATACCAGTAGAGATTCAGAATATTCCTCCTCCATTAAAAGGTGTGGATTTTAAAAAAAAAAATAAATTAGACCATAGTTCCTTGTTTAAAGTGTGTTGATCAGTGGTCTGATATCTGTCTGTGCAGCACTAAAGGTGTTTAGTAAGTACTTAAGATATTTCTGTGATTTTTCTGGGTTTGCATTATTAAAGTATTTCACATAAGAGGAGCATGTGTGTATTGGAAATGCATCTTGTTGTCAATATATTATCCTTGTTTCATATGCATAAATTACTGTCTTTTTTTGTTATTTTAACTTGTAACGTACTGTTTTATAAAGCGAGTGATAGACAGTCAAGCGGAGAAACTAAAAGAATTGGACAAAGAAATCCGTCCCTTCCGACAGAACTGGGAGGAGGCTGATAGCATGAAGAGCAGTGTGGAATCCCTACAGAACAGAGTGACTGAGCTGGAAAGCGTTGATAAAACTGCAGGGCAAGGAGCTCGAAATACAAGTAAGTGTAAGCATGATGGACTGAAGTACCCAGCAGAGCTGTCAGGAAAATAGCGTTGTCCTCTGAATGGCACAGCCATTGTGATTTTTATGTGGAAGTATCAACAGTGCTGATTTTTCTGGTTTGTATGGCTTTTTGTTAACAGGGAACTCTCTAATCCCTGTGGTGATGTGGCATTGCTTCCACACAGTTGCTTAGGCTTGATTTCTAGTCCTTCAATTTCTCTTCACCCTTGTCTTGATTACAGTGTTAGTTCATAAGTTTCTCAGTAAATCTTTGTCAGCTAATCACTTTCAGCAGCTTCTTCACAGTCTCAATATATTAACAAGTCATCTTCTTTTACTCTTCTCCCTCGTGGACAGCTCACTGGTATGGTTATCCACCCCTGAAGCCACCTGTCCCAATACCTCTTACAGAGTTGTATTTGATCCAGTGAAACCTCTCAGATCTGCTTGAGAATAAGGCTAATGTCATGTATTCTGAATAAAAGAATGAAGTGAAAACTGAAATATAGCAAGATAGTGTAGATGATATGTGGTGTTAATTATTGGGTAATTAGTTACTGGGACAAAGGCTATTTAAACAAGTCTGTATAAAGCAATCCTACTTGCTAATTTATCTGCTTCTCAGTATCGTATGTTGACCAGTTTTGCCAGTGCACAAAGATCAGCAGTTTCCTATGAGGGAAAGGAGTCATTAAAAACAGCCTTCCCTCCAAACTAAGAAACTGTATAATATAGAACTAAGCCTGAATTATCTGTTCCTTTGTGATGAACTTCAGTCCTGGTAACAGCACTGTGCTTCTGAGACAAGTAGTGTCTGAGAAGAATACTGAGAGATCGGTGGTGCCTTGGAATCTCAGAGGGATTATGTGGGAAGTGTGACCACTTCCAAGGTCTTCATTGCTAATAACAATCTGCAGATAGTGCTACCAGAGAAAGTTTGTGTAGATGATTTGAGTGTTTGACTTCTACTGCATGTGTGCCTAACACCCATGCCTGTAAAATAAAAATTTCTGATAACATAGATGCTGTAGATGCTGGCTGGCAAACTGTTGTCTGTGGAAATTGCTTCATAGTGGCTGAATGCACTCTGTTTCTTGAGCAAAGTGGTTTTGTTTGCAAAGTAGCAGCTTTGGTAATTTATTTTTATGGTCTTGAGGAAAAAAACCCCACTTTCCTAACCCACGTCTTTCCCATTTTCTAACAGGCTTACTAGAGACACAGTTGAGCAGACATGATCAGATGCTGAGTGTTCATGATATTCGTCTGGCTGATATGGACCTCCGGTTCCAAGTTTTAGAAACCGCCAGTTACAACGGAGTCTTAATTTGGAAAATTCGAGATTATAAACGTCGGAAGCAAGAGGCAGTCATGGGAAAGACTCTGTCTTTGTACAGCCAACCCTTTTATACTGGATACTTTGGCTACAAGATGTGTGCCAGAGTTTACCTTAATGGGGATGGCATGGGAAAGGGGACGCATTTGTCACTGTTCTTTGTCATAATGCGTGGAGAATACGATGCATTGCTTCCTTGGCCGTTTAAACAGAAAGTGACTCTCATGCTGATGGATCAGGGACCGTCTCGACGCCACTTAGGAGATGCTTTCAAGCCAGATCCAAACAGCAGCAGTTTCAAGAAGCCAACTGGAGAAATGAACATAGCATCTGGCTGCCCGGTCTTTGTGGCTCAAACTGTTCTAGAGAATGGAACGTATATTAAAGACGATACTATTTTTATTAAAGTCATAGTGGATACTTCGGATCTACCAGACCCCTGACATATGATGGGGGAGGCAGATTAAACAGAAGACAACTCCATTTGGGGGTTTTATATCAGTTTGTCTTCAATCGGAGGTCCTAAAGCTCACAGAACCACCTTGTGGAACAGATGGGAAGAGTTTTGAAGGCATAACTGCATAGGGTCCAATTGCAAAAGTAGCAACACATTAAGAAATCATACCATGGTGTATTTTTTAATAGAACTAGCAACACTTAAGCTCTGACGAATCACTTATCCACCATGAGGGTAATGGTTATGGTTGGAGAGCATTTTTTATTAACTTATTAACAATCTAGTCAATTGGAGGTGAAAAGACATATACAGTATGTGTTGAATAAACTAATGACTTTTCTTTCTTTAAGCTAGAATGCAAAAAAGAAAACCAACTTCACACGTGGGCTAGCTGGAAATTGTCAGCATGTTAAAAGAAGAAATGAAGAAGTAATGTTGCAATTATGATATTATTTGAAAACCTGAGGTGCAATCTTGTCTGAAATATAGTATATTGTCTTTTTAAGGCCTCATCTGGTCTCTGTTTTAATAATTACTTTGTCAGAAGATTGTGGAAATGTATCCATGTCTTCTCAAAAGTATCTGAATCAAAATCATATTTTTATTTAAAGTTCTATTGCAAGGAAACATTTTATTTTAAAGCTGTTGATAGACTGATATTTCTTGGAAGAAAAATAGAAGATATCAAACACTGGTTATCACTTGTGATAGGAAAACAAACTATTCACTTCTGTTATTTCTCTTTAGAAATGTAAACCTACAATATATGTCGTAGTTAATGACACTATTTCAAAATTAAGGAAAAATCACTCATGGATGCTGTGCATCATTATCAGATTTATAGTTGTTTTCACCCTAAAATAGGGCATTTGTTGAACTTTGGAGTTCTAAACGGAATCCTGTACATTTTTTAAAGTTCTGCCCCATGCTTTCCAAACAAGCTATATATGTTGCACATTCTGCTGTCAGCAGTATATAGTATTTTCAGTATTGGGGAGGAGGATTAGTGCTGAAAAAAGCCTCTGTGTTTGTTCTGTACTAGCAGCCATTGCTTCTTAAGGACAAATCAGCAATGTCTTAATATAGTGATGGTGGCTTGCATGCATACATGTGCCTTAGATGTGCTGTGCTGCTTACAAACCATAGCTTTTTATTCAGATTGATATCTGAAATTGTAGTTTAATTGGACTTTAGGCATAATGTTTAGCCTTTTCTTCAGAGCCCTTAGGTACTTTGCAATGTACAGACTAGAAGCCAAAGCCCATTTGTTTGGCTTCCGGAGTTTCTATGGCTTGGCCATGGTGGAATCCATCTTATTCAGGTGCCAAAACGTTATGCTCAGTGCTCCTATGGAGCTTGGACTAGACAGTCTCCAAGGCCACCATGAAAGCAGGTGACATTTCTCCTCTAATGCCTGTGGTTGTAAGGTGGCATCACTTGAAATGGACCCACCTGAGAACTCAGTGGGCTGTTAATGCACATGCTCATGGCAGCTTTTCATAGCAGACAAGCATCCTGAGAAGGAATGCACAGGCTTCTTTCTTCTAACAGCCTGAACTGCAGTGGAAAGCATTTGCTAGCCCTGAAGTATGCTGATTGCAACCCGCTGTGTTCATCTGCTTCTGTTTAATAGCTTGTGACAAGCAAGTCTAGAGACATAGCCTGACTGCAGTGCTCTTTGAAATCCAAGAGCCACTTAAGCAGAGCAGTCTTGCACCACTGTGTTCTCAGCCTTCATGGGCTTGAAAGAAAACGTTGCATCTTAACCTTTAACGTCAGGTTAGTTTTGAGGCATAGTCACAATTCTGTGCAGTTGAATTCATGCCTTTGTATTTCAGCTTGTCTTTTGCTGTTGTCTTTTTTGGCTGTGCCTTCACACAGTGCCTGCAAAAAGTATTTATGAATACACAATGCATGCTAAGTGGGTTTTCCAGGCTCCTGCTAGAATACTGCCTGCTGCTGACTGTCATAACCGTCAGCAACAACCTGTCTTCCTTGTCTTGCCTTCCATTGTTCAGGTACTGTACTCCATTTGTGGTACATAGCTGTCAACAGGTGCAAGCTCAAATATGGAGGCATGTGCTAGCATTTAATTTCTAGCACAGAAGGAGGACATTCTGCACAAGAGATAAAATATCTATAGATATACCTGCATCTCTATATCTCTAGATATCATTATATGGCACTTGCAGTTTTATGCAGGCTGCATAAGCAAACCCATCACTTACGCTTTAGGGCAAAGGTTCGCTCAACTTGTGTCATTTCAATAATTGTGAATGTGGGCAGCTGAGCTTTTGTGTTTGTGCATCACAGAATTTTACTGAAAACAGGATTCCCAAGTGGAAATGTCCAAAGGACTCTCCTCCCATTGCTAATGCATGTCTTGTAGAGTTAAATGAAACCATTTGGCCATCTCAAAACCAGTTTATGTCCTGTTTCAATCTGGGACTTGGAGGAGATTTCTACTACAAGTAGGGCCCAATATATTCTGCAGATTTGTGACTACAGTTTCAAACTCCTGTGATAGAATTGCTCTTCTCAATCCAGGCTCCTTTAAAAGAGGAGAAAACTGTGTTTCCAGCCTTTGTGATTGAAAGACAACTTTGAAACGTGTGGAAAGTGTAAACTGATAGGGAAGTCTTCCTGAGTCTGCACACAGCCTAAACTAGTAGCTTTAAAGAGATCTGAATATCTCCCCTTAGGGGGATATTGACTCAGAAACTTCACAGGGAAGTTAAATATGAATACTGCTAACTATATTAATGCCGATCACTGTAGCAGAAACATCAGTCACTGTTGTATTTCACAGATCTCTATGCTGCTTTCCACATCTCCCAAGTGCCAAAAGCACCAGCTGCCAGAATCTTCAGCTTCACATGGGCAGCTTTTATAATGCAGTAATGTGCTATCGATATGAAAATATTTTTGCATATATGCTTTTTAATCACAGTTAATAAAATGGAGGCCTACTGCACTTATTTTTTAAAACTATGTGAAGCTGTCAGAGGATTTCCAGTTGCCAACCCCGCATACTGTGAAATTTGAGATCTTGCTACACAAATGTAGACACCGCCTGCTGTGGAATACCTGAAGCCTTGACTGTAACACCCCTTAATCCACAGAACTCGTGGGCCATCTCTGTAGAGTTCTTACTGTGTACATAGAAACTGGTTTCTTCTGCTTTCCAGCAAGGAGTATGTAGCATTTTGTGAAAACAAGGCCACTGTATATTCTCTAAATTTAAAGGAAGATACCTGGTGCTTTACTCAACACTTAGATAATTTAAACTACTTCTCTCATCATTGAAATGCCCTGCATATGTTCCTGACCCAGATAGCCAAAGTTTTCTAGGGACTGTCTGTTTAAGGTGATTTGTGGGGCAACAGTCTGCCCCCAGATACACTCTTGAATCTCGGCCAACTCCTGTGGTGTGCTGTTATTGCAAGGGGGTCCCAGAGTATTTGTTACTTTGAACAGAGTTTCTTCAGTGAAACCTTTTTTTGTCTCTGCTTGGTAATTCTCAGCAGTGCACAAATGAAGTCTCTTGCTGATGTTCTTTCTTGATGATGACACTCAAAGTTACTTACAAGCCTCTTCCATTTCCAGCTTTCTGTAGGGAGATTCCAGTGTGTGACAAGCTGGATTCTGCCCTTTTAGTACCTTCTTCAGGATGGGGTGAGTGCATCTGTTGCCTAGAAAGTCTTGAATTCTAGACAGAATTAAACTGTTTGGGTGTTTAAAGACCAACCTGCACTTCTAGTGCACAGCCATGTCTGCATTGCTTCTCCAGTCTGGTTCAAGGGGTCTTGTTTCAGTTACTGTCTACATGGTACACCTTCAGCTGCTGACCTACAATATGCAATGTTGTTTTCAGCCTTGTACTGTAAATGTTGTTCTTCACAAAGAGAATGTGCAATAGGAAAAGAGATTGATGGCTGGTATAATTTTGATGGGGAAAAATCATCTTGTGGGTAACATGCTAGCTTTCTTATAACTCTGAAATGCAGTTTATTTCCTTTTCCCATGGGTTTTCCTACTTGGAAAAGGAAACTTGAAGATACGTGCCTGTTGAATATCTCAAATGCTAAGGTAATAGAGATTTGTGTTAATTGTAATTTAAATGTTGAACCCATGAATGTTGGGTTGCAGTTGTTTCACTCATGTTTCTCTGCTTGCCATGATTATGGCTTGCTGAGATGGGGTTTAAAAGCTGCCACCTACTTTTATTTGTATTCCAGCATGTGGGATAGGCATTTTACCAACATTGTAGAGTTTCTGTTGTTTTCTTTCACTTTTATGATACTGGTGCTGTTTGGTCCAACACAGAGAAGGCTGTATGGAGTGACAAGGAAAGTTGCCTGTGCCACAGAAGTTAAAAATGTGACTGTGGTATTGATGCCTTGATAAGCTTAAACTATGCAAATATTCAGATAGGTGAGGGGGGTGAAATTCTTGGGTTGCATACCTAATCTCTTAGTGTTTGCTCTGTAAATTACTCATATGTGTGTGGTACATACATATACACACAGACATGCATGCATATGTATATGCAAAGTCTTTATGTAGAAGTGGTGAAACAAAACCCTTAACTCCAAGTTACATTTAGTCAGTTGGTGCAAATACAACTTGCTGCTGCTAAAGGAGGATCTTGACTAAGGGCAAACTTTGGATTTGCATCTTCAAGTTTCAAAAACTTGTATATAGTAAGCAAATCATTTGTTTAGCCTTTCTGAAGACCTTGGGGTGTTGCCTAGTGTACGTGTCCTTCCTTGTACTCTAGTAATTTGGAGATTCCTGTATTTTAAACAAAAATAGTGATGGGCAACTTGTTAACTACAAATTCTTTCCTTTAATTTAGGAACAAAAGTTGATAAAAAGCACCTGGATCTCTTCCTGGAATTCTTGTCCTGTTCAGTCAATATCCCTGTATTGTGGTTGACCTCGAAATCAGGGCTACTGCAATAAAAATTATTGGCTTGTGAATTCAGTCTGCCTGAGAAGACTTTTTAGTGCTGTGTGCAGGCTGTGTATGGTGTAGGAAGCACTTTGCATCTGCAAACATGTTCTTACAGCTGTTTGACTTTTCTGTAAAATGGAAAGCAGTGATAAGATGTGAAGTGACTTGCCCAGAGTCATAAAAAGAATCTTCCCAAGCCAGAACTGAATGAGAGGTTCCAGTTCCCCAGTACTATCTTCAGATCACTGGGTTTTACTCTTTTAATATGTTTCTCCCTTAAGGGAACTGAAAACCAAGGTGACATACCTGAAAGACCCATGTCAGGACAGTAAGGGCTAGAATTGATCATACAAGCTGTCATGATTTGGGGTTGTACGTGTACCGTAGTCCAGATGTTGCTCAGTACCCAGCAGTGCTTTGCACAGCTTGCAGAGCAGAAGGCGGTGCAGCATGTGAGTGTGAATAATAGCAGCAAACGTGTCCTGCTCTTTGTTCAGAATCATCCAACAAAGCATTTGATGCTCCTCTTCACTGAGGAGGGAGAGTAACACTTTAATGTCATGCTTATCTTTCTTCTACTAGCCTGTAGTGTGACTGACCATTTCTTTCTTGTTGGGCTTTTTCTGTTTTTCTTTAAACCAAAATATGGAGGGCTTACATGTTCTTTCCTGCCTCTTAATCCAGGCCTTTGCTGAGAAGCACCAGATAGGAAGGTCATGGAAAACTGTGGACTGCTGATTCAGGGACATCCCTCTTAACATTTAGAAGAGTAGAGATATACAGCATGTAAGGGATCTGACTGCTCCTATTTCTCTTCTAATTCATGGTCAAGACTGCAGCTTCTGTCTTCCATTTCATGACGTTAGTGTAGATACCAGGCTGTGTTAGTTTAATTTTTTTCTCTCCAAGTTAGGATTAGTTCCTTAGGGTTCAAATGAGTTCTAAATTTCACAGAGAAGCACCTGAACCAAAATTCTGGATCCAAACATCCCAGACTTGGTGTGGAATTCAAATCTGGATCCCAACTCTGTGGCTTACTAACTTACCGTATAGGGAAGGATTTGTTGTCTCTATGTGGTGTTTGTGTTTTTTTGGTCCTTTGGAACTAAGCTTTTAATTTGGTTGCCAGTTCTGCAAGGACTTTTTAACTTCTTAGCGATGCCGGTGTTCACACGCTCCATTGCTGGCAGTGCGATGCGTAGTGATAAAATTTGACTCTGTCTAAGGGTTACTGAGATAAACCAGCATTATCATTCGTAAAGGTCATTTTCTTGCATAGTGTCTGAGCTTGGGATTTTAATATAGCTCACATCTGAAAGGACACATCTTCCAACTATGACCTGCATCACTGGCAGAGAGTTGTATAATCTGTACTTGTGGAATGGGAAGGTTCAAGCTTCCACCGTTGCTGATGCGTCATGTAATCCACCTGTTTAATTTTTCTTAAGAGCTGTTGTTTGGTTTACAGTTTTGTTTTTTTTTTCAGTTTTATAGAAAAAAAAACAACCGGGGAAGTTCAGGACTTTTTCTACAAGATATAAAAACTCCAATGATTTTAGTGGTGACTAGAGAGCTGTGGAAAATATCACATTAGGAGATGATGGGCTAAACATAGATCCCCATTTCATTTAGACAAGTAGGATAACCTTTAAGACACATGGAACGATATAATAATTGAGAAAACTAAAGCTAGCAATTGTTTCCAAGAAATTCTGTAAGAAATATCTATGGAAAAAAACCATCAGTGATTGAGCATAATGTACAAATTAATGTGTTTGAAACTTGTGTATCCATTTCCTTAATCTCATCCTCTTCAGTGAACGGTACACTTGTGTTCAGTTTTATGATAAAAACAAAGACCAAAGAAGGCCAACCTCATTTGATTGTGTATATTCTGCCTGTCTTAATTATCAATAGCTGTAAGGATACAGTGCAAGTGATCTGGTAACCAGTGGTTCGCATCCTTTTCTTTTTTTTTTTTTTTGGGGGGGGGGAGTGAAACAACTTAAAAATGTATTATTTATTGCTCAGCAATAACCATGTTGTTAAAATAATAATTAAAAAGGAATTAGCAACATGTCTTAATTTCCCAATAGCATTATTATATGTTGTATTTCAGTTTGGTGTATATTGTGTTTCTGTATTTATTTGTGTTTGGAGGTCTTGCTATGGCTTTTTGTGTTTAAATGCTAATAAAGGACAGTGTGTAAGAGTGTAGAATGCCAAACTCTGAAATGCTAAACTGTGTTATTAAAGGAAAAATAAATCTAAGTAGGAAATGATATTTTTGAAAAAATAACAATGTGTTGAATTTGAATGTCTGCTCTTGACTTGCAAATGGCCATGGAGCATCCTTTCTCCTCTCCTAACCTGCTGTACATTGGCTAGTCAGTGCTTTATGCCTATGCACCTAAGAAACCTTTATTGTAGCACTTTCCTTCACAGGAAACTTGCCATAATTCTTAGCACAGTTCTGGTTTTTGTGTGATAGCGACTGTAATAAGCCAGGCGATAGTGTTCAGTGTTAGTGTCAAGAGTCCTCGTGTGAATAGAGTAGAAATAATTGAAATGGCTTTTTGTTTACCTGCCTATGGTAAACCACTTTCCCAGAGGTGCAGGCAAGGACAAGCAGCGTGGCTTCAAAGCCTGACAATGTAATTTGTTTTCTTCTCCAGTATCATTAGTGACTCTTCCCAAGTTGGAAATGCATGGGGGGGGCACTGTTTGTAATCCTGGAACACACAGTGCAGCAGTCTCTGAGAGTGGTGTGCTGGTTTGTAGCTGGCGAAGCAGTAATAGTGCCCACTGTATTTTAAATTCAGACTAGTGATGAAGAACTCTGGTCCCCTGGGGTGGTCTATGAATCATGTTGCTTGAGCCAAGCACTATGTCACTCTTTGCCCCCACTTCTTATTCCATCCTACTTCTTCCTGAAATTTCCATTTCCCTTCTTCCACATTGTTGCAGGAGTAATATGGGAATGTCCTGTCTTGCACAGAGGCAAGACTAGTGTGTTGGAAAGAGCCACTCCTGCTATGCAAGGACCCAAGCGTGAGTACAACCTGGGCAACAGTGGGTTGTCTGAAAGTGCTGGGTGGCTGAGTGCCTTTTCTTGATAAAATGGAAACGGCAATTCAGGAAGGCAGGCACAGTGAAAAGGGAGCATAGAGAAGTAGTAACCCTCACTGTGTGCAGGATGTCCCAAGGTGGACTTTGCCATTAAACACTGAGAGCAGTCACTAGTGGGCTCTGAGATCCCCCCCCCCGCGCTGCTCTTCACACTTACCACTGATATCTCTATTGGCTGGCACTCAGCACTGCGCTGCCTAAAGCTTTTCACGTCTCCTCGCGGTGGAGTACAAAAAGATGACAAGCTTCTTACTGTCTTAATGAAGCGAGTTTCCTTCAAGGAGAGCCTTTCTAAGGAAGAACAGCCTCTCCTATTGCTGAGGTTGCTCCTCCTCCCAAAATTTTTTGCTTGGTGCTGCTCAAGTGTGACACTTGTCATTACAATGCAGCAGGACAGGTGAGGGGAAACAAACTGCTTTACATGTGGTGGGAAACGCCAGTTCTTTCCTCACCTCCCTGCTCATCCTCTAACAATGAATTGTAATGGAAGTGCTGTGTGGTGCTATTCCTGGCAAGAGTGAGTCTTTACAAAAGGTCTTTGTGGCAAGTCCTTGGAGCTAGAGACAGCTTTATAGTATGGACGGCGCAGTAGATGATTTGTTATTTAGGGTGATGGGAACAGGGTGCGAAGCTCTACTGGACAGCAGAGGTAGATGTGCAGACGTGTGCTGGCCAAGCCTGGATTAGCTGCTGGGTCATCTCTTGACAGAATTGCAGGAGGATTTAAAGATTTTTGTTGAAGTTTGCTAGTGTATCAAGCCTTGGGTTTTCTTGCTATCTGGTAAGGAGAAGTACTTTCAAACACTGTTGGTTCTGTCTCCTGCTTTCTGGGACAGCATGTTTTGATGTGATCAGATCCGTGAATTGCTTGAGGAAGAGGGAATTATCCAGTGTCCAGAACAAAATTTCCCCTGTCCTTTGCCAAAGCTGCTTTTCCATGAGTCAGTTGTATGGTTCCTCCTTGTACACCTGGGCTGAGCCCTGCAGGCTGTTGTCATCAAGTGATACATCTGGCTTATCCCTTGTTGGTTGTCCAAAAGAGGACAAAAGTGGTTGCCCTCTTCAGCAGATATCACAGAATGATGAGGCTGGAAAAGACCTTAAAGATCACCCAGTCCAGCCTAAAACCAACCAAGTAAACCTAAACATCTGACACCTAGATCATGGCACTCAGCACTTCATCCAGCCTAACCCTGAACACCTCCAGAGACGGCAACCCAACCACCACTGTGGGCAGCCCGTTCCACAATCGGATCACTCCCTCAGTGAAAAACCTTTTCCTAATGTCAAGTCTAAACCGCCCCCAATGGAGCTTAAGACTGTGACCTCTTGTTCAGTCTCCAGTGTCCAGGCAGAAAAGACCAACCCCCACCTGACCATAACCACCTTTTAGCTATAAGGTCACCCCTGAGCCTCCTCTTCTCCAGGCTACACAAACCCAGCTCCATCAGCCTCTCCTCATAGGGCTTACCTTCNAGAACTCCATGCCCAGCCTATAGTTCTGCCTGGGGTTGTTATAACCAAAATGCATAACCCAACACTTGGACTTGTTAAAACTCATCCTATTGGAGTCTACTCATCTCTCCAGTCTGTCCAAGTCTCTCTGCAGGGCCCTCCTACCCTCTAACAGATCAATTTGGGTTCCAAAGCTTGGTGTCATCCGCAAATTTGCTCATGATGGATTCCAACCCATCATCAATGAAGATGTTGAACAGGACCGGACCTAACACCGACACTTGGCGGACACCACTAGTAACAGGTGGCCAGCCTGAGTTCGAGTTGGGCTTTAGCCTCCCTAATTTTCCTCCTACACAACCTGACAATTCCTCGATACATGACTCGATTGACCTCGCCCTTTTTCCAGAGGTGGTACAGCCTCTTTTTCCTCACTTAGTTTTTTCAAAATTTCCTTATTCATCCAGGCTGGTCTTCTTCCCCTACAGCTCATCTTGAGACACACAGGAACGGCCTGGTTTTGTGCCTTCAATAATACATTCCTGAAGTATACCCAGCTCTCCTGAACCCCCTTCTTGTAAAGGGCTGCCTCCCAAGGAACTTTCCTAATCAATTCCTTAAATAAACTGAAATTTGCCCTGAGGAAATCCAGTTTGGATGTTTTGTTGAGCCCTCATTTTGATTGGCTATTAATTGAAAACTTAACCATATCATTATCACTGCCTCCTAGATGTAGCTCCTGGGGAGGGTGAGCTCACCCAGCCTTACTTCTTTGGAAGGACCTTGGTATGTACCCTTGTGTTTTCCCATAGGCTGTCAAGAATGGAGACAATGGTCCAAGCCGAGAGATGTATTCTACAGGCTCGGCTGTTGATTGCAGAAGACTCCTTGGGGACTGAATTCCACCCTGTGGGCTGCAAGTTGGTTTAAGTGGTGTTTGGTCCTAGCTCACAGTACTGGTTGCAGCGGGTGGAAGTGCGTGTTTTGACAGCATCGCTGTGCAGAGTAGAGGCACGAGGCATTTGCAGACATAGCTGTGGACACTCCTTGGTTGCTTTGTGCCAAGAAAGAAGCTCCTGCAGAGATTTGGATCTGTCCTGGGTGGTAGAAATTGTACCTATTTCAGCATATGACACCAAGCTGTTGTTTGACTTGAAGATAGAGAAGGTCTAGAGAGGGATTGGGGCAGGCTGGAACGATAGGCTGAAGCCAGTGGCATGAGGTTCAAGGCCAGCTTCTAGATGCTGCATTTGGGTCACAATAACCCAATGCAGTGCTCCAGCCCTGGGGAAGAATGTCTGGAAAGTTGCCTGGCAGAAAAGGACCTGGGAATGTTGGTCAATACTCAGCCAGATATGAGCCAGCAGTGAGCCCAGGTGGCCGAGAAGGCCAATGGCATCCTGGCTTATATCAGAAGTAATGTGACCAGCAGGAGTATAGAAGTGATTGTCTCCCTGTACCCAGCACCAGTGAGATGGAATGAGTCAAAAAAAGGGCAACACAGAAAATGAGGCCGAGGAGAGGCCTTGTAGCTCTCTACAACTAATCAAAAGGAGTTAGTAAGGTGGGTGTTGAGGCTCTTCTCCCTGGTAGGAAGCCAACGAACAAGAGGAAACAGTCTCAAGTTGCACCAGGGGACATTTAGGTTGGACGTTAGGAAATAGTTCTTCAACAAAAAGGGCTTTCAAGCATTGGAACAGGCTGCCTGGAGTAGTGGGGGAGTCCCCATCCCTGGTGGTAGTTATAAGATGTACATATATGATGTTTAGTGACACAGATTAGTGGTGGAATTGGCTGTGCTGATGTAATGTTTAGATTCTATGACCTTAAAGGTCTTTTCCAACAATGTTCATTTCTTCAGGAAATGATTCTGTGATTCTATACCGTACAGCGTTAGCCAGTGGGAATGCAGATGAGGTGTGAGCCTTGACCCAGCCATTACACCTCTAACAGGTGTTCCAGGGGTAGCCAGTGGTGGCACCTAGTTATGCCTTGTGCCAGGACTCTGCCCTCTCTGACTGAGGCCATAGGACTTAATGCAGCAACTGCAGAACAGTTTCTCTGTGTGCTTTCTGGGGACAGTGCTCTTGTGGTTTGAGATTTCTTTGGAACTGCTGCTTCCTGCCAGCGGGCTTGGTGCTGGGGTCACTTTCTAGCTGCAGAGTACTGGGGCTGGTGTGGGAGAAGATGTCCCTTGTACTGCCAGCTGCAGCTGGCTTAAGTGTTGAGAAGAGGTGCAGCTGTACGACAGGGAAATGCAGAGAGATGCACAGTGTCCCCGAAAGGCCTTGGGAAGGGGCTTTGCCCACTGGCTGAAAGAACAGTGTTTCTAGCCTTGATTTTAAATGGTTTATAACTCTGTGCTGGGAGTGTTGGGCACATGTTGGGTGTTGTTTTCCCCCTGTGGTGGGATGTGCTCACTCTTGCCAGGGGTGCTGTGGGCAGCCAGCACTGGGAGAGCTGCTGAGGAGCAGAGAGTTGGGTTGGTGATAAAGAGTAAAATGTCCTGATCTGCTTGTTAGTGCAGCCACCTTCTTTTTAGGAAACTGACTACTGCTTCCTTTCATCTTTACTTCTGTCTTCCTGTAACTGCCTGAGCCACATCTTGCTCTTGTGCAGCCCTCCATTTAGCCAGCAGTGTCTTGGGGTGCTGGCACTAGGCTAGAGAAGAGTGCATCTCGACCTTGGGGAGAGACCCATCCTAAGGGCCAGGTTACTCTGTCCCCTCACTCCTAGCAGCGATGTTGCAGAGAGAAGCTATCTTCAACAGTGCAGGTTTTGCTGGGATTTCTGCAGTTGCCCTGCCCCTGCCTGCTCTAATGCTAAGGGGGGCAGGGTTTCCCAGGCCCTTCGATGAAGGCAAAGCAGATCAGGTATTTCAGACCTGTGCCTGCTAGTGAGGAGGATCCTAGCTAGCTTAAAATCAAACACGTAGCAGCTTTGGTGGGACTGTGGAACCTGTGAGGGTGAAACTGCAGGCAAGAACACACCCTGCATGCGCTCTGCTCCCCTTTCTGCAGGCTGTTATTGCTGACTACCCATGATTTGTATTTTAATTCACTGTCTGTTAACACACAGGCCATCTTACTGCAGCCAGTGCTCACCCCCACAGTCCCCCAAGAGAGATCTGGGAAGTAATGAGAGCACAGAGGCTTTCACCTCAATGATTTCCCAGGGCATCCAGCTCCTGGTGCAGAAAGTGCTGACTGCTTTGGCTGCTGCCCAGGCTGAGTGGCTCTCAAGAGCTTGCAGTTCATGGGTCACATCCACACCAGCAATGGGATTAGAACTCCAGTCGGGTGTGTCTCCGGGTTCCTTTGCAGGGCAAGGTGCAGCTGCCAGGACCGAGCTGGGCTGCAGTGGAGGCGGATCTGCTGTTCTTCTCCTCTGCTGGCAGCACAGCAGGGAAATCGTACCAAGTGGGTAAAGGTTTTAGGAGACTCGGGAGCTATGAGTCCCTGGTCCTCCCCTCTCCCCCAGTCTGCTTAGTTAGAAGCTGTGGAGTGTGGGAGCATGAAAAGTCAGGTGGCGCTGGCCTGTTTCCCCTCTTGTGGTCCTAAATTCTTGCTGGTGTCAGAGCAGAGCTTCCTGTGGTTTGTAACCCCTCCACTGATGTCTCTTCTGGCACATTTCCCGTCTCCTCCTGGAGTTCTGTGAAACCCTGTCTTCTGCCCTTGCCCTGCTTGCACGAGCATCTGCCAAAAGGTCTGTGCCAGAAGGGTACTGAGCACCCAGCAATTCCCCATGACATGGGCCTGTGTCACCATCCACACATCATCCCCTTCCTGGATGCCATTGCTCTCCTCCTGCCCTTTTCCACTCCTAACACATCCTTGTCAAGCCACAGGCCTGGACCTGCATGTGGTCTGCTCTGTGGGAGAGGACAGTGATGATGGGATCCTTCTTCCTGCAGCCGTGTCTGCTGGTGCTGCTGCTAGCCATGCCCTTCCACTGCTGGCAGCCGGAGCCAGAGCAACGTGGCGTTGTGACATGTGCTGACTACTTGACCATATCAGCTGGTGGCCAAAGTGCAAGTCGCAAGTTGTGACTGGGAGCTGCTCTCTTCCAAATGGGCTCATTGAAAATGCACTGAGGCCAGTATGAGTAACTACAAGATGTTCTGCTGGGGACAGGGGCCATGCATACAGTGCTTTGGCACTCACCACCCTTTACCAGGACCCAGTGTGGGTGATGGGGTCTGTTGAACTGAGCTGAGCTGGGGGACCACTGCTCTCACCTCCCTGCTTCCTTCCCCAGCAGTTCTCCCAGGCTCCCAGTGGATGCCAAGGAAATGGGGGGCTTAGAAACTGAGAGCAACCCGCCTTCTGGGACCAAGCAAGACTCTGGTTGTTGCTGGAGAAAAACTGCCTCCCCCACTGGTTTATTTCCTTCTCCTTACAGCCTCCTTTGAGAAGAGCCCATCACATGCTCCTGGAGAGGGTCCAAGGTCCAGTGAAGCAGGAGCTGTGGAGGCCGAGGCTGGCAGGCTGCTGCAAAATGAAGGGCTTGTCCTTCGTCCTCGGTGTCCTGCAGCTCCTCGGTAAGTATGGCCAGGGCCATCCACCATGGCAAGTGGGGTGGCCACTGGGCAATTCCCCATTTGGGGTATGCAGCCCTGGTTTGGAGCAGAGCTCTGTCCCTTCAGATGTATCTTCTATGCAGGAAGGGGAAGGAGGTTGGGATGGAGGTATTGTGCCCGCTGCAGTTCCAAAGCTCAAGTTTTCGTGCTCTGGTTGAGGGTTGGCAGCTCTGCAGTGCAGGACAAGCTCTCTGTTGAATGTGCATGTTGCTGTGATGCTCCGGGACTGACTGTATTTCTCGCGAGACAGCGCTGATTAAGCAGTAGTGTGGGATCTCCAGGGCTGTGGATGGTGCAGGAGGGTACCAGCACAGATGCAAGAGAGAGAAGGATTTGTACCAGGAGACTAACCTTGGTGGACTTGGAACCCCTGCTTGGGGGAGATGCTGATGTGGTGGGTTGGTGCACGGGCTTGTCTCTGCAGGGTAATATGCTGTGAGCTCACCTGGCACAGTCCGTGCTGCTGCAGGAACATGGGGGGCGAGGGGTAGTGCATGTAGCACAGCTGCTGAGCCTTGTGTTGCCTGTCACCTCTACTCCATAGCTTCCCCACACATATCTCCCTATGTCAGGCTAGGGGGTGTGCAGCTCAGCCACACTCATGCAAACAGAGCAGCTCATAGTGGAAACTCATCCCTGCTCAGCCAGACCATTTCTGCAGTGACCCACAGGTAGGAGCGCAACTGTCCCAACAAGCCTTATAGGAGATAGCTCTGTTTCCTAATACACCAATATCTCGGGCAGCTGGACATGGGTGAACCCTCCCTTCCAGCTTCAAACACAGGAAAGCAGCCTGTGTTCTGTGCTACATGTTCTCTAGCAAATGACCTTTCTCCTCTCCCTCTGTCTTCATAGGCCTGCTGGATCTGTCCCTCCTCTGTGATTACCCCTCAACCTTGGTGTTTCCAATATCTGCAAGTTTTATTAGTCCAAGTGGAGCCCAAGGGAAGTTAGGACAATTAAAAGGGAATTCAGGGAACTTGGTCAACTTATTGATAGAGTAGGTCTGCAAATAGTGTTGTTTGATCCCTGTAACAGTGGGGCTTAATAATGTGACACATAACAGAATCCTTCATAAGTGGCTCAAGGATTGGTGTGAACAGAAGAA
>VZRI01008081.1:30947-127300 GCA_013397515.1 Upupa epops | reverse complement strand
GGATGCCCATGTTCCCAAGAGCCAAGCTAGNAGCCTGAACCATCTTATGAATCTATGAATCTCTCTAAAGACCAGGTTGCCCAAAGCCTCATCTAACCTGGCCTTGTGCACTTCCAGGGAGGGAGTATCCATAGCCTCCTTGGGTAACCTGTTCCAGTGCTTCACCACCCTCATTGTGAGGAAATATTTCTTAAGATCTAATGTAAACCTACCCTCATTGTCTGACCACTAGAGTCCCTCATAGATGTTCCTCTCCAGCTTTCATAGGTCTGCTTCAGGTATTGAAAAGCTGCTACTCTCCCCCAGAGTNCAAATCTCTTGACTGAAGGCCTCTAAATTGAAAGAATTTGATACCTGTCACCCCAAACCAAGACAGCCCTCCACTGGATTTGCCCAAAAGTTCCATGCCCTTCTTAAACTGAGAACTTCAGAACTAGACAGGTACTCCAGGTGAGGTCTCACAAATGCAGAGCAGAGGGGAGAATCACCTCTATCGATCTGCTGGTGAAACCTCTATTGATACAGCCCACCACATGGTTGGTCTTCTGTGCTACATTCATGCATTGTCCGCTCAAGTTGAGCTTCTTCTCTGCCAACATCTCCAAGTCCTTCTCCTCAGGACTGCTCTCAATTCATTCACCACCCAGCATGTATTTGTGCTTGGGATTGCCCCAACCTAGATGTAGGACCTGTCCTTGAACCTCATGTGGTTTGTAAGGGCTCAAAACTGTCAAGGTCCTTTTGGGTGGCATCTCTTCCCTACAGTATGTTGAGCACACTCCACAGCTTGGTGTCAGCAAACTTGCTGAAGGTGCACTCAGTGCCACAGTCTGTGTTGCTGATAAAGATGTTAAACAGCAGACCAAAAAGAGACCCTTGAAGAATGTTACTCATAACTGGTTTGTACTTGGGCATTAAGCTGTTCATCGCAACACTTGGAGCACAACCATAGAGACAATTCCTTATTTACCTAGTGGTCTATGTAGTGGTCTATCTAGTGGTAATATCTCTCTATTTTAAAGAAAGGAAGTCATGCTGGACAGGGTCAAATGCCCAGTCTGTGTTCAGGTAGATGACACCAGGTTTTCCACACTTATCCACCAGTGCTGTAACCCTGTCATAGAAGGCCACCAAATTTCTCAGGCATAATCTGCCCTTAGTGAAGCCATGTTGGCTGCCACCAATCACATCATTACTTTCCATATGCCTTAGCACAGTTGCTAAGAGGATCTGCCCCATGATCTTTCCAGGTACAGATGTGAGATTGACTGGCTTGTAGTTCCCCACATAATTTTTTTTCACTTTTTAAATTGGGAGTTATGCTTCTCATTTTCCAGTTGTCAGAAAATTGACCAGACTGCCTTGATTTCTCAAATATGTTGAATAATGGTCTAGCAACTTCATCCACTAGTTCCCTCAGAACCTGTGGATGGATCTGATCAGATCCCATGGGTTCATGAACCTTCACATTCTTTTTATACTCATGAACCTCACCTGCTCCTACCACAAGTGCTATTTCCTTCTACTGGTCCAAGCCTTTAAGTCCTGTGACATGGTCCGAGTGCTTTCCAGTGAAGACTGAGGTAAAAAAGTAATTGAATACCTCAACCTTCTCCATATCCTGGATAACCAGGTCAACTGTTTCTTTCCAGAGGGGTCCCACATTTTCCCTACTTTTCCTTTTCTTACTGATATACCTATAGAAGGTTTCCTTGTTGTTTGATGTCCTTGATCAGACTTAATTCTGTCTGGGCTTTGCCTTCCATAACCTGATACCTGGCTGCACAGACAATTCCAGTGCTCTTGAGCTTGGAATATGTGGTCTTTAAATGTTAACCAGCTTTCTTGGGCTTCTAGTTCCTGCAGGACTCTATGCCATTGCACTCTACCAAGAAGTTAAAGTCTGCTCTCCTGAAGTCCAGGATAGCAAACTTACTGACTGCACTAGAGACTCTGAACTCCACCATCTCATGATCACTCCAGCCAAGGCTGTCCTCGAGTTTCACATTTCCCTCCAGTCCCTCCTTGTTGGTGAAGACAAGGTCCAGCATAGCACCTCTCCTCATTGGCTCCTCTACCACTTGGAGAAATAAGTAATTGGCAATCCACTTCAGGAATCTCCTGGATTTCTTACGCTCTTTATTTACTATTAAATAAATTAAAAACAAAGCTAAAAACTGGAATGCAAGATACAGGACAGGACACTGTGTCCTAGACAGGCAAGGATAATGAGATTGGAGCAAAGTTAGTCTGAGTCAAGAGGTAAGATCCAAAGGGTCTAAGGTGAGCAGGCATTGGGTAATGACTTCTCTGTGTTATTTCAACGAGATTAGTTGTAGTAGAATACCATGTATTGATCTTGGATCTTCACTTTAAAGAAGATACATGTGGACCATAAAAGCGATTTTAGGACTAAAATGGCTCTGTTAGAAGATAGAAATCATGTGACTACAACTTCTAAGAAACTACATGGATTGACTGTTGCTTGCTGAGTGATTTCCTGATTTGGTAACAAGATCAGAAGGAAACAAATCTAAAGAATTACTAAATATTTTAAAAAGTAAGTACAAAAAAGTAAGTACAGTAAACTGATGACTAAAAGCAAAGAACAGAAGAACATGGTAAAAAGAGCTGAGTATTCAAGTTGAGACCGTTCTTAAAAAGCAAGTTCTTCAAGCAAGTGCAAATACATGGATAACCACTTGAAAATTGGGTAACCTAAGGCAAATAATTGTGTAGAATCAAGTGGTATGCAACATGTGGATCAAAACGTGTCCTTTTGTCAGTTTTGACCTCTGCCATGAGTACTAGTGTAATGACATTATGGATAAACTGTTAAGTTTAGGAAGACAATAACTTTAGAAGATAATTTAGAAAGATACTCATTTCAATTTCCAGTGAAAGTTAAAACACTAGAAATATCCATGAAAAGCCCTATTTTAGTGTTTATTCTTAACATCAAATTTCTAATATATTCTGCTGATGTTATTGATGTTGACTGTATTTCATTTACAGTTAGGAACCTAAGGCCTTGTGTCCAAATCTATTGGGCTATATTGTTTTAAAAATTATAAAAAATATTTTTTTCTATGTTTTCCTTAAATGAGGAGACAGACTCCTCTCAAATTAGAGTCTCTGGTTTTCAGGGCAAAGTTCTTGCTGTCTGTAGAAGATATGGCAAGTAATCGGTGGCCTAGCGACGGAGCTAATACAATAATTTGCTTTGCTTCGGTCTTAAAAATGCTATCTTAATGCTAGTTCAGGCACTACAGACACAACTTCTGGGCTTCTGAACACTGGCAGTGTTCTGAAAACTATACATTTTTCATTCTGAACAGCTATCAAACTTTTGTCTGAAGCCTGTTTGCCCAGCTGAAGATTTTGCTTTTTTGTCAGAAGGATAAATCTTGTGTCAGTGTAATGGACTGTATGAAATGCGGCCTGACACACACTAAGTAAGGAATAGAACTCTCCAGGGCATGCCTTCAGCACCTGAGAAATGGGATATATTGTAGGAAACATGCCCTGAAGTATAAGATTTTACTCAGAGACAAAAGGTAAATTTTCTGGACAAAATCAAAGGTGAATGAAATGGTTCAAAGTTTTTCAAAGTGCACTTTGAGATAAATGAGAAATGGGCATTAATAAATGTGAAACACCTTTCATCTTGAGTCATAGACTCATTTGGTTGAGAATCAGTTTAGCTTCAATCTAAACAAGAAGACTATGCCAGTTTTCATTACGAGGTAACTGACTGTCTTTTTAATTGATTGATTTTAGTTTTGCATATGAAAAGATCCAAATTGGCAACTGAAAATCTCTTTTTGGTCCCAAGTTTTAACTTAAATTACAGTAAGATCAATTATGTTTAATTAGATAAAGATCAACTCTAAATGTAGTTCTGCATGTCTCATTCTAAAGGTTAGATTGCCCAAGGTTGATTGCTCAAGATGACTAAAATATGCAAATATTGAAAGGACCTTCCGCTTCCTAATGATTCTATGATTCTAAGAAATGCTTCTCCACAGGACTAAGACACCTGCTTTGCCTTATAAACGTAATTTGTCCTACTTGTTGGCTATCTGTATCTCAATTTTTTTGAACACCTTTGAAAAATGATGTACCAATGATATTTTTCAACCTTTTTTAACCCATTAAAAATTCTGTGTTGATTACTATTCTGAAAGCAAGATAAATATGTGTGCACTCCATTCTGGTTAAGACCTCATCTGAAGTCTTCAGTCTCTGGAGCCCTCAATATGGGAAGGACATGGACTTGACAGAGTGAGTCCAGAGAAAGGCTATGAAAATGATCAGGAGGCTGGAACGCTGCTATTATGAAGACAGGCTGATGAAGCTCCTGGAGAAGAGAAGGCTCTGAGAGGGCCTGATAACAACCTTCCAGTACCTGAAGGCGGCTAGCCTACAAGAAGGCTGGAAAGGGACTGTTTATGAAGGCCTGCCATGATAGGATGAGGGGCAATGGTTTCACATTAGGGAAGGATAGATTTAGATTGGATGTTAGGAGGAAATTCTGCCCATGGAAGTAGTTGAGGCTCCATCACTGGAGATTTTCAAGACGAAGCTCAACAAGGCTCTGGGCATCCTGATCTGGTTGAGGACCTTTGGAGGTCCCTTCCAACATGGACAATTCTATGATTTTTAGATCAGTAATTACCAGTACAAATACAAAAAGTTTCACAGCACCCAATTCATACCTTGCTCCAACATTTGTTTTCAGGTATGCCTTGCATCACCCCAAAATCTTTTACTTGTTTACAGTTACCCTGTTTTACTAAATATAGAAACATCTATATTAGGTACACTGCCAGCACAGAGTCAGGTATGGAAATAATGAGACCCTTTCCATCTATGTCTTTCCTTGCGTAGTATTATAGAGTTTCCATAACAAATTTGCCTGAAAAAGTGCTCCCTCAAATGTCATAGTGGAGAATTCAAAGTGAGTTGTACATATCATTTGCATTCAGGAAAATCTTTAGTGAAAATTGCCTACAGCTTTCTCTCTCAGAGAAGTACACTAACATAATCCAAAAGGAGTGTCTTAATTATGGTAATTATAGGATTTAAAATTCATTAAATAAAATATTGAGGCTATTCAAACTCAGATTTTGAAGGATTATAGTGTTTGACAACACTATGAAAGGTTTAAGTATGTAGTTTAACTGCCAGAATTGGTTTGTGTTTTGCCCTCATTACTCACCATGAAAAATATGTTTTAAGTGGAATCTGCAGCCCACTTTCAACTGTCAGTTGAAATACGTCTGTTCACAAGCTGAGAAATTAACACAGCATATGATGCTCTGGTGACACCCATCAAGCAAGAACAACTAGTTGGTTTCAGCGTAATGATTATCACCCCATCTCATATCCAAATTGTGGTTTTCTATGGTTTACTTTAAGAAAACCAAAACACCAAAAAAGAAAATCCTGTTCCAAAGGGTGGACAGTGGCTTAAAATTACTAAAATCAGAAGTAAAAGATAATGACAGGCTTTCAGGTTCTGCCTTGCTGGTCACTGATTGCATTACAGTGGAGTAGGGTTAGTAGGAGGCAGGTATTGACTTTTCCTCACACCTCCCCAGGCAGACTCAAGCCTGTACAATGGTACTGTATTTTCATGGTTCCTAGTGTTTGTCAGCAAATTTGGGGGAAAGAGAGAAAAGCAAAAATCCCTTTGCACTTTGGGAAATTACTCTTGTTCATGGAGAAAACCACTCTCAGAGAAGGGGTGTGTTAGGGGGGTTGTGATCATACACTCCCAGAGGGTTAGGTCAGTACTGGGGGTTGGTTTATCCTTAATGTCACAGGTGTGCATTGAGTAGTTCAGAGAAATACTGTGCTCTCTTGATTCTCCTGTAAGGCAAAGCAGCTCTATTTATGGCTTTGTACAAACTGGATGCTCCTGCCCTTAATGGTAGTACTGCCCTTTCCTGCCTCAGCTCTGACTCACAGTAAAATACACATTCAGCTTGCAAAGGCAAAGCTGGACCTTGGTGGCACTGTTATCACAGTACCTAAGGACCTTTTCAACTATTCCTGCTACTCTGTGCCTCTCTTCATGTAGATGGCATCCATGTACATCAGGAATCATAAAATCATGGAATCATTAGGGATTGGAAGGGACCTTAAAAGATCATCTAGTCCAATCCCCCTGCCACAGCAGGATCACTTAGAACAAGTTGCACAGGAACACAACCAGGCAGGTCTTGAATGTCTCCAGAGAAGGAGATTCCACAACCTCCCTGGGCAGCCTGTTCCAATGCTTCGTTACCCTCAGTGTGAAGAAGGTTCTTCTGATATTTATATGGAACCTCCTCTCTTCCAGCTTGCACCCATTACCCCTTGTTCTATCAACAAATGACCTTCAGAAGAGCCTGGCTCCATCCTCCTGACACCCACCCCTCACATATTTATAGACATTAAGGAGGTCCCCCCTCAGCCTCCTCTTCTCCAAGCTCAAGAGACCCAGCTCCCCAGAAACTATGTCCATTGATGTAAATTGAACAACACTGATACAAAACCTGTATAAGACCAGGAATAGGTTCTCAACTGTGAAAAAAAAGGACATATATAACTCCTTATATCACAGGTATAAGTGAAGGAGGTTTTATTTCTTTGCAGTACCCATTTGTTGAAGCTTGGAATTTGGTTGGTTTTTTTAGTCTGATGGATTGGTTTGTTGCTATGGCAATTTGTGTTAAGCAGCTTGGAATTTCAAGCTTTGCAAACAAGCATATTGGGGTAAAGGGAAAAACTGGTGTTTTGATTTTCCCTGTTTTCTGGTGTCTGGTGCCTCTTTGTTCAGAGATCAAGCATAGTGTCTCTGGACTGGGATGCCAGTAGCAGCCATCTTTTGCTGTGGAGAATGGTGATGGATGAGACAGCTGAAATCTCAGAGATCAGAAGTGAAGTTTAACTGCAAGTCCATGGTGTGCTGAAAGATAAAGAAAGTCACATCTGTGGCTTGTGGAAGATGACACACTGTAGCTGGGGATGCACTTCGAGAACACAGAGTAAGGAAATTATTCTTAAAGGAGCTACTGGAACTGAGAAGAGGATGCATGAACTAAACTATGGACACCATGTTTGCACATTAAAACAGCCACTAGATGTTTACTTCTCCTGAGGTGAAGGAGGTAGAGTTTGGTTCAGTTGTGTAACAATATGTGATTAATGTATATCTTTGGGGTTGGAGAATTTATGCTATGTGAATTAAATGTCTCTTTTTGGCTTTCCCCAAATCAAGCCAAATTTAGATGATCTTTCACGGTCTGTTCCAACTTATCACAGTCTGAGTTGCTCTGTGAGTTTAAAAGTGGTTTTGAACTCTCATTGGATTTTTTTTTGTTTCAGCCCATTATTATATTAACTAAATTAATTAGGTAATCTCATCCTGGACCTAATCAACTGATCAACTAGTGACATTATCCATAACAATAGCCACAGGCTAGGTCTAATTTATGAGCAGTACATTTACAGTCAGGCCAATTTTTCCAAGCAGAGTGCAAGAATCAGAGTTTTATTACTTATCTTCAAATTACTTTACTAATACTTATCCTTAGTCTGTAAGGATAGTTCTTCTTCAGAACTGGCTTAAAATGCTTTATGTCCACCAACCAAAGTTTCTTCAATTAAAGCTTAAGTATTACTGCTTCGGCCCTGTCCCTCTGGGAGTTCTAGACATGCACTCCAAACTAGAGCCCTATTGGATGCTGTGTGGATATAAAAAGCAACAAGTTTGAAATCCACAGCAAAGCCCCTGATGGTAATGTCCACATGAAAATCACTGCTGGGAACTAAACATAGAATCATAGAATTATTTATATTGGAAAAGACCTTTAAGATCATTAATTTCAACCATTAACATAACTGTACCAAACCCACCACTAAACTGTGCCCCCAATCTACATCCTACTTTCAGGTATTTGTAGTCAATAGTAAGGTCTCTTCTCAGTCTCCTTTTCTTCAGACTAAGCAGCCCCAGTGTAATTAATAGTTTACAGAGAGGGTCTAAATCAGTTTGGGTCGGTGCTTGTAATTTCAGCACAACAACCAGATCTCACTGAGAGTTCAACAGGCAACAACACAACTTTGCTTATTTTTTTTAAAAACAGTTTATTGAACCCATCACCAATAAGAAAAGGAAAAAAACCCCAAATAAGTAAAAGAATCATAAAGTTAAAACAGAAACTGTATCACAATGTCTTTACACACACTCTGAGAGAAATGGGAGACAGCTAACACATTGGGTTTTGGCCTTAGATGAGAGATCTGGGGTAAGAGAGTGTACACCAACACTCGTAACTACAAACCCATCACACACACACACACACACACACACACTTACACACCAGTTTCCAGAAGAGAAAGGAGTGGTGGGGGTGGCAGGAATATAGCATAAAATACACATTTGATGCAATCAATACTCCCAGGTCTCTTTTTTGTTGAGTAGCTTTCTGGCCATTCTCTGACAAGTACTGGGTAGTTGTGGTTCAAGTGCAGGAAGCAGCACTTGGCATAGGTAGTGATGTATGGTGCTGTTTGCGTAGTTGCGGCACAACTGTGGCACAACTGAGCATGCTTGGAAAAAGCAAGTCATCCAAGGATAGTATGGTGTGTTGACACAAATAGAGCCAAAGCCTAGACATTGCCTAGAAAATAAGGAACTGAAGGTATCCCTGAAAGATTTTCCAGTTTTTTAGCCAAGTATACCATCAAGCTTGTTGAAAAATAAAATATTTCTTCTAGAAAAATCGAAGATAATTAATTCAGTAGATGGATATGCAGAACCAGTTCTTTCAACTGAACACTGCATTCCCATTTTTTTGTAGCTTGATGAAATTTCCTTAAACTGTTTGTGATGTATACAATGCTGTGCTTATTTCTTTGAAAGGAGGTTGCTTGTTAGGATGTTATCTCAGCATTTTTCCCAAGAAGAGCCCACATAAGGAAGTAAATTGAGATTCTGTCTATAATGGTCCCTGTCTATAAAATTCACATAGGCCATGTGTGAGCATTAACTAATTTGTAGCACCATGTGACTTCGTTCAATTGTGTCCATCCACTCTATTTGTAGCATTTGGTTTTCCTTCTGTGCTCCGTAGTTTCTTTGTGTAATAGATTCCCTGAAGTCCTGTTCCATGGGCTGGCCACCATGAAGGTGGCAGGAGGGATGAGGAAGTGTGATCATGGTGTAAGCTCAGCCTTGGAGGTGCTACAAGAACCAAGAGACATTGAAGAAATTTGAAATAATTTTCTACAGAAACTTCATTGTGCAATAGTATGAAATCATACATGTACAATCACAGGCAAAAGTCATGCTTGTTTTGGTGAAATCTTCAATATTTACTACATATAAAAGTAATGGAAGGCTCTTTTTCTGGTAATCGTCATGTTCAATGGAATACTTTCCTGAAAGATGGCACCAAGAGACCCATTCTCTTGCTCTGCATTTTCACATTTGTTCCATGCCAGGTACCTTTAATGCTTCTCACTGGATCAGTAATTGTATTTTCTGGCACAGGACCTCAAAAGCCGAGCCTAAACTATCCTAGGTCCCAAGCTATTTTTAAAAGGTGCAAACCTGGAGAAAAAGCAAAGCAAATATAAATAGTTTGTATTCCTTTCTGATTTAGAATACTGTAATAGCTCAATAGTAGGGTAAAAAATCTGAAAAGCTAGAGTTCAGAGCACATTTTCCATTTGAAAAGAAATAGAAGAATAAACTATTTGAAATTGCTTCATTTCAGGAAAGATCAAAAGGGCATGCTTCCTTCCAAAATGTGAAGGACAGTCCTTTAATATATTTGCCTCCTAAGGAGAAGAGTGTATGAGATTTGTAACTGGTTTTGAAATACTGGCTTTGGTTTACAAGTTGCCATGCTGAACTTAAACCCAACTGAATTGCTACTAATGGGTGAAAAACAGTCTTTTCAGTTTGCAGTAGACAGAGGTCAACACTGCAGCTGGAACAAATCATAAATTGTCATCATGACTGGAAGTAACTGAAACTTTTTTTGAATGTAGATAGCTAGGACTGAACTGACATGAAAACTAATTCATACTCTCACACTTAGTATTTCATTTCCCTAAGCAAATGAGTAAGAGAGAAGGAGTTCCATTATGCAGGACATTTGGCAATTTTGACATTTGTTTTCATGTAGTTTACAAACTGAACTTAAAAATGTCAACATTTTCACTGTAAACAAAATAAATAATTCACTTTCAGCTGAAATATTTCCTTTTGACAAAATCTAAACATTCAAATTCTTTTTCACTCCTTTTCAGTCATACAGGAGAGTACTGGGATACAGTATCATTCATATGTTAATCTCTACAGTGAAAACCAGAAATCCAGAACATTCTGCGGTTATTGAAAAATGTATTTGCACCCTCTTCCTGTCTTCAGATAAATTTCTGCTGAAGTTAACACAGCTTTGGGGGGTGTTTTGACTTAACCAAGTAGAATTCTGTAGTTAGAAAATGAGCAAACCTTAAGAAACTTCAGCAGTAATCCATATGCAAGCATTTAAGGATGCCACTTACAGCATATAATCTGCAACCTGTGGGCAGGTGACCATTTGGTTTCCAGTTCTTGTCAATGAACAGGCAATTCAAATACATTAAATTATCCTTCCCAAAACCCAGTTATAGTTATGAGTCAAGGATTTCAAAGCTATCCAAACAAATACTATGTTCTTTATTTAAATCTGTATTTATCTTTAGTATGTTTGGAATATATTGGATAGATTGTATGCTAACTACATTCCAGCTATTGATCTTATACAAACATGGAGTACACTCCCATCTTTCAGTGCTTCTTGCACTCACTTTTAAAGATTAATCCTTGATTAGCTTTAGGAAACAATTAAATCTGCTTTGCCTGCACTGGAAAAGAAAGTAAATGTTATGAGTACTGAATGGGGGGAATTGGCCAGTGGACGATGGTCCACTGCTTGGGGACATCATCAGCAGATGTTGAACAACTGTCTTTCATTTGCGTCACTGCTTTTTCTTGGATTTCACTTCTCTCTCTTTTTGTTACTTTCCTTGTCATTACAATTTATTGTTGCAATTATAATTTTATTTCATCTCAGCTATTAAGCAGTACTTAACCCAGAAGTTCTATTACTTTTACCCTTATGATTCACTGTGGGGTGAATGAGTGGCTGTGTAGTGCTTTGTTTCCGGCTTTGAGACCTGTCTGAGCAGTGTGAAAAGAGAGAATCTCCTTCAAGTACCTGCTTAATGATAGCAAACAAAACATTCATCACATTATTCCAGAATTGTATCTATTAGGCTTCATGTGATAATTTGCTTTAGCCATAATGGTCTAAAGATATAAATAAAATAAATTACTCAAGGAATGATCACACATTGATTGGTCTAATTGCTAGTGTTGGGAAGAGAGTGTTTCTTGAAACAAAGACAAATCTTAAGCATCTGAAGAAAAATTCTCTGTGATCTGAAACAGGGACAGTATGTTTTATGTTTTGTCTGTGTTTTTTTTATCTGTTTGGTAAAAGAAAACCCAAGTCCCTCTCCCTACAGACCTACCTTAGCGAGATCCTTCATATGACTTCAACTAAAGTGCAGATTTTTAAGAACAAAGCCTAACTAGTTGCATATGTGGCCACTACTCTGATGAAAATGAGTTTTGATTTAAGGAATAATTTGTGGTGGTCACCACTACAAAGTTAATATCATCATTGGCACCAAAGAATATGATCTACTCATTTAAAAGTATACGTCAGAAAATAAGTGCATAAGGATGTCTTCTTTTTTTGTCTTCTGTTTGGCTTCTGTTCTGTGTTGTAGCTTGGGGATCTCTGCAGAAAAAACGCAAATGGAAGTTTGATTTTATCAGAAGAATGGGAGGCTTGAGATTTACTCCCCGAGGATAAAATATCATTAAATTTAGAAAGAAATTATTTTTTTCCCTAGGGCTTTTAAAACTATTATTGCCAGGGAGACCCGTGTAGCTACAGACCATTCAGTCTCACTGCCATCCCTGGAAACCTGATGGAAGAACATGTTCTTGGAGCCATTTTGAAGTACTTCAAGGAAAAGAGAGTTATTAAGAGTAGTCATCATGAATTCACCAAGGGCAAGTCCTACTTGACTAACCTGATAGCCTTTTATGAACATGTAGCTTGGTGAATAGCTGAGGGGAGGACAGTAGGTGTGGTCTGCCTTGACTTCAGCAAGGTTTTTGACACTGTCCCCCATGATATCCTCACAACCAAGCTCAAGCCACACTGCATTGCCATCTTGCATGACTTGGATAAGATGGAGAGTTTGATGAGGCTCAACAAGGGCAAATGTAGATACCGCATCAGGGGAAGAACATGTATCAGAACAGGCTGGGGACAGACTTGTTCAAGATCAGCTCTGGTAAAAAATGACCTAACAGTGTGGGTGGACCACAGGCTGACCATAAACCAGTAATGAGCCCTTGTGGCCAAGAAGGCAAGTGGTCTCTTGGGGTGCACTAAGAATAGTGTGGCCAGTAATTAAACTGAGGTTTTCTTCCCCTTCTGCTCTGCCTTGGTTGGACCACTGAAATACTGTGTCCAGTTCTGGGTTCACCACTTCAAGAGGTTCTGGGAGCTACTGAAGAGAGTTCAGTGCAGAGCCACTAAGACAATCAAGGGGCTGCAGCATCTTCCTTATGAGGACAAGTTGAGAGAATTTGGTCTGTTTGGCCTGCAGAAGAGACTGAGGGGTGATCTCACAAATGTTTATAAGTATCTAAATGGTGAGTGTGAGAACGATGAGACTAGGCTCTTCTCAGTGTTGCCCAGCAATAGGACAAGTTCTGATGGTTTTCAACTAGAACATGGAAGACTCAATTTGAACATAAGGAAAAACTTTTTTTATGATGATGGTAACAAAGCACTGGGAGAGGTTATGGAGTCTTCAACTCTGGAGATATTTAAAACCCACCTGGACATGTTTCTGTGTGGTCTGCTCTAGAACTTGCTCTGAAAGGGAGTTAAACTGGATGATCTCCAGAGGTTCCTTCCATTCTATGATACTATGATACTTGATCTTCCATTCAGGCAACAGCAAAAGGTTAAAAATTGTCTAGAGTCTTCAAATCTAGGTGCTCCAGTGTGTTTTATCTTAATCTGCCTTTCATAAAGTGGCATTTCTATTACTTTACCCAACAGATCAAGGTGGAGAGGCTAGATGAGTTAAAATACAGTGCATTTGCCAGGTGGCTCCATTTTGTTTTTCTTAGGGACACAACTCTTCCTTATTTAAATTACTGGAAACATCTGGCATGGAATAACACAATTCATTCTGCTAATGATATCAGAATTTGTCCTGAAATCTCCTCAGTGACTACATATACAAATATATTCAAAAGTCTTGTGGGACTTTTAGTCCCACACCAATTCTTTGTATATCTGACAACGACAAGCAAAAAGCAAAATGTCAAACAGCTCACAACGAGAGATTTTATTCAACTTCCATGGCATCAGTCTCTTCTCCCTCTCTCTGTAACAAGTTAAATTAGAAATTATTGGGACTCAGACTAGTTTTTCTCCTCTGTCTCACTCTACTTTTTCCAGAATGATTTCTGAGGGGATAAAATTTCACTTAAAATATACTTTGGTCCTGGACCAAGTCCCACTACTTCTTCATTCCCCAAACAATAAAAACAAAAAGCATATAATTTGGCTCTTTGTGACAATTCATGCATCTCCTTTCTCTCAGCAACCTTTATGATACAGGAGGTAAAAGTGCTTGAAAGAAACAGTTTTGTTGATGTGGCTCAGTTTCTCCCTTCGCCCTGCTGGTGTTTTCAGTTGATTGGGTTTTGCAAGTGTCCTCTTTCCTGACAAAATAAATCTCACTGCATATGATATCATAGTGCATATGATATCATACTAAAGATCTTGAAGATCTTAAAGATCTCGGTGTTACCTTATGGCTTCCATTGCATTAATAATTGCTCTCTGTAGGAGAGATTTTGCAATGACCCAGTAAAGTAGCTGGTATGTAATTTCCTGTTTCCTCTTTATAGCAAAGATTTATCAAGATACTAAAAATATTTACTTACTCTTCATGAAGCACTAGACCTTTGGCCAGAAGCAAATTAAAATTTGTGGAATTATATAAAGGCCAAGATTTTTAAAGTGAACTGCTACAGTGATTTTATCACTATAGGTGAGACAAACAGCACAATGAGAGGCTGGTCTCAGGACTCTGGGGTTCCCTTCAGTTGTCAAGGCAAAGTATCTGCCACCTCTGAACTGCCCTCATAAATTCTTCATCCCCTCTAGCTGTTAATCCAACAGAGTCCAGGACTCAGTAGGTCTGCATCCCATCTGCCAGAACATGACCCAGATAATCTTAGGGCATTTAGGGGCATAAGATGTTTGGGCAACCTCACTGAGCTCTGATCTGTTTCCATCTGTTTTTGAAGCATCAAACTCTTCATTCCAAAGGAGAACTTAAATAAATATGAATAAGAAGCAAGAAGAAATCTCACTTTCCCCTGCTTATAGTTAGATTAATTTTGTCCTTTTTGTTGCAGTAACTTTGGAAAAACTCTTTGTTTAACTTAAAAAAACACTTGTAAAAAATTTATAATACAATAAAAATCAGAATCAATCTAATAATAAAGTTAAAATGCTCTACATCACATGCATGTCCACCAAATTCCTGTATTATTGAAGTTTTCAGTGAAGTGTCCCAGGTTAAAACAAATAGAAAGGCAGCCAGGCCTCAAATGATCTCAGACAGAATATATCAGACCAGATAAAACAGCCTGGGAACACAAAAGGGTTTATTAAACCTATGTCTAAGAACAGAAAGAAGAAAAGGCCCAAGCAGGTAATATAAACAAAATCATAAACTCTGTCACAATGCAATTACACATATTCTGAGAAAAAAAATGAGCAAGACATTCTGTAGAGGTCTTTGACTTTAGGCAGGGTGCCCTGGGGAGAGGTATACACACAGAACACAGCAGCAGCAACAGGGGGGGACCCACTCCCACGACACTTCAAACTCCAATTTCCCAACATTCTGCCAAAGGTCTCAGAGTGTAGAACACAGCTTCTTGCATGGACAATTCTGCCAAACTGAAACAGCAAATGCCCTTCTGAGTTCTGTTCTGCAACTTACTCAATCATTCCCAGTCTTTTTGCTCAGCGACAAGCTATGACAACAGCTTTTCCTGCTGTTCCATAGGTCAGGATGGTGGTGGCCCCATGACTGAGCATGTGGCAAGAACACAACGGCAGTCATCAGTAGGAATATCCCCCTTCTTTAAGGTCTTGGAGCTTTTCCTGGGGCTTTTTCTTTACGGTTAGCTCACCACTCCANCTGGGGATAGGTATACACACAGAACACAGCAGCAGCAACAGGGGGGGACCCACTCCCACGACACATCAAACTCCAATTTCCCAACATTCTGCCAAATGTCTCAGAGTGTAGAACACAGCTTCTTGCATGGACAATTCTGCCAAACTGAAACAGCAAATGCCCTTCTGAGTTCTGTTCTGCAACTTACTCAATCATTCCCAGTCTTTTTGCTCAGCGACAAGGCAGTCATCAGTAGGAATATCCCCCTTCTTTAAGGTCTTGGAGCTTTTCCTGGGGCTTTTTCTTTACGGTTAGCTCACCACTCCAGTGTTGGCAGGCCTGCAATGATCAGCATAACTCTGCTCCTTTTGACATGGTGTGGAATTGGTACTGGTGCTTTTTAAGAACAGAAAGAAACCTTCCTCCGTGGGCGGAGGAAGGGCTTTCTGCTGGCCCAGCCCAGCGTAGAGCCACGGACCCCATCCTGGCATGAAGCTGGAGCTGCCCAGCAGCAGATATGGCATGCTGCCACCACACTCTGCTGTCACTGGTGCCTGGCTCCAGGTGGGCAGCAGAGTTGTGCTTGTGGCGTTTCAGCCCCAGCCCTGGGGAGGGTGTATGTGACCAGGAGCTGCTTGTTCCTGCAGGCCCAGGGCCCTGGGAAAGATGAGCCATGCTGCTGCTCCAGGAGAAGGGGGGCTGCTCACTCTTGAGAAAAGCAGTCTTCTTCTTGGGGTGCAGGGTAGATGGGAGTGCCTTCTCATCCCTGTCTAAACAGGCCAAAAACCCCCTCTTGAAACCTTCCCTTTCAGCTCCAGGTGCTTTCATGGCTTGGTGCCTTTTGTCCACTCAGAAAAGAACACCTAGGGTGATAGTTGATGGCTTCATCAGGAAAACATTATCTGAGATGCAGGTTTTCTGCCTCCCCCAAAGTAACAGGTACTGTTTTGCAAATGAAATGAAAGGCAATAGTGTTTTAGAACCAACCATATAAAAGAAAGCTTTTCTGTGCCATTCAGCGTCATTGTAAGGAGGAAGATGTGAAGGAAAGTGTGTGTGAGAGAAATATCTCCAGTGAAAGTAAACACTAGGCAGCCAGGAACCATATTCTGTGAGCAGAACTCTTCACAGCCACGAGACCTTTCTCTGAGAGATGTGTAATTTGCCATTGTCATCATCACAGGACCAGAGTAGTTCAAAGCCAAATTGTCCTCCCTTGTGGCTTCAATCAAGGAATTAACACTGCTAGATGGTTGGAAGCTTAGATTTTTGTTCTTGGTATAGAGCAGCTGTAACAGGGGAACTCAAGATAGCTTGCTAGAGGTCCAAGGAAAACTGTTGCCCCAATCATGTACTCTTGTTTTATAGGATCCCCAGAGCAGTATCTGAGACTTGTCCAGGTAAGATGTGCACAGCTGGCACAGACTGCACAGCCTGGCACAGTCCCTGCATCCCAGCTTTCTATTGCTACAATGGGGAGAACAAGTCAGCTGCCATATATTTTAACAAAGTTATTTGGGATCCTAGTGAGCATATCTAGCATAGCAGTTCTGGCTCTCTACCAGAAATGGGAATGTAAAGAATTATGCATATGTGGAGGAGGATAGTTTGTCATGTATTTTTGGAAAGTAGTTTAAAATCTTGGCTTTAATAATGGACATGTTGACAGCAACTGGGCTTTGCTGGCTGTGTCCCTCAGATACCAACCACTCTACAATCAGAACTATTTTTACGTCAAAACAAAACAGGCTATTTACTTTTTGAAGTTAAATTAAATCCAGAGAGTATGATGCCATTACAGAGCTGGAGTCAATAGGCTATTTTGTCCAAATGAGCTGAACAAGCTTTAAGTTATGAACAATTCCATAAAAAATAGGGGCCAGGTTTCATTCCTGTGGAAATGGAGAGTTAAAAAAAAGAGTGCTTCAGGCCAATGATGTTGAGAAAAGCAGCACAAGAGAATACTGCAGAATTACTTCAAAAATGGCTTGCTTTCCACTCATTATTGCAAATGAGATTTCTGACAAATAATTAATTCTTCAGATACTGGTATAATAAAAGATTACAGTAAATTGAATCAGTTACTGCTGTTCCTAGTTTAGGTGGAGGGATTCTCCTACTTTTTGGTGGGCTCATAAAGTTTTCTTGGGTATTCCCAAGAGATCTTTGGAAAAGAAAGTACCTTGGAGACAGAGACATGGCAGATGTCCTGGTGGTTTTTTTCCCCTTCCCAGAGCACATTCTTTTTCATCACCTGATGGAAGGGTGAGTCATATGACTGGAGTGTTGGATTGGAAGGTTATAAGATATTTAGGAGAGATAGATGAGACAGAAGGGGTGGACAGGTGTCCCTGTATGTTGCTGAAGTCCTGGAAGTGATGGAACTTGAGATCAGGAATGACAGAGTGGAGAGTCTATGGGTTCAGATTACAGGGTTAGCTAATAAGATCGATATTGTGTTACGACTGTGCTACAGACCACCCAATCAGGGTGACAAGGCTGATCAAATATTCTATAAACAACTGGAGGACATCTCAAGATCACCTGCCCTAATTCTCTTGGGTGACTTCAACCTCCCAGATATTCACTGGGATCTTAACACAGCAGTGAGGGGGCAGTCTAGAAGGTTCGTAGAGTGTATTGAGAACTGCTTTTTGTTGCAATTGGTCAGTGAGCCTACCAGGGGTGAGGCTTTTCTTGATTTGCTGTTTGCAAATAGGGTAGACCTGGTGGGTGANGAAGAGCAACTAGAATGGTAAAGGGCCTGGAAGGTAAGCCCTACGAGGAGAGGCTGATGGAGCTGGGCCTGTTTAGCCTGGAAAAGAGGAGGCTCAGGGGTGACCTTATCGCTGTCTATAACTACCTAAAAGGTGGTTATAGTCAGGCGGGGATTGGTCTTTTCTCCCTGGACACTGGAGACAGGACAAGGGGTCACAGTCTTATGCTCCATCAGGGGAAGTTTAGACTTGACATTAGGAAAAGTCTTTTTACTGAAAGAGTGATCAGATTTTGGAATGGGCTGCCCATAAAGGTGTTTGGGTCACCGTCTCTGGAGGTGTTTAAGGTTAGGCTGGATGAAGTGCTGAGTGGCATGATCTAGATGTCAGATGTTGAGGTTTACTTGATTGGTTTTAGGTTGGACTGGATGATCTTTAAGGTCTTTTCCAGCCTCATCATTACTGTTATACTGTGATACTATGATTAGCCCTTCTGCCATGCTGTTTGTTTGTTCCCCATTCTGAGGCAGATCCTCAGACAGATCCAGAGATCCAGCTCATATTCTTCCAATGGGCACTCCTCCTCCCATCTCAAACCAGCTTCCCTGGGAAGTTCCCTGAATTTGTCCTGCAAAGCTGTCTTTAATAGAGGTAATTTGTGAATTACTATATGTTATGTATGAATGAATTTAGGCAATAGAGGAAGCAAACTGCTTCCCTAAAGAATTAAATTGCAGAAGAAATTATACTTATTCTCTTTATAAAGTATAAGATAAACAATTTTAAAATTAGTGTAAAGTACTCTTCTTGGCTTTTCTTTGAGCTCTACAGAGTCTCATAACAATTCCCTTTGTTAGGTTCATTTATGTAGACCATGCTTGTGTTAGCTGATAACACAAAGGTAGAAAATAGATAAATTAACAGGCAGACCAAACCATGCTAGATTGCTCTGAGCCATCAAAATTTGATGCTGTTAGAGATGCTGAAAAAGCTTTCTTCCATCTGCAGTGGTCCTGGAGGTGTTATGGTTCCTTTTGCAAGCTGTAGACCTGAATACAAATAATGTTTTTTTGATCTCACACTTGAGAGATCAAAGTAGCTCAAACAAGAGCTTTGGGAAAAGCACTGCTCGATCAGATTAAGAAATTCCCTTGCTAACTCACAAGAATTCATGACTTCGTGACTCCCTCCAGACTAAAATGCTGTCTCCATAGCACTGTATATTGGTGCAGTGCAGGACATCATGCACTTTGAGGACTTTCTTCCTCTTCTGAGTAAAGTTGTGGAAGCCAATTGGCCTTGAAACTAAAATACTTGCATATTTGGCCAAAGATATTTTGAAAGAGTCTCCCCAGAATTAAAAACACTAGTGTGAGTGTTCCCAAATAGTTGCTTTTGGAAAGAGTGAAAAAAGAACAAATAAGGGAAAATAAAGAAAATGTACTGACTTCACAGAAATGTAATATGCTTAGGTACCATTCAGCATCAAGAAGTGTGAGTACAAAGTTCATTTCATATAGTATCTGTGTAACTGTCCTGGCCATTGTGGAGGCAATGAACAATGACAGGTAAATAACATATCATATAATTTGAATTCATGATAAATGCCACCAGATCTGGTGACTCAGAAGAGAGGGTCTCCACACCTGTGTGCCTACAAGTGGCTTCTTGCAGGTCTATGGCTCTTCTCCTGATTGCTTCATCTTGTCTGTGAAGAAAGCTCTGATTTGGCTTTGTTTCTGTTCTACAGTTGCTAAAAATTTATGATTGAGTAATAGAGTCCAGATTTTTTAAAACCAAGTATGTGGCTGCCTGCAAGCTCAGAAGATCTGGTGGAACCAGTTGTGGGTACAGCAGTAACAACAATAGGTCCTGTATCTCTTTTATCAGTCTTTTCACATGCTCTGTAAAGAATTCAGGAACGCTTATGGATTATTTTTAAACTTCCACAGAGTTTCAATTTAAGAAATCCAGTCTTATCTTCTGATAAATAAATGCTTATTGTGCCTGACAGCAGAAGAGAAAATGCACAAGCTAGTATTTAATAAACACATCATTAAAAGCTGTTTTGTAGGTTAGAGCAGAGAAGTTAAAATTTGCAGTATTCAGTCCGAATCCCAGGATAACAGAAGAGGATTGAACAAAAATGCTATTGTTTCACTGGGAAGCAATTAGGCTGGTGATGGCAGATCTCAAGTGAGAATGCTGCTCCTCAGTGAGCTATAATTACCTGCTATTTGCCAAAATTGCCATTAGAATAAGAACACTGTCATGATTGAAAACCCTAATTACCTAGGATTTGGAGGTTTGTGGAAACTGTTGTGCTTTTGAAGGGCCAAGTAATACAGGGTTTAAATTGGAACTAGATTGAGACATCCCACAAGTTTTATACAATCATAATGGAAAAAAAAAGATCTGGCTGAATTTGACCCACATTGCACTGCTTTCTTTCTCTTCCAAGGGCCATATGTTTGCACAGTGAGAACAAATTTCTTCCTTTACATGAGTGAGATCATGAATAAAAATGAAGAAATAAAAAGAAACGTGGCTATGATTATAGCATGTTAATGTCCACAGTAGACAAAAGAAAGCAATAACACAAGTTTGTTACTTTAGTAATTATAAAACCGGAATTTGCAATGATTTAAAAGCTAACTTCATAAAAATCTAAGAGCAACACACTCTGGAGAAGGTTTCAATGGAAGGATCAAAAATGGGTTAATATTAATTTTCTTGAAAGTTCTTAATAGGGGGCTTTTATTTTGCAAAATTGAGGGGCCTCAAACTGTGATTGAACTGAATACTTAAGCCACATTCATAACTCTGTTACTTAAGCATTCAGCTTGTGATTTGAACTGAATTCCCTGTGTAACCATGGGTAAAGGAAATAGTTGTGTTATTTACACACTTAGAGATGGAGAAAGACCTATAGGCTTCAAGAGCACTAAATGGTCCTGAATATACAATAAATACTATGCCCTAAGCTTTGAGATTATAATGTAGTGCTGACATAGGCAGTTAGGCAGGCAGAATAAAAAAGAGGTCTCAAAAGGTGAATGATATGTTTCAAAAAGTACTAAAAAGTACTAAAAAGATTTAGCAGCCTTTTACTAGGCTTAATAGAATGAAGCAGGTAAGCTGTTTTAGAGAAGCAATATCTTTCTTCTTAGCTGAATTCTAGAAAGACTGTTTTTTTGAACTTGGAAGCTGTATAAAGTCTGTTGTGATTTAACCTCAGCCAGCAACTAAGTGCCATGCAGCTGCACACTCACTTCCCCCACAGTGGGATAGGAAGAGAATCAGAAAGCTGAAAATGAGAAAAGTTGTGAGTTAAGGATGTACCAGCTGGGACAGAAAATTTAGTAATTTTGTCATGAGAGATGCCTTTGCCCTTGTGGCCAAGAAGGCTAATGGCATCCTGGGGTGGATCAAAAAAATGTATGGCAAGTAGATTGAGGGAGGCTATCCCCACCTACTCTGCATCTGGACTACTGTGTCCAGTTCTGGGCTCCCCAATTCCAGAGATACCACTAATGGCCACAAAAATTATTGTGGCATCTCCCTTACAAGTAAACACTGAGAAAATTGTGACTTGGAAGAAGAGAAGACTTGGATGAAAGAAGACTAGGAAGGGAACACATCAAGACTAAAATACCTAAAGGATGGGTGCCTGGAAGATGAGGCCAGTGTCATCTTGGTGGCACACAGTGACAGGACAAGGGGCAAAAGACAGAAACTGCAATATAAGAGGTTCCACCTAAGCATAAGCAGAAACTTCTTCAATTTGAGAGTGGCAGAACACTGGAACAGGTGGCCCACAGAGGCTGTAGAATCTCCAACTTGGAAACATTTAAAACCCACCTGGATATGTTCCAGTGTGATCTGCTGTTAGGGCAAGATAATCTGGCGGAAGGGTTGTACTAGATGATCTCCAGAGGTTCCTTCCAACCCCTACCCTACTATGCTACTGTGGTACACTCAACTAGGGAAAAGTATTTGTAATAAATGAAAATATAAATGGAAAAACTGAAAACATAACTAATAAGAAGTCAAAATTATATTCTTATAGGCTTTGACTTTACCTCCCTTCACAGTCATACTGGGGGAATAAATAAGGGCTACTATAAATCTCACTATTTGATGAAGTTCAGTAACTGTCATTTCCACTACAAGACAGACAATGTCTAAAAACATGTATTAGCTGCAAGACAGCATATAATTACATGTTTCCTGTGGATTTATACCTGTGTAACTTTGAAAAACAGTTTGATGCATATTCAGTTTTAAAAATACTGGATGTAATTGGTAGATCAAAACTCTGCTTTAATAATCTGTACTAAACCACTTCCTCAACTCATCAGCTTTACCTCCTATTTATAGTAATTAATTGTTCATGAATAACACATTATGTGTATATGAACTTTTTATTCTGTTGCTTAGTGCTCATATGATTAAAAATTTATAATCTTATTCATGATTTTATTAATCTAAGTTTAATTATATATTTGGGGCTTATTAATTCAGCCATGTAGATAGGAATAATGAATGTTTTTTTAGGCTGTGGGCTCAGAACTATTGAACTTCTTCGTGAGCTCCAGTAACCAAAATCTACTTTTCTGGCACACGGTGAGTTACAGACTTCTACAGCAATCCTTTTGTGAATAGTGTTTTGCCAATAGCACTGTGAATTTGAGTGTCTCTTGTTTAAATCATTCACAGGTAAAAGTTTCGAAAATTGAAAATTGGACTATTTTTATTCTAGAATAGCAGAAGATATAGTGGAAAACTGAAAGAGTTAGTGAGCAGGAGATGTGTATTTCCCTCCTGTACAAAATAAAACCTTGCTGAATAGAAAGGATCATTAGATCAGAGATGCACCACTGTCTCCAAGGTAAAGGCCATCCCTGGGAGAACAAATTTCTACATTTCTCTAGCTGTCACTAAAACAGATTTCTACCTGAATGCCTACATAGGTGGTGAAGAAAAGATTAAAAAACCCTATCAGATGTGAGTCAGAATAGAGTATGGAGCAGAATAGCATATGACAGTCTGAACATGTGCTGCAAAAGCAGACAAAAAGTGCCTTTAGTATTGAGGGCACCCAGCACATGTTAGGTATATCTCCGAAACACCCTTTCAGATCTCTGAGAGCTATTTTGTAGTGACAAAAATTACCCAGAAAGCATCAGTCCCAGGTCCCACCCTGCAGCTGTGATACTGAACCAGACTTCTTGGCTCGGGAGTTTTGCAGAAAGACATATACTCTGAATTTTAAGAGCACCACAGATTTAGACATGATCAGACAACCTTTAGACAAAAAGGTTATCGTAATGAAGCTGGGAAGGTACTATTTTCTTGCAATTTTACTTTCCTGAGAGTTAATAACTTCCACATACCCAATATAGTTGTAAAGATGAAATTAAATGGAGTCATGAGGAAAAGGAATGAAGGCTTTTCCTGAACTAAGATGAAACAAGACAAAATAGTGCCAAACATGGGGTTTTAAGGATTTTTTCACTATGTTGAACTGAGCACTGTCAAGCAAGTTATTTTCCTGGCAGGTCACATGCTGGACTGCAACTATGAGTTTGATAATTACTTGTACCTTTTCATGATGAACCATCCCTGCTTTCTTTGAAAAGAAATACAACTTTCTGTTGTGCAGAGAGAGGCAGGGGCTCCTGAACATCAGAGTCTGAGGCAGAAAGCTTGGAATATTAAAAGCTTGTCTGAGAGCCGCAGTCACTCCCGATTGTGTCCATCTCCCACTTCTGCCTGGGGGAGAGTGGCAGATGGGAGAGACCAGGGAACAGACTGCTGGAATATATCTTACCAGTGCCAGTGATGTAGAAAAGGAAGATGGGGAAAATTACTGGATACTATATTCAAAAGAGGCCAAGTAGAGTTCTTACTAGGTGGTGTAACTGTGGCATTACACAACTGTGGCTTATGATCAATGGTTTGTTTTTTTGACATGGTGAAGCGTTGAAAATTGATACTGGAGAAAATATTAATCTCTTTAAAAAAAGAGATAAGAAAAAATGTGATAACCACAGCAATACAAATGAGAGCTAACATTTCAGAGCCCAGAAAAATTTTCAAAGTCTCCATCCAGTGATTGCGCACATCATGTGTGCTGCATGGGTCTATTAACCAGTGCTTAACTAATGCTAAATAACAATGACATTCACAGGACTACATCATGAATTTATTATGATATGGGCTATTACCGGGAATACAAAATGAAATTGTAATGATGGGATATACAAGCCTTTATTCTAATTTTTTTACATGCACATTTACATGTTTTCTGGAGTTCAGCTGCATGAAAGAACAATGTGTTAGCTGGCTGAAACTCTGCTAAAAGAACTCTTGAAAAACAGATGACAAGTAATTGTCCTCTGAGCAGGGATCTGCAGTGGATGTGCTTAGGTTTGAGTCGCAGAAACAAGCTGAGTGATTTTCTTAGTTTATATAACATCTGAAAACGTAAGACATCCTGATATTTCTGTTTTATAAACTAAAAACCCTACACCCACTTAATGTGAAGTGTGATCCATACCTCGCAAAAGTCATCTTGTACCCTTTCTTTCCACATGAGGAACTTTAGGTCAGTTACACAGATATGAAAAGTGGAATCAGAGGGGCCATCTTTGGGATGTCAATGCATGGAATCAGGTGTCCAGCTCTAGTTACATAATCAGGCAAGTAGGTCCTTTGCAAAGTGGAGCCTGGCCTGGAACCTTCTCACAAGCTCAGATGACTTGACAGATGCCAGCTCACTATAAGCAGAATATGCATGGTTTCCATCAGGACTCAAACAGAAGACAAGCAATGATTGTGAAATATAAGTGTAGCAGTTATATTAAATGATATGAATTGTCACAGCTTTCTTCTGCCAGAATCCAAAGAAGTGGGCAGGTGATATAGAAAAACCTTTATCGGTTTGGAGTGCTCAGGTCTAAATATTCAACTACCAGCTTCTCACTAAGATGAGACCTGACCTTAGGCTGTTCTTACCACAATGGGAGGGAGATCAAGATATACAGCCCAGATGTGTGATCTGGGAAAGTGATGGCACCAGAGCTTGGGGCATCCTCTTGCCACCAGCCAGGTTGCAGGCTGAATAACCACAGCAAATGAAAGAAGGAGAAATTTTAAATCTGGATGCATTGTGCTTCACTCTGTACTAAGTACTTCCCAAGGTGGACTTTGACTACTTGTTTTTTCATATTTACCTAATAATTTTTATTAGACAGAAGCAGTCTATTATTATTTTAAACTTCTCAGTTGCTTAAAAATCAAGAAAAACTCCCAACTTAAAAATCCATAAAAGAGAGTTATAATAAATAAAGTGAACTTTTTTTTATTCCATTCATCTTTTCAGCTAATGGAAAGGACAAAGGTAGCAGAAACACAGAAGCTTATAGATATAGTGAGATTTTCTTTGCTCTGTCCATTTACAACTATATAACAGCAACTGACAGATGAAGGTCCCTGAGAGCAGAAGCCAAACGTTCACTAGAATAAAGCCACAATTTGTAAACTGGAGAAGAGAAAAATATCAGTGCATCCAAATTTCTATCTGCTCTAGGTGATATTTTAAAGGAAATCATTAAAATAAGAAACATGTTTGATAGCTAAAGAACAGATGTGCTATTATCTTCAAAGACTGTAAAACTATAGGAAAAAAAGAAGAGAAACATTTGAATTCAGAATTAATGTATAAAAGAAGACAGGCATGTTATGTGGGATGGATGGAGGAAGGTTAGCAGTGAATGGAGGGATGGAAATAAAACCTATATGAATACCTATAAATATTCTTTCTCAGTTCATCCATCATGGCTGTCAGTGACCACCCATCCTTGACAGCCATCAGATTAGATTCTGCTACAGGAAGAAGCAAATCCTTGAGTTCAGTGCTCTTTCCCCCACCACTATAACTACAACCCTATTAATTTTCAATAGAAAACTGTAAAAATTCTAGACAAGAAAGTAAATATACTCCTGTGATGCAGTTACTATGAGCTTTCAGGTGATCAGCCCCCTAAAAATATAAGCTGGAGCAGACTACAAAGCTCTCAGGTGATCCTTGAATTAGGTGCTATGAAGCAAATGCACAATTGCCTCATTCGCTCTTTGAAGTTTATGCTGAGTACAGTCCACTTTGGAGAAAAATGCACTAAATCTAGACTTGAAGTAGAAGACACAAAGAGCTGTCACAATGCAGTTTATCATAGGAGAACACAGGAACTTCTTATGTACACGTGTGGGTTATTCTACAAAATAGACCTGACTGATTAGGAAAACTACTTTAAGCAATTTCTCATTAATACACAGCACAATCACAGAATCTATTTTTTCCCAGCCCTTTAAAACAAAGACGATAATATAGATTATTGGTTGCTTAGATAACTAATACAATGGCAGGACAGTAAGGCTAGCAAAGTGTTATGACTTTTCCTGACTGATTTATTAATTCCAAGTTAAGCACATACTTAAGTGCCTCACAGAAGTGGAGTAAAGGGCACTGACAATTTGCAACAGTGAACCTTGTAGCAATGGTGCATAAAGTTTGAGGCACAGAACTACATCCCCCCTTCCCTCTCCCCTCCCCTGCTTAAGGTGTGGAGAGCTGCATGCTAGCAATGCTTTCCTTACGGCAGTCCTGTGTCCATCAGTAGTTCTTTTTGGTGGTAAGGATCACTGCTGAGGTCACAACCATGTCTGGACATTAAGAATCCCTAGGCACTCTTTGCTAGCAGAGTGACAACTTTATTATTCTGTGCAAAGTCCAAGAAAAGATATAAATTCTACCTAATCTACCTTAAATCTCTGTAGTATTTCAGTTAAGACACTTCATTCCATGCTTCTCAGCCTCAGAGTGAGATTTAGGGTTGCTGAAACAAAATGGCCATGCCAGAAATGTCTCCTCTGTAATTCTGGCTTTTGCAGAGCCTTCTGGGTTAATTTCACATGGAACTAATTAATTAATTGGCTTAGTACTCCATATTAATATTCTTTAGTTCTCACACTTTCTAGAGGATGTTGAGTAATTTTTCTTGTTCATTTCCAAGGAGCATATTAAAATACACTCAAGAATACACCACCAAGGAGAGTGGGAGGGAAAAGATCCTCCCCAGCTATAAAATATTCTGACTGGTACCAATGTAGCATATAATTGAATGCTATTTCCATGCATTCCAGCCAAAAGCAGCCATCTACAAGAAATAAAAGCATCTCTTAAGACTTTAGATTGTTCTTGAATGTAAAAGAAATTATTTCTCATAGTTTTCAAACTGGGAGGAATATTATTGCTAAATTATATTTTAATAGCTAGTTTGTTGTTTCTGTTTCTGAAGCCATCATAAAGCATCCATAAAGTGGTATTTCTCTTGCATTTTACATGACTCCAGGGCTTGCTGTTCTCGCCTGTCAGGTCTTTTCAAATCACTTAACGTTTACTGGAACAATTCTACACTGCAAGATTTGCTGCTCATCCAGCGTGGTGTTTGTATCACAGCTGCTACACCATTGCCATCTCAATAAGAGGAAGCATTTCTCACCACTTTGTTAGTATATAGCAGCATGAAAATAATAATTTCCTTTGAAAATAAAATCCACAAGCCTTTCATCTGGAAAAAATCAAGCAAGGAGTAATCTTGTTTTATCTGGAAATGTTTGTGGTCATTAAAGTAAACCTATAACTTGTGGTTATTTAATAAAAACGTGGCATAATTGTCCTAGGCTGTAATATTGTTGTATTTTCTTTACTTCAAGAGCAGATTAGAATATTCAGGCATACTGAATAATGAAAGAGTTGAGTATTAAGGACATATAATGGAAAGCTTTTGGTGTCATGCCTGGCAGGGCATTATCCAACCCATTATAAATAGAAAAAAATATATAGTGAGTTCTTTATTTTCATTTGACCATAAAAATAATTCTGGCTTATCAACATATTATTTATGTTGCTCATAGTTCATAGACTATTTGTACAAATCAAAATATATGCAAACAAGAGGGAAGGAATGTTTTACTCATGCTTTAAGAAAAAGTTTAAGGGCAGTCACACTTTCAGGCTTTCTAGTGCTGTTTTATTCATTAGCTTTTGTGTTGGAGGATAACAGTTTTTACAAACCTCATAAGCTATCTAGCTCTCTCATGGAGAATTACATTTCACTTCCAGATTTATCTCCCCTATTTTAATGAAGTAGATTACGGTTGTTTTCTTCTTCCCTTTCTACTAATTATAAATATCTTACTGTAGTATTCTTAATTGGGGAGAAGATGAAATAGCTATATGTTAAATGTTATGGCAACTAATTCTTCAATCTGCGTTTTACAGGATTTGCAGAATTCCCTTTACTAGCCTGGAGAACTATGCAGGGAAACTTTTGAATGCCATAATCCTGGAAAACCTTGAAAATCATATTCCTCCCTGATACTCTTCATTGAAACTCCCAGGATATAACACAGTAAGGAAGGTGTTCTGTAAAATGTGTGCTAATGTCATAGCTCAGAAGAAATAAAATTAATGTAGGAAATCCCTGCTTGAGTATATCATCTCAATCCAGTTATATTCACCTCACTGTATATTTAATTTGAAGTGCAGAATTAATTAAAAGTTAATACCTCATTAAAATGATTTGTAGTAAGTATATTCAACTTCATGCGAACATGATATGCTCATTATCAAATCCAGACTGTAACCAGGATCCTTCATAATGAAGAAAATCATTATTCATAACAACTACCTTTCTGATGACATTAACTCCATACATAAATGTGATCTAAATGTTTGATCTTTCAAATAATGTTAATGTTTGTGGAGACTTGCTGCTGGACAATTGTTTTCTTAGATAGTAGCTGTTTTTAGGAGGAATACTTCTTTAAATGGGTTTGACTGTGTTTTTTCAAGAGAAGAAAATAAGCCTTCTACAGAATTAATGAAGCTGGCTTTTTAGCCTAGGGTAAAAAGCTGGCTAATGAAGTAATTCAGGGTGACAGCCCATGATCTGAATTATATGAATTATTGCTTATTAATGGGATTAATTGCTTCTCATGCTATAATACAAAATTTATGCACTTGTCCAAAAATCTAGGTCTGTGATCTGAAACAGAAAAAGGGAAGAATGTCATGTCCACATCTCTGAATGTACATACTACTAGAGAGACTGAATATAAGTAATCTAATTAAGAAATTATGTGAAGGAGAAGATACAAAATATGGGTAAGAAAGGTAGTGATAAGTTACTACTGAGCTGAGGCACTATATCAAACTGCATTGCTTGGCTAAGGGCTTCGATTATCTTTATGCTCTTTCAATATGTAATAAGTAAATTTATTTCTTCATACACACCATAATTCTATACTAAGAATATACAGTGCATCTGAGGAGTAACTAGAAAAAACAATCCAGTGAAAATCACAGAAAACCAAGGTCAAATTAAAATCATACTTGATATAGACATTTTAATTCTTTAAATGTATTTTATTTGTATCGTTTTTATTATTTGCATTATGCATGTGCACTGAGAACTTCATCTGAAACTAGAAGCCTGATTCCACTGTGCCTTGATCCGAACTAGGAGGAGAATGGGCTCTTCTGTCCATGATTTCTTATGTGTTGAAAAGGGTGGAGGAATGAGGAAAATGAGAGATTTGAGTTTTGATCATTTAGAAATGCCCTGTCTCCTGAATATGTTTTCCCTGATTGTGTGTTATCAAAGATATTTATATTCATGTGGACTTAACTTACCAGGGCATCTGAGAGTAACCTTTAAACATGAGAGCCATGTTTAAAGGTTTTTAAGGACCTGATCCTAAATCAGATCAAAACCATGCCTCCCCACTATCAAGAAAGCCACAGTTAGCCAAGCTCTTAGGCAGATGAATAAGACATCATTTCAGGTCTAGCCCTCTCACATCCTGACTGATGCTCTCACCACTTTGCTTTATACAGAAGGTCCCTACAAAGGTGCTGATGCAAAATAGAAAATTTCTTCTGCTGAAGGGAACTTTACGACAGTGGCTGTCTTGTGATCCTCATTACATAGGGAAATATCTAGAATACATATCTTTCCTCCATTTTCCCAGAGCTGCTGAGATCATCAGTATAACTTCAGTAGCCTTTCTCTTTGTATTTTTTATTCCCATCTTATGGCCTATTGTTTGGACAACACCAATAGTAGCAAGCGAATGGCTTTTTTAGCTATGATCCTGAGGCTTTCTCAGTGAAAAAACTGTGCTTGTACCACTACAATCTGTCTTCAAAATTAATTCCCTGGGGATCATAATTCTCTTGTTTTCTTTTATTGCTTCTTCCAGTCTTTGACTCTGAAGGCATTGGGTAGTCCTGGCCACAGACCTACCACAGAGGTGGGTGACGATTACCTTACAGCTTCCCTGGTACACATCTTAGGACAGAATAGATCAGTTCTCTCTTAACAGTGAGGTTAGTTTCTTCTTTTTGTTTTTTGAGGGGGCTTTAAAATAGTTGTAAAACTTAAAAGAAAGTTTTTTGCCTCTTTTTTATTTGCCAGTGTTTTTTAAGAGCAGTGGACATGATGGAGTATGACTTTGCTGCTTAGTTTTTTTCAGCTCTAAATATATCAGTACAGTTTTGAAAATAATTTCTCACTTCTGAAATTTTTGGAAATATTATGTATAGGTTAAATAAGCTATTTTTTAATGTTAACAGTATGGACTAATTTTTTTTTGTTGCCTGATGCATCAAAGAGCTATCTTTTTCTTCCTTTCTTAGTCAACTAAAATAAATACCTAGAGCCAAGAGCTACATTTTAATATATGTGTACAATATTTTAAGTACAATAAGAGTGTACGATATTGTAAGTACAGTATTATGTGTGCAATGTTACATCTGCTTTGTATTTATCTATTTAATATGTATTGCATTTTTATGTTATATATATAAAATATGTTTTATACGTATCTACTAGAAAAAAATATATATACATGCTGTTTCTAGATTTTTCTATTCAGGTTCTTGTGCCTGTTTCCAAAAGTCTGCTGGCCTGTGTAGCTACCTGGCAAAGTCGATGAAGGGGCACCATTTAACCCCTCATTAATCTCTGTCAGCTACCTCCACCCTTTTCAGACCCTTACTGCCATTTCAGTTCTATGTGGGACTATAAGACATACTACCAATGCCAATGTATTTCCTCAGCCACCAGCAGCTGGCAACATGAAGGGAATGCACTAATTGAAATGTCTCACAAAGGCACAGAGCCTGGCTGTAGAGTTCTGTAATTTTGCTCTATAGCTTACAGGTGAATTAATATTGGATGTACCTTTGAGTACAGTAAAGACATTGGAGAGTAGGGAAGAGTAAACAAATGTCATAGTCATTGCTCATAATTAATGCTATATAGTTTTTTATTTGCAATTTTTGCTTTCCCTGCTTCCCTTGGTGCTAGGTAGCACTATAAAGCCCCTGCACTCCTGGGATTAAGTATATTTCATGTATGTCTATCTACCTTTAAAAATCATACCATTTGACATGACAAAAATCTTCAGATAGTTAATGAGTATGTTTCAGGGTAGTAACAGTTTTCAGTTTTATTAGTCAAGAAGAATTAGTTTCAAAGGTCAAGTCACTATGAAAATCCACAGCTAACTGAAGTTACTGCTATTTCCATAGTTCTATTGCTAACAGAATTTTCACTGACTGGCCAGAGGTAGTGCATAAAACACCCCTGTGACACAGCCCAGAGCCGTGGACTGTTTTGGTATGAATGCAGCAAATACAGAAAGCCTTCTTCCAAAAAGCTGACTTAGATTTCTATCAAAACTTGTTGGTTTTAAGGATTAGAACAATTTTGATCAACCTTAGCCCTATAAACTTAGCCCTAAAAATTTTTACCTGACAACCAGCCAACCCAATACAACAGTGTTAATCAACAAACTGCACTGATCTAGATGTCAGATGTTTAGGGTTACTTGGTTGGTTTTAGGCTGGACTGGATGATCTTTAAGGTCTTTTCCAGCCTCATCATTACTGTGATACTGTGAGGGGAAATAGTGGGAATGGCTCGCTGGCTAGAGAGGAAAAGTGCTTTTCATTAGTGTTCAGTCTGTTGGGAAACAGCAATGAAGTGGGCCTGAAATTGTCAGGACAAAACATTGATGCTGCCACAGCCTTGTGTGTCCACATGGGAGGTCTTGGTTGCCCATCTCAGTGCTCCTCTTACACATGCAACACATGATCTGCTTTCACCCCAGACATTTTCCAGCCACTTTGAACCTGAATTTAGTATACAATTCCTTGAAGAAGAATTGCAAAGAAAACAAAATTCAGAATACAATAGGAAATTCAAAATAGAATAGGAAATGGCCTCATTTTGTACCAGGTGAAGTTTAGGTCAGACATTAGAAACAAATTCTTTATTAAAAGGGTCATCAGGCATTGAATGGTTGAATCACTGTATCTGGATGTATTTAAAAGTCAGGAACTTAAGGACATGATTCAGCAGTGGACTTGGTAGAGAAGATTAATGGTTAGACTCAATGATCTTAAAGGGCTTTTCCAACCTAAACAGTTCTATGATTCACATGTTCTCACTCTGGCTTTGGTACCCAAGAGATCTTTCACAATAGTCATTGAATTTTATGTGGATTAATGGTTCTGAACCCTCAATCAGCTACAGGGGTGGGAACTCCCAGCATAAGATGATGCTGTACTTGTCCCCACCAGCCAAAGATCCAATTACATTTAATGTGATCATCAGGTAGGCACCAGACATACAGCTTGTATCTGCCCTGTTTGCACATGCTAGTAGTGGCACATGGAAAAATGTCCACTGTTTTTGTTAAAATCTTCCAGAGAGTTGTGCTGAAATTTTGATTTACCTTGAGGATAAGCTGAAAACATAATTCCAACACAGCTTCCTTTAAGAAAAAGACATCAGGCTGAGTTACTTTGGTAGAACAATCTGTAACAATGCCATTATTAAAGTTTCATTAAAATGTGTTCCTTTAAACAGAGTCTTATATCTGGCTTTCAGAGAGCAATTACAGTAACTATATTGTGACTCTTGTGGTAAAAAAGTGACACGTACAATGCAGTGAGGCTTTTGAATTTTTAAATCAGTGAAAGCAGTCACTGAAAATATTCTTCAGATCTCATCATCAAGGCATATGGAGATGTGTGCTGAGAACAACTTACACTCTAGTTCATGTTTCACTTGGAGGTTTGAATTTTGTACTGGTTCCTAAGAATTAATCTGCTTGCTGCCTCCGGCTAAAAATACGACAATCATTCACAGGCTTTGTAATTTTCCTTAGCTTTCTTCATGTCACTGAGGAAAAAGTTAGCCAATGGTAAAATATAACCCTTCATTAAACTGTAATCTAATGTTATTTGCTTTTTAAGAAGTTGATTTGAGCAGAAGGAGGAAAAATATCTCTAAATAAACTTTTAAGTGAATTTGCTTCACTTAGATTGCACTTTGATTTTCTCTGTTTTGCTAAACAGAATGCTAAGTTTATATGATAATGTGACTGAAAATCTTAAAGCATGAAGATGGAAAATAGAAACAAATTTTTATGTGGCATCATAAAAATAAAAAAAATTGACATTTTATTCAGTCTATTGGGAAACATTAAAACACAACTCTTTCCAACAATTATGGATGAATTATGGATGGAGATTGAAGGAAATTTATTGTATGCATGGGCAAATGCATTTATAAAGATGTTATTCCAAAAACTACAAATGCAGCTTCTGGAAGTGGAGTATTTGTGCCTTAGAAGACCTGGAATCAGTTTCTGGTGATGTGGTGATTAACAGGATGGTAGCAGTTAAGGAACATAGGGTGATTTTTGAATAACAGTGTCAGAAATAGGTTGTCCAAATCTGGCTGTCAGGCAGCACTGGGATTGTGAGTTACAGCTCTTATCTGGTCTATGGGAGTTAGGAAAGTTAGTGGTTATGTCTCAAGCTTAAGTGATAGCAGCAACTCAAATAACATACTTGAGGTCTGGACTTGATGAATGGCTTTACCTTCAGAGCTCTCCCTGGCAGCCACCTGAAGCTTGGTGGCTGTACCTTGTTTTGAGAGGAGCATCTGAAAAATGCACACAGTGTGTCTGTGGTAGCACACTGTTTTGCTGGAAATCAAAACATTTTAGGTTGAGGGACCAATTTTACTATGTCATTCGAGAGAAAGCAGCCTATTTTGTGATTGAACCTGCTAGAGATCTTGCTCTTCCACTTAAGCTCCCCAGCCTGCAAGGTCATCTGGGAACAAAAACAATTCAGGCCAGCAGCTTGAGTACTCTGGAAAAGCAAAGAATTTGGGAGATGATGGGGTTTTTTGTGCTCACTGCCTTGGCTAGTTATCCTTTCCTCCAAAACACCTAGAAATGTGAGAGCTGTTTAGCTGCTGTTGTAGACCACCAGAAATCCCAGCACCATTTTCACCCAGGCCAGATCTTGAGACACTTTCTGACAAGCCAGTTCCATAGTGTACAATCTCTCTGAGCTCACCTAGAAACACGTTGGAGTTTTCAGTACCAATTCAAATAAGAAATCTAAAAACAGAACTATTTTATTCAGAAGGAAATCTCGTCTCTAACCATTGCTGAACATTATGAGGTCTCTTAAAAGCCATTCTGCTTCTTATGGTGCAAAGCAATTGAAAATTCTTAGAAAAACTGTCATCTTCCATCAATTAAAGAATTAGAAATAATGAGCCTTAGTCTTCACTGCAAGGTCTCCAGCCAAACTCCTGGAGTCATGGAAGATAATGGCAGGGACTGGAAGGAAAAACCACCCACTGTAAGTGAAGACCAAGTTCGTGATCACCTGCAGAACCTAAAAGTGTTCAAGTCCATGGGACCTGATGGAATACACCCATACTGAGAGAACTGGCAGAGGAGCTTGTTAAACCCCTCTCTATTATATTCCCAAAGTCATGGCAGTCTGGTGAAGTCCACACTGACTGGAAAAGGGTAAACTTAACTCCTATTTTAAAAAAGGGTAGGAAGGAGGAGCAGGGGAACTACAGGTCAGTCAGTCTCACCTCTGTGCCCGATAAGATCATAGAGCAGATCCTCCTGCAGGCACTACTGAGACAGAAGGATGGTGANGGGCTGGAGCACCTCTCCTATGAGGCCAGACTGAGAGAGTTGGGGCTGTTCAGTCTGGAGAAGGGGAGGCTCTGAGGTGACCTTATTGTGGTCTTCCGGTATCTGAAGAGGGCTATAAAAAAGCTGAGGAGGAGCTTTTTAGGATCTTGGGTAGCGACAGGACTAGGGGAAATGGAGCAAAGCTGGAGATGGGTAGGTTTAGACTTGATCTGAGGAGAAAGTTCTTCACTGTGAGAGTGGTGAGAGCCTGGAATGGGTTGCCCAGGGAGGTGGCTGGGGCCTCATCCCTAGAGGTGTTTAAGGCCAGGCTGGATGAGGCTCTGTCCAGCCTCATCTAGGGTGGGGTGTCCCTGCCCATGGCAGGGGGGTTGGAACTGAATGATCCTGTGGTCCCTTCCAACCCTGGCCGATTCTATAACTTCTTCCCAGGGAGGGTGACGGGGTGCTGCAGGGGTCTGCCTAGGGGCTTTGTGGAGTCTCCTTTTCTGGAGAAGTTTTAAATCCACCTGGACCTGGTCAGGGTGTTGTGCTATGGCAGGGAGATTGGACTAGATAATCATCCCTGATGATTCTATGATTCTATGAAAGCATTACTGTTCTTTTTTCTCTCACATCTGTATCTGCCAATATTTGACTACCTTGTCCTTCTAATGAGGCAAATTCTTCCTTTATTTTTTTTTTCTGTATTTATTCAAAAATTAAACAATACTGGAGTCTTTGAGAGCAGAATAATTGTCTTCTATGCCTCATTAGGAACTAAGGTTGCTGTAATCCTTCATTTAAAAAATAACAGCAGTGTTTCTGACATAATTATGCTTAAACAGGTCCTCCTGGTGTAAAATAAAAAAACCCCAGCAGTTCCTGACTGGTAGTGAAGCATGCTCTCAGCTTCTAGAGAATAGACATCCACGCAACATCTGCCTTGTATGTTTTAACCATGCCTAAACGTTCGTATCTGACACACAACCGTGGCACAAATAGAACTTCAATGTCTGGGACCTCCTGCTTCAGGCAACATTATGACAACTTGTTTTCTTCCCAACGCTCACTCAGGAGTTTTAGAGTATTGACAGCAGAGTTGAAGTGGCCAAGTTTCTTATCTGCCATCTCCAGCATTTTTTCTAAAGCATGATGAAATGTAACAAGTCATTTCATGTAAGGGATTGTACTTAGTAGGTGTATGCTACAAGAAGCACTTTGCTTGTGTATCTAGAGTACAGGATTTTGGAGAGATATTTGGGTTATATTATATATATTCTGAGTCTGGATAACTACAGTATTAGGGTCACAATCTTCCTGGCAAAATTTCTAGCTTTATTAATGGACCTTTTTTGTATGCTACAAATTCAGGATCATGGTTTGTTCCAATGAGAGATACAGGAGATAGAGCAAGTCAGTTTTATGCCCAGAGTCAGATTTTGGCCCAAATCCTTTGAATATTTCTAATGTCTTTCCTGGAAAGTTGAGACATGTAAACCACATTGCAATCTGTACATGCTTGAGAAGAATGCTACCCTTCCTATCACCACACTACTGACAATCCCAGCTGTGGAGGGAAGGAAAAGATATAGAAAGCACAACATAAGCTGAGACCCACCTTTGACCACAAGTTAAAGACACAAAATCAAACTCTGATCCACAAAATCTGTGGTTAGGAATTTCATCAAAGTCTATTGATATCTGGAGTTCACAAAAGTAGGTGCCAAGGTTACATAACTAAGAAAACCCATCCTTGCCCTGTCAGTATCAGCAGAAACAACTACACAAGGATAGCAGTTTAGGCTACAGTTCTGCTTATTTAATAATTTTATTTCAGCTAATCTGGTTGCAGGCCACCTGGCAGGTATCAGTCTGAGCTCATTGATTCCAGCTCCACTAAGCCTTCCTTTCAGCAGGTGACATCTGAAGCTGCAAATTGGCCTGAATTAATTAGAGCAGGAAGTTTTTGCTGAAGGAAGGGCTGCTCCTCTCTGAGTTCTTTAGTATATGTTGTCTCTGTCCCCTAATAAAGCAGAGTTGTCTAGATAAAATGAATAATTACCATCAGAATGTCCTTTCTGTTTCCCTGATTGAGACACGGAATCAATACAAATGCAATTCATAAGGTAGATTGCATATTTTTTTCCAAATAATTTAAATGTGTCTTAAAGTCAATGGTCTCCCGATAATGTTTTTCCCATTCATAACATTATAGAAACACATTTATTTTTATCAGAAAACTTATATTTGGTTTAAGTTCTTCAATGTCATGCTTGCTCTGAGATGCTCTGTAGAGTGCATGAGGCATAATTCTTGAATTAGGAATATCTTACATTACTGCATATAATGCAGACAGAGTTTGGTAAGTTTTTGTTGTATACAATACCCTGTGCTGGCTTTGTGGATATTTTTTATTGAAAATGTCAGAAATACTTGAATGGCAAACTAACAATTATTTTTAAATCCAAATGGATTTAAAGGAATATATGGCTGTCATAGTTTAGAAATCTAGGTTTCATGGCCTGAGGCATTGGGAGGTTGCTGTGATTTTGGTTTTTTTGACTTGGGATTCCAACTTGGGATTTTGCAAGATTTTGTATTTCTACAAAGAAATAGAAGGGATTTGGAGTTTCCAGTTTTAGGTTTTCAGTTCCTCCTTGTTCACTTCACTTTTTTTGTTGTTCGGAGACGGTACATGGCACTGAAGTAGGCATGGTGGCCATTGTCCCCTGAGAACATAGTGAATAGAGAGAGTGATACCTCGAGTTACAGAGGATGGAAGATTTTTTTCTGAAATCCATTGTTAGCTGAAATGGATAGAGTTTTCCTCTTGTTCATGGACATAAGAATCAGAGCTCTGGAAATGGAGGACTGTCTTGCAAGCACATAGCAGAGAACTGGACTTAAAAATGTGGCATTGAGGGCTGTGTGTATGAACTCGATGGAATCCATGTTTCCACAAGGAGCAGGACCTGCTGGAAGTATCTTTCCCTTTGAGGGGTTGGAGTTTGGCTCAGTTATGTAAAAACTTGTGATAAATCTCTGTATGTTTTTGTGTGAGGGTTTTTTTTGTAGGGATAACATCAGTAGAATTTTCATAATGATCCAAAGTTTAGACCCTTAAAAGTCTCATGGGCCTGTTTTGAGTTTTATTGAGGAAGAACATGACATAGGTCAGCAGGAGAAACTTGATTGTTTCAAGCTGTCTTGATATTGTACTTGAGAAAACACACTGATATTTAGGCTACACTATCATCTAATGAGAACTATAGAGGGACTGAATAGAACTACTCTGAACTTTTGGGATGGTATTGATCGTTGTTTCTACAGATATAATCTTTCACACCGTAGGCAGAGAGTGAGATCCCGGGGAGGCTGAACTGTTCTGCTTCCTCTGATTTTCATGGAAACTGGATGTGTAAATCCCTAATCATAGTAGAAATCTCTGGCATTAAATTTCTCTGATATTAATGCATTTTGAGACATTAAAAGTAACTCTTCATGATTAAACACAAACTGCTTTCTGTCACTTTAGTGTGTTTTTAGTCAACACAGATGTAGATAGAAAATTCGAGAAATGAACAGCCTATTTAATGTTATCCCCAAACACTCAGTTTGCTCTCAGACGGCAATGCCAGGTAGGGCTGCAGGGCAAGGACCAGTAGCTAGGATCTTAGTACAAGACAAATTCATTCGACAAACTAAATAATTTAAGCACATTTGAAAAGCAAATGAACGTAGAGGTGTTCCCTTATGATTATTGCTCACATAGATTTTTCTTTAAGAGGAAAAACATAAATTAATAAAGGCCAGAATGTCTTTAATGACAATATTAGCAGCTGCCCTGTAGCTATTAAGACATGCACTCATTGTAAACTATATTGATTTTTCCATTGGATAAAATTCTCTGGTTAAATTGTTATTTGCAGCTATAATCCAAACTGGCTGTGATGGTCATTGTTATAAAATGTGGTCAAAAAGGTTTTCATTGAATCTTTGGCCACACATTTTTAGAAAGACCCCATAATAACATCTGGGAGAGTCAGATGCAATCCAGAAGCACAGTAGTCACTGCTTTAGTGAAGGTGAGGATGTTGTTGATTAAAGCAGTGAAATACAGACTCTTTTGTAAAGGTGTATAAATACTAGGAATTACACAGGATTAATGGCCTAACTTTACAAAACAAAGTGTTCCTTTGGATGCCACCATTACTATCGCTTCTGTAGAAAGAATCCAAACAGTACCTTAAAGATTGCTTACTGACAAAATGCCAAAAGGTTGGCAGTTTAGGATACAGTTATAATGTGCAGGGTGTTTGCATTTAAGGGATTTTCAGAGCATTGAAAGACCATTTCAGAGACTGGTAGCAGATTCTGAATTCCTATCAAAGAGAGTTGTGAACCCAAGTTGTATATGTTTGTATCTTTTAATCAATGCCTTTCTATTTCATTAACAAGAGGTAATATTGCCCTAGCAAGTCTTGACCAGAATATTTTTTGCCACATCACATAACCATGCTCACTTCACACTTAGTCAAGTCTGGCTTGTTGTGCAGTGAATCTGGAAAGCTCTCTTTGTAGACCTCTTCTTCTAAGGGGTATAACCACAGCCTGGGAACCTAAACATTTCCCCAGTCATTCCTTTAAAGCAGGCTCACTGAGCCTCCGATAAAATATCTCATCTTCTTTGCTTCCTGCACTGCAAGAAAAAATTACTCTGTTTGCAAATTAAATGCCCAGCCCAGTGAAAATTCACGTAAGTATTTTCAGAGTTCAGCCAAAATCCTCGTACACGTACATAAAGGTTTTGACTTATATGAGTCACTCTTGGCAGTTTGCGGCTTTTTTCAGGAGGAAATGGTCAGTTAAGACTGACAAGATTTGTTCTGCCTATCTGTGGCCCTGACTTTTTCTTGAAAGAGTTATGAGAAGGAAGATATTTTTGCTGATATAAAGTTTATATATAGATAACTAGAACAACTGTTCATAAGCTATGAAAAAATAGGAGAACCTGAAAAACCTGTTCTGTTTTCTCCAAAACCAGTTGAAATTGTACAGTAACAAGTTGTCTTATGTTATTTTGAGCTAGAATGTTACAATTGACAATAGTTGCTCTAAAGTGACCCTTATATACTGGGTTGAACACCTTTGCCTCTTAGGTGCCATCATCTGCTACCAATAATCAGTACTTGACACACAGTTTGCATTTTCCTGATCCTGTTTCAAGGACAAGCTAGGTCATGTCTAAAGCTTTCTCCCAGTTTGATATTCTTGCACTGTCTGAGGTCTTCAAATCCTCTTCTTCATAGCTGAAGCAGGAAAGAAATCAAAGTCCAGAGCTATGGGAAAAAAATTGCCCCTAAGTACTGTGCGTGTGCAGTAACCTGTTTCCCAAAACTACAAGACAGAAATACCTGGCAACCTTTGGGCAGAGAGGTGCCAAGACACACCTCACAAGGCAGTGATGTATTCTCTTGCACAGAAATTCCAAAAGATGCATGGGATATCATTAAATGCAGTATGCCAGAGTGAAACTTAGAGCTATCAGCAACAATTGAGTAATTGAGGTGGTATAAAATACAGTATGAATCATGCAAGGGAGGGCATGAATCAAATCTTCAGAAAAAGTCAAAGATTCTTCATTAGGAATATGCACTCCTTTTCTTCACCTTAACACTGATTTTGTTTTTTCAATTTTTGTCTTTGAAAGGCTGGTCCAATTCTTACCTTTCAAGACTATTGCCTAGCATCTTCTAAATTTAAATTCTAGATATTTTGGTTTAGGAGTAGAGCAATGGTGGGTGGCTTGGCTTGAGGCTGGGCCATAGAGTGAAATAGTGATTACCATATCTGCACAAGCTATTGTCTTCAACTGTGCTCCAACTACATATGCACACAAAATACCTGGGAAGATCAAGTGCAGCGGCAGAAGAGTCATTCCTTGTGTGGGATGCCTCTGCTTTCTTATTACTTCTTAGATCACTTAGTCCTGCAATCAGGTTGTTAAAAGTGTTTACTTATCTCCTGTTTGAGAGACCTAAGTAATTTTGAAAATGTAGACATTATATCAAGATTGCTTAAACCAAGAGTTGTTGGGAGGGTATATACATGATGCTTTGGTAGGCATGCAAATTCTACAGAAAGATCTTACATACACTAAAAAGAAAGAGACTTTTCATCCTCTTACAGACAGATCTCTCCTTCCAGGAGGATAAATTAGAATTAATATATAAAGGAAGTCAGAAAGGACTGCATAAGGGTTTGCTGAATAGAGATGTCTTTTGATAAATTTTTTGTGTCAAATACTGACAACCTTATAAAAGGAAAGAGTGCTGTAATTGTGATATCCTGTTTGGGTTGCACTACCCTCGGGGAAACTGCTACTAATGACAGAATTAATTAATGAGAAATTGGTTTACATGTTACAAAATTTAAACCAGTCCCCTGCCCCAATTTCCCTGTGTGCTTATTTTTGCACTGGTGCGAACAAAGGAGCCGTTTGCCAACGCTTTTTTAACCTGTTACTTTTGCTAACCATTTAGGTGTAATGCTGTGGAACACGAGGTTCTGTGTACTACAGCTGGGAGCCATGTCTCCTTCTATTAGATACACTTTTCTATGCCATGACTGCAGAGTAAAACAAGCACTTGCAGAATCCGTGACAGCAGATGTAGGCATTATAACCTCTTCTTTCTAAGCTTGTCTACAAGATTTTTGCTGTGACACTGTAGGAACAGAAATGAAGATATAAATTCAGTGATGCAGCTCCCTATTTAACTTCATACTTTTAGAACACCTTGGAAACACAATTGCTGATGCATAATTTATGCCACAAAGATTATTTTTTTTGTTGTTTCCCCTGGGTATCTTGTGGGTACAGCTTTTGAGCAGATGAATGTCATCAGGCTCACATTCTTCCCGTAATTCTTATTCATTTGGGAATTAGATGATTATCCTTTCATGCTAAATTTGGTTTATCTTCATAACTATTTATGGTTGTATGCTGCTATTGCCTAAACTATGAAAATGGTCTGTGCAGAAGTACTACCTCATTCATGTGTAAGATAGTGTAGTTTCATTAGAAAGGGCTTGAGTTGAGTAAGCATCCCTGTTTTTAATAGGTTTATGCGACAGATGGGGTAGATGTAGATAAGACTACACAATGCATCTTTAGTCTCTCTTCAACAAACTGAAAGTCCCTTTCAGCTTCAAATTGCAGCACTTTTTGTTCTATTTTGAAAGAATGCAAGAAGTATTTATTTTTATCTACTTGGAATTAAACTTCTTCAACAAAGAAAGTATTTGTAATGTTTTCAAGCAAAACAACAAAAATATTCTTTATTCAAGACATTCCTTGAGTGGAAACAGCTAAACTAATGTGTGTTTTAGCTGTCTGTGCCTCTGACAACAGTGGCACTAAGTGTGTACCATTATAAAATTTTGCATAAAAGAAATTATTAAATTTTATTTGTCAATTTTATAGGTCAGGTTACTAGCTTTCTTCCTTAAAGCTCTGTCATAACGTAAGTATTGTCTCAGTGCAATGCATGTGTGTAGATGTGCACTTATGCATGCATCATGGCTCTGAATTTATTATCTGGCCCACATACGAAGACAAATTCTTAAGCTGGTTACAAGCAGAGTTAACACTATCTGTCCAAAGGCTGATTGAGAAATGAGGGACTCTAACTGCACATTTGCTCTTCAGTTATCATTTCTTTTGCAGTTCTGGGCTCAGAGGTGTATGTGTTTCCTGTTGTGGACTTGAGTCCAGCAGTCTCATTATCTACTTCTGTGTCATCATGAGACAGAAAAATATCAACAAGCTTCATGCAAAATAAAATAAGATTTATTTTACCTATTAGATAAATAGATAAAATTATCTATTAGAAATTAGAAAACAATGTTATAGTAAAATCTTAGCTCCCATTGAAATAAACAACCAGTTCCATGTTAGCTTCCCATTGGCCAGAAATTCATTAATTGTATAATTAAATTGTATAATTTAAATTGCTTTGGAAAGAGAAAAATTGACTGAAGTCTTTACAGAAGAGTTACTTTAATAAGGTATTTTTCCTTCTTGCCTATGAATGTACGTCCTTCTGTTATCAGAAAATCAAATATACAAGTTCATAAATTTTTGCACAGGTGATTCTTTCAGAACTCTCAAAACACAAGATATTGCACTTTGACAAAATTTAGTGTTCTTACTGAAAGAATCCTTCTGGCAAAGATAAAACCTCATACATAGACTTCCTTCTTTAGTTTTGCTGACAGGTTGGATTTTATTTCAATTCCAGAATTTTGGGGAGTTTGATAGACAATGTTTTCCTGCCTAGCCTGTTCGATGGTATCATTTTCATGTAAAAAGTATACTTTGGTTGAGTTCCACTTCTGGACTAAAGTATGGAAACACCCTTTATTGAAATGGCAGGTGTGACATGTTTTGTGACATTATTTCTGTGTTGGTTTATGTATATTCTTATGGAAAGAAAAGATTATTAAAGGTAGAGTATTTTAGGGCTTACATGTTTACTCTGCAATGAGATATGTGTTGCTATAACACAAATCTGAATGTTAAATTGCAAGATTTAAATAGTTACAAAACTCTGTGTGGACTCTGAGACACCAGCTTTGCAACCACTGGGCCCATGTGAAAATCTGTGTGCACACACTTAGCAAGTGCAAGACAAAGGAAATTGTCATCTATCTTCAGTGGGTTTAAAAATTATTGATACTCTGTTAATTTCTATCCTTCAGCTAGAAAGTACTGTCCCTCGATGATGATTTGGTATTTCAATAAAAAGAAAAGCTAGTTAACGTAACTTGGTATATTTAAATTTATATATTTTGCTAAAACCTTTCTTTTCTGGTCCTTGTTTAATGAGAACAGTTTAAGGATAAAAAGGAGATGAAATTATTGTAGAGTAATTCCCCTTAGGCTCTGAACACACTGATCTGGACTAAAACTTGCTTATTCTGGACTAGAGTATCTGTACAGACACACCAGAGAGCTTTCCTGCGACAATCTATTCCACTTGAGTTAGTCCAGTTAATTGCTCTATACGGATGAGTCTTGAAAGTCAATTCTGCCTTTGGCACTGAAACATTCTCAAAAACACTATGCATTTTCTCAAACCACCTTTTCTACAAAACAGCACCTTTTAAAGAAAAAGTCAAGACTGTGAAGTATTATTGTCTTTTGAAAACCTTTCTTCTTTTGACTATTGGCATAATCTATATGATGCCAAACCATCTCTCAGCCATCACTGGAAGAATGCTGATTTGCAACAGAGTAGGATTTGATCCTGTTTGCCAATGCAGATGCTTGTCTGAAAAAGGCCTCCCTGATGCTCACAGTGACGTACATCCTTATTACCCAACAGCAGTGCTGTTGAGCTCATGGGGACTTGCTTTGGAAAAACGCACATGTAAATTGTTTGCTGATTTGAGGCCAAAGCATGCAAGATGTTAATTGAGCATTACCCTGTGCACAATTTACACAGCCTGTAGATGCAAAGGGATGTATGTACTGAAGCCTTACTAGACCATATGCTGCGTCCCTCTCAGAGCTGTCTTCCTTACTGCTGGGGAATCTTGTTTGATTAATATGGGGCAGCAACAATTTTAGCAAAACAGCAGCTTGATCCAATCTGAGTATTTCTTTGCTCATGTGGCTTCTAGCTGAGAGCCTCAAGAGTTAATGGATCTGGCAAAAATTAGTATGTCCCACTAAAAGCAGCTCATGGCATTAAATAATTATGCAAGAATTTTTCATTGGAAGCCATGAGGAATGATGACATTACTCTTAATTTTTGACCTTCCTGGTTTCAACAGCTCAGTACCTCTTACTGTACACTGAAATTGACAAAATCCCACCTAATGACCTGAAAAATGACTAACTGCAGCTAGTAGAATGCACAAAGCTACAGAGCAAAATTCCCAATCTTGTTTTTATTTCTCTGTTTTTTGCCAGCTGTACTGAGTCTTTAAATATATAATTTGAAGGCACAGATAATTAAAAACTTCATTCAAAGCTCACTGAAGTCAGGCAAATTTATGTTGCTTTTAATGTCCTTTTGGATCAAATCTGCAGTATGTTCATGAAGTTATTTGGTACTTACATGATTTTAGGCTTTTTTTTTCTGTCTGGGAAAGCTGTTTTGGTCTTATTCCAAGGGGCACTGTTTTTTTTCCCCTTTATTTCTGGGAGATTTACACCCATTTAATTCTTTTGACTTCAAGGAAAGGGAAGGGTTCCTGAATTAAATTAGAATAAGAACATTCCAAAGAATAAGAGTATCATAAGTGCAGAATGCCATACCATGTGTCAGTGTATAAGAATCATAGCTTGTAAACTATGCCAAAGGCTCTCTTCATTATTTAAGCTTCATCCTGAAAGCGTGCCACTTAAACTGCTATCACTGCTCTAGGTGTGGAAAACAGTTTTCAGCAGCTCCAGTCCTGTTTAAGTCAGAAAAAATCCCCAATTTTTGATAAACAACAGTGGAAGTGACCAAGTGAAGTTATGGATATTGATTTATTTTTTTTTAAATGTTTTTCCAGTGCAGCCTCATGTTGCAGAGGCTTTGGGAGCTCTCAATTCAGAGTCAATCTGAAAGAATATATTGCCAACGGAATAAAGTTGAAGATTCTTCAAAGTCATTTCCATAATGTATCCTTCTCACTGTAGCCAATACAGGAGCTTTACTTGAACTCTGCAAACTTTGTGAGGCTTCTAACGGAGCTGGATAAATAGCATCAGGTTAGCTTTAGCAAATGAGTAGTATACACAGCCCTGGGAAAGAGCCTTAGTTTCTCTGTTCTTCATCACTTGTGTTCTTGAGTATGTATAGATGGGGGGAAGCATGTAATAATACTTTCCACTTTCTTTGATGCATGGTATTTTGGAGAGGATGTGATACATGTGATACATTGTCAGGTTTTTATAGAAAAAATCTCAGATACTGTCACTATATGGTAGACCTTTATTAGCTTCATGGGATTTTTATAAAGGAGTGAAAATGCCGTGTATACTCTGGGCCAAAGGTAGATACAGGATGCTTTATCCCACAACATCTGAAATCAGACATAGCCAACCAGGAACACAGAGTATGTCATCTTTAGTGGTCTAAGTGTGGTATGCTGTTAAAAGAGTATATCCGTCTCATTTCCCATCAGACTGGCAATTTTGAGGGCATCTAATTAAATTTCTTCATCTCCTTAGGAAGAAGAGGGATGAAATAGAAAAGAAATTTGTTATTTTGGAGGTTACAGATGAAATAGAAATTCTGACTTTGGGAGCAAATATCTTCAATTATTCAGAAAGAAAAATGCCTGATCTTAAAAGACTTTTTTTTAATGTTGTAAATGTTGTTGTAAAGCTGCATCCAAGCAACATTTGCATTTCTACATTAGAAATAAAAGGTTTTCAAGCAATTAAGTGGTTGAGATTAAATCTCTTCATGACGTTATGATCTCTTAAGTTTCCTTAAGGAACGTATGTGATGGAGGCTTAAGATATCAGAACTAGCATGACATATATAGGGAGGGGCTGAGAAGGTTTCAAAGGCTGCATTTAAGTAGGCTACTTCAAGTTGTTGAAGATAAAAGATGAGAAGGGCTTAAAGTTCAAGCGCTGACATCCAGCTAAAGGCAACCACATGGTATTTGTGGAGTTGAATTTAAGTAAACCATGTTTAAATCCACATGAATACAACATTTAGACAAATCTTTAAAACTTATGGCTCAGTATGTATAACCAAAAAATTTGAGTTATTTGTGGGCCAGTGTATGCTGGATGAGCCCAGGCTATAAGCCTCACACAAACTTTCTTAGTAGATTTTTCATATTCTATGGTTCTAATTTCAGTGTGGTTAAAACATAAAACAGAGCCACTTGGAAAAATACCTGGATGTTCCACATGAGGTTTTCAGAGTGGAGCTGGTGGCTCTACTACCAAACAGTCTGAAAGAGCAACATGAAGCTTGGCTCCAAAGCAGAAAAAGCACCTCCAAAACCTAAAGGTGTGTCTTGTGCAGTGTGCACACATGGACACAAGCCAACACTAAATATTTTTGCTGTTTTGAGAGAGAAATCTGCTTTCAAATTGATTAGAGGACATGCTTAATTAGAAACATTTATCACATGTACACACACAATTGCTTTTTTGTTTTCGCTCTTCATTTGAAATTGTATAAATCACAGGAAAATAAGTATCTCATATCCAAAACGTCCATCTCTTTGTTCTTTTTTATTTGATTGCAGTCAGATGAAAAGCATTGCTTTGAAATAGAGGCAATGGCCAGAGGCCCACTGATTGCCTGTAAACAGAAACAAAAAGAGGCACTGGTAACATTTAGAATGGTTTATCAGTGATCAAAGCACAGGAGGTGCTGTCTAGACAGCCTAGGTGTGGACTAGCAAATGGCTTTCATTAGGGGTCCTCTACTCTGGTGCCATTGTTTTAGCTCTGCTCTTCTTCAGGCCAATCTGTGATTGATTTCCAGAGAGGTGCCCAAGTGCCTGTGGCAGTGGGATAAATCTTACAGGACTTTGCTTGTTCTGACAAGGCAGAGTAGCTGCCTATCACATTAGCGCAAAATGACACTTCCATTTACTTCCACAGTGCTTTGAAACAAATACTTTCAGCTATAACAATTGCTCTTTGCAGCTTGGGCTTTGGAGCTTCTTGTGTTCCAGAGAGCAAAAGCTTGCAAAATAATTTCTGAAGTATCCTGTAACTAAAAAGGGTCATATTCTGACCTCTCTGAGAGCACTGTATTTTTCTTTTCTTGCATAGTCACAGCTTTTGCTTTAAGGATGCATTTTACTTTTTAGCATTGGGGTCAGTTTCTCTTCTTACCCATGCAAACTTCTGTATGCATCCCACATGTGCCATGCTTGTCTGTGAGGATATTGGCACTCACAAACTAGGTTGCTAAATCATGTGACTCAGACTATTCAAATGGTTTCACTACAACCCTTGATGTGAAAACGCAGGACTAAGTTAACTTAACGTTCATTTGGTGCAAATCCCCGAATTGCTATAAACTACCAAATTACCTATGTGTCAGAGCTGCAGATGTGGCCCATGTTGTCTCAGCCTCTCCACTCTGTACTAGCTTCACTTCATAGGTGACCTGATCCTAGTGTTTAGCTGCAGCTGCCCCTAGGTAAATTCAGAGGGAAGAGAGGGCAGAGACATGGTGCAATCTTGTCTGTGCCAGCGTCTTCTGTGTTATTTCGTCAGGGACATTTTTACATCTTGCACATCCCTCAGGTCCCATCAATGCTGTGAACCTCTCCATAGTGATGGTATAAGGCAAGCTTCAAAGCACTCCTGTTACAGCTAATAAAAGAAATATGGATATCTAAGGCAGTATTTGGTGTTTTCCTTTTGACTTCCTGCTAGAACTAGCGGTCCAGTGTGCTTGGGCAGGGAGTTCTGAGCAGGATCATTCCCTCCAAGGTCTCCACAGGGTCTTTGTGCTACTTTAAAGAAGTCTGAATCTATAGAGAAGCAGAAATCCAGTGAAATTATTTGAGCAGCTGCTGAATAAATTAAGCATGGGTTTGTATTTTTCTTTTGTAAAGTTATGGAGCTATTATTTGCTTGTTGCCAGACAGCAAAATTCTTTGTGAGGCTACATACACTAATGTTAGCAAGAACTCTATTAATAAACTTCAGACAAGAGATAATAGAAAATATTTACTTTACAAAAAAAAAATTGACCAGTGTCTTGACTTCAAGGGGAAAAGCCAGTATTTTCAGACTTCTTGATGGGGTTCCTGAAAAACCAAAGACATAGAGCCCAGCCAGGTAGTGCCTGGGATCAAAGAGAACATTGGAGGGAAATGGACTGTAACTTGAATAATTCTGAGCCAGTCAGACAGCTCCAGATGCTGTCTCAACCTAACCAGCATAAATTCCAGGATAGTGATTTTTGTGAAGGGTTCTTTGGCTGTACAATATTAAGGGAAGAACAACACACTGTTAAAGGCAGGAGTAAGTCTGTGTGCTTGTCATGTAGCTCCTGAAGAGCTAAGCTATAAACTGAGAGACTGCATGTTGTTGGCCTTGAAGACAGGGGATTCTGTGGTCCAGACTAGATGTAGTGTTGGTTGTCAGGTGGCAACTCTCAGGACAGCAGTCTGACAGTAAGCTCAGGAGAGGCAGTGCTTGCTCTCCTTGGATTCTGATGGCTTGAGGACTCAGAAGATGTAGTGACATATTTCAATCAATAATCAATGTGGTTCAATTAGAAGAAATTGCCAAATAATTTATTTCCCCAGCATTTAAACCTATTCTTTTAGTTTTTTTAGAAATCTCTGGGTTTATGCTCAGCATGTTCTTGATTGCTTGTCTTTGCTCACACCAAATGTGTGGGTCACTTGTACTTGAGACAGATATAAATGTATGCACACAAACGATGTTTACAAACATCTCTGGTAAAAGTTCAACATTACTATCGGGAGGCTTAATATTATGATAGGTAAGACTGAAGGCTGAAGTTTTAATAGAAAGTTAGATCAAAATTTTGCAATCCTAACAAAATGACATGAACTGAGAGTCTTTAGGTTCTCAAAAACCTCTTCCTCCCCTTCCTACTCCCACTGTCTGTTTTAACCCATTTCATTTATAATACATTGCAGATAGGGATTAATTTCTGATTTAGAACTATTAGAATAAAATCTTGGAGTTGATAGTTGAAAAAGCAAAGGCTAAAGTGTATGAGGCATGGAATAAATTCTCCACAATCTTTTCTTGTAAATTTGGTGAGCAGAAATGGTTGTTTTTTGGATCTGATTTATTGGTTTCCTTAGCTCTTCAGTGAAGTGTGAGCTGAACTAGGAAACCCCTTAAAATATTTTGAATTATTACCTGTTGTTTACTGGAAGCTTGTTCTCAAAAGAAATCTTCAGAGTTCACACATCCATGAATTAGTACTCATGCATCATTTCCTCACTATTGTAAAAGAAATGGAGGTGATACCACAAAAGCTATCAGTAAATTGATTTGTAGAGGCTTTCAATGGCCCAGGAAAAGTGCAACAATAACATTCTTAGAAAAGGTCTGTCTAACTTTCTTGGAAGTAATACCTAGTTTCCATTTTTAGCAAAACATTATGTAAATATTGTTTTCTATTGAGAGAAGAAAGTGCCTTTCCAAGAAATTATTATTTTGAATGATAAAACTCAGTGAATGGTAAAATTTCCTGAATGCCCCCCCAAAATGCACTGTTGCAAAATTTTTGCTGTCACCAGTGTTGTACCTTATGTAGTTTCAGAGCACTGAAAAGTTTTTAAGTGTTCCTGTGCTCAAGTAAACCTTACCATGACTTAGAAAGATCTCATTAATCCAAAGCTTTGCAATTTCTACAGTAGGTTGTGACTGTCTATACCCATCTTTTCAAACATTTCAGATGCAGCTTCTTAACAAACACATACTAATGAAATGCAGTGGATTTAACCAGTCAACTTCTTTGAGACCTCAGTTTGCCAGACATTTGCTTGGAAATGTTAAATGATGTTAAGCAAAACCAGACTACACTGCTGCAGCTGAGATTTGCTTGGTGGTGCAAGCCCTGAGTGCAGAGCAATTCATTCCAAAAGCTGACTTTTCATTATACCTGGTGGAGTTTTCCACTGACTTTTGGACAGGTCTTTGACAGTGTTCCATTAGCCCCTTCCTACCTCAGTGAGTTCTTGTGGTGGCTACCACATGAGCAGACCTGCCCTATTTCTGAGCTGTGATCTTATTTGGATCAATAGTTGCGTCTTTCTTCATTGCTTATTTTCATTCCCCTCTTTTGGCCAGAATAAATTATTAAGCTACTTCATGACCCACTATACTTTGGATTACTCAAGCTATACCCCTTTCCTTTCTTCTGTCCCGTCTATTACTGTACAAACTGCTTCATACAGTAAGTAGCCCCTAGGCAAGTTTGGAACTTAAATAACTTCAATAAATCTTAACCCCTGCTCTGACATCTGGGTGACTTCGGAGACTTGTAATGAGATGTACAGGGCCCAGCCACTGTGAGATACCTTTTGCTGTCTGCAGCTCTCACAGTCATCCGGGAAAGGATGATTTAATCATTTAAGAAATGCTAAGTGAACAGGTCTGTCATTTTTTCACTCCTGTGCTCACTTCTCAGTGCCACAATTCACAAGGCAGTTCCTGGCCCCAAGACATAACTTGGTCTTCAATACAAAGTAGCACTTCCAAATGCATGTTTTTCCTGGGTATCCCTCTGCTTTCTGACTGTCTGGAATTTCTCCTTCATAAAAACTATGTCACACTGGATCAGAAAGGTCTATTTGAATGTAGGCTCCAACCTCACCCAGTTTCTTCATTTCTTGGCTTCCTTCTCAGAATATAAATCTTTTCTTCCTATAAGGGATTTTTTTTTATTATTACTCTGTGGAGAGCAACTTTTGTTTATAGTTTTAACAAAACAGTCTCCTTCCTTGCATTCCAGAACTTTGGATTAGTTGATTTAATAGTGACTAATTGTCTTGAACATGACCAAATATTGATCTCCACATGAAAAAGCCAGATGCTCTATGATGTGAACCAGTGAAAAGTTATCATTTCAGCAATCTTGTAAAAAAAAAACAAGCTCAAATTATGTCTTATAGTGTTATTTTTATCACTAATATATTTTAAAATACCAGTTTTTCACTAGTTGTTGGCTGCTATTAATGTTATAAAGCTTTATTCCAATCACCTTTTTTTTGCAAAATATGTAACAGGTAGTGCAAAACAAAGTAATAGTCACCTTCTGATATAAGCCAGATCCCCCAGCGATGTAAATGGGGACAATTAACATTAGCTAGGGATCTGATTGTTCCTTCTGAATTAGGATTCACTTAGAATTCACCTAACAAAGAAGCATTCAGTAGAATTTTAATAGCTCTGTTACTATAATAAAATATACTATGATTGTAGTGTGATGAGAATTTGGCTGTACTGATTGAAGAACATATGATTCAAAGTAAATATGCAAATTTCTTCATATATGTGTTAATCTGTCAAGTCCAAAGGATGCCAGAGTTTAGTGAGACCAAACACACAAGTGTAGTAATCAAGTAGAAATGACTGGCAACATCGTAGGTTTACATCACATAGATCTATTAATTCATATTTACCTTGAATGTTGTTGGAAAAGGCACTGTAGGCTATATGCTATAGGCTAGCAATATGTAGAAGCACATCAGTAGCAGAGGCCCAGATATTCAGATATCATTTACACCATCTTAATCCCTGTGTAACGCAATTGGTGAAAGTCAGAGCAATGTAACCAAAGTCAATGCAATCAGACTGATTCTACCTGGTCTCACACACCAACTGATTGACTTCAATGATACTGATTCTGTTCATCAAAGCAATGTGTTTGAAATCAACCTTCATATTATGAATGACTTTATAGGAGAACCATTGTTATCATGTCATTAGAGAACATTCTACTCTCAAAAACTCACTGAAGCATCAGCCATACTAATTTTATGTGTCTCTAAATGAAGAAATAATATTTTCCTACTTTGGAGTACTCATTGTATAGCTTAAAGAATTAAAGATCACCTACTTCCAACTCCCCTGCCACAGGCAGGGTCAAGTAGCTCAAAGGCCCATCTGACCTGGCCTCTATCCATGGAGGGGGATTCCATAGCTGTGGGACTATGGCCCCACCAAACCACTTTCTAGCGTGGGTCTCTTGAAGTCATGGCTTTCATTTAAGAACTCCATACCTTTGCACTACTAGGTATGCCAGGTACTCCAGGTCTCTCTCAGGTCTGGACCACCTTTATTCACCAACATTTTTCACCACATTATGAGGCAAGGGCTTGTCCATGTGGTATTCCCCTTCCTTTTTCAGAACTGGGGTTGTAAGTAGCTGTATTCCCCTGGCTTTGTTCCTAAACAAAAAATGGAAGCTCCCAAAAGAATAAAACAAAACCCTGAAGCAACTGAAAAGCCAGACCCAAATCCTCTTAAAATATATTTCCCCACCCAATTATATTCATTTGGAGCAGCTATGATTGGCTGAATTAGAGGCATGTTCTTCCTGGAGCTGGAGAGAGATACAGCTACCAAAGCTTCTCACAGCTACCATTCCATATCCCCATTTCCATTCACCAGACCCCTGCCCATCTCAAACTGTGACAGTGTTTCAGTACCTTGTCACACTCACAGCAAAGAATTTCTTGCTATTGTCTAGTCTAACCCTCTTTCAGTGTAAAGCTATTACCTCCTGTCATGACACTACCACGTTAAAAGTACCTCTCTGGCTTTCTCATAGGCTTATTTTAGGAACTAGAAGGCTGTTATAATGTCTTTCTGGAGTCTTTTCCAGGGAAGAAATAGTTTTGGAACTGCCAAAGTACAGTGTAGCATACTTCTGAACTTCCTCTTCACAACTGTGGTGACCCAGATGAATGTCCTCAGAAACAGCGATCACTTGCAGTGAATTTTGCTCAGTGAGATCTGCCAGGTAAACCTCTCTGACCTCTGTCAGGGGTAGTGCTGAAATCCTGGTCCATCATGATGACTACATGCTGGGAAGATAGTGATCATCAAGTTGGTGACCTCTTGGACCTCCCATAAAATAACACAGTGGACAAGTGACTTGCCTAATGATGGGGCTTTGGCGTCCCATAAGTAGATGAGCCTCTTCCTACTTTGTGAGCAGACTTGCCTACTGTGAACCTGAAGAAGGTATTGTTGTTTTGTGTAATTACCAGTAACTGACAAGAACAAAAAATATATAAGGAAGTGTGCAGGAGTAGAGAAAGACATTACTTATCTTTTGAAGTTATCACTAGGAACTGAGAAACATTCCAGATCCCAGGTTTCTTCTTTGGTCATGCATGCATTGATGTTTCTAGTTTGATTACTTGAAACTCTGCATGAGATGCTTGCTTTTCAGTAGTTGTCAAGTATCTATTTTTTTCTCTGGGTTTTTTTCTCTGCTTGCTTTTAAAGAGTATGAGGTAAGGCTGGTGCTAGAAAGAAAAAAAGAACGCTGGAAAATTGAGGAAATTTTTACTATGCCAGTCCTGAACTATACTTCTAATGGGTTTCTCATATCCCCAAAGGGAACAGAAAGAGGTCAATTTTTTATACATTGTCCATGCTAGCATGGAAGCATATGGTTATATTACATCCTATGAAGAGTCATTAGATCTGTTCAGAAAACCCCATGAGTCAGTCAAAATATCTCCAGATGGGAAGTGCAACTCTGTCTAGCCTACAGAATCATGCTGTGATTTAAAACCATGATGAAGCCCCTTGTGAGTGGGAGCCTATACACTCAGCCTAGCCTGTGTACTTAATTTCCAGGATGTTTGCAGTCCCAATGAAATTAAGTGTTCAAGGTCTGAGCCTGTCCTAATTTTTATTTAATGGTTATCAGCTGGCTTCTTTAGGTACTTGACATGATTTACATCATCAGGACTCAGTCCAATAAAATATTTCCAAAGGCTTTCTCTAAAAAGAGTTTGTTAAAATAACAGAAATTTGTTCTACTGAGAGATAAAGTTGAAAGATTAGTTTAAGGATGCTTCAGAAGTACATGAACGTATGAACATACACGTTATTTGTATGGTTGTCGGCAATATTTTTGCCACTTAGTGAGGTTGAACTGACTTTTTTTCTGAAGGTGTAATGTTGGCATCCTCTGAAATTATCCCAGGAAAAAGAAACAGTTGATGAATTTGATAATGCTAATTTTAGGAACAATTTAAAATGTACATTTTTGTAGTAATCTGATTGTCCTGAAATGTTGACAAATGTTGAGTATTAAAGCACCTCTGGATATAGGAAAATGAGTACATTATGATTTATGTTTCCTTGATTCCTACCACCTTAGATAAGAAAAATATTAGTACTCAATTACCAAATAGCTGTATCTGGCATTTGTTAGATTATGATTAACAATGACCATTGATAACTAGCATCTCAGAGCAAGTCAGCTCAGTTGGTAATGCAGACTATTGATTATCAGTTGATAATGCAGACAGTATTTAATCAAACAGTGAAAATATACAACATTTATCTTAGCTACTATGTAGGTCCTCACAGTCTGAGGTTTTTTTATACAGGTGGACAATCTAACATCAGAATTGATTCAGGTGACTCTCCAAATCCAGGTGCAAACCAAACCTAGCTTTAATGGGCATGTGTAATATGGCTGGCAATAGTCTCATATAGGGTGCCTTTTTCTGTTTATGTTTTTGGGTTTTTTTCTGGGCCAAGTGTGGGAATTATTTGCCAGGCAGGATAAGTATTATTTCTAGGGACATGTTTCTGAGAGAGATTTCTTACCAAGCCAGCCACTAAGTGGCTTCGGCCACTCCCACCAAAAAGAACTGGTCTGAGAAAAGGAATAAATTAATCCCTCTTATTCTTGTCCTTATCCTTTTGTATTTTGACTGATACTTGCAATTTATTAATCAGTTAGAATCTAGCCTGCAACACAATGCATGAGAAAGCAACTTACCTTCTATTAAGTGGCCATAATGTCTCATTGCACTGAACATGCTTATTAAAAACAGGCAAACTCATTTAGTGGATATAAAGTAAGAAGAGTTACCACAAAATTGGAAATAATTAAGCTTTGTTCTGTACTTAGCACATGCAAGCACACATGTGAATGCAAACATACACCAGGAAATGTCTGTGCCCTTTGGAAGCACAGTCTGTGCTTCCCAGTTGTGAAGAACTAGGAAGTGTTACCACAGGAAAGCTCTTCTGTCATGTTTCTAGTCCTATAGGACCCCTGACCTAAGAAATGAGTATGTTTTACATGTTGACTCCACTCTTCTCTATTCTTTTACCACAGAAATCAAAGAGCAAACAAATGGAATGGGTTTTGCTACCTTGTAAGAAAGGCACGTATAGTGTCCACAATGAGTGATAGCAGAAACAACACAATGACTAACAAGTTAAAGGAATGAGTTTGGGAATTAGTCTTAGCAGCATTTGCTAGTGACTACATGCTGGGAAGATATAGAGAAATATTACACTGCCCAGGCTACACTTACAGTGATAGAAAAGAGTGAATTATAACCCAAATTTATGATCTGAGTGTACGTACATTTTGCTGCATTTACTCTAAATTCCAGAGAGCTTCCTGTGTCATTGAGTTTGCTGTTGTGGCAGCTGGGTCCACCTGCAGCAGGAGGAATCACACAGAAAAGTTCTCATCCAAAGCATAATCCAAACTTCTAAGGGAGTCAATGGGAAAAATTTTGAATTCAATGGTTAGTAGGAGCCAATAGCAATACTGACCTACAGAATCATCAGGGAACGTCTGCATTTATATAGAGACAACAATCAAAAAATGCTAATAACTTACATATTAAGGCAATATAACATTTAGAAACCACTTCTAAGCAGGCTTCTGTGGCCCTTCTTAAGAGGCTCTTAAATCTTGTGTCTCTTATTAAGAGTACTTCCCTGATACGAGTCACAGAAATATATTTATGTGGACAAATGATCTGCAAAATATATATTAAAGAGATTTGAAGACCAAGGCCATGGGAATGTGAATCACCTAAAAATATACAACATTAGTGACATGCAAGTTGAAAATCCCTCAGTAGCTCTGCAGTATTCTTAAAGAAGATTTTAAGGAATAATTAATGCAAAAAACTAATTCTGATTAAAGCAATATCAGTTTTTACCAGTTTTATAAAGAAACCACCAACACAACAGTTATGGCCTTAATAGAAACAGGAGTTAAATTTATATTTTGTTTTCCAAAACAGAGCTACCTACTGTTGTTGGGAGGAGAAAAAAAGGAGAAAAAGGGGGCTTGAAATAGCTGGCTGATGACTGTAGTACAATGAGGCCAGAACTTTCTCTGGCTAACTTATAAGTAGCCTAGCCAAAATCTGTGATGAAGTGTGCTGGGGTTATACAAAGTATTCATAACACATGCCAAAATTACATAATTTCATAATTGCAATCTTTGCTTTCACCTTTTCATTTTTTAACCACAGTATTTCTTGGCCAAGTCTGAAGATAAACTGCATATTTACTGGGAAGCAAATGCCTCAAGGTACTTGTAACACTTTAGGAGATGCATCTATTATAGTGTAGTTCTACATATTGCTAATGTACTAATTTCCCAAAAAGCCTTTCTGGCACATCAGTTACATTCTGTAGTATTCTCCTCTCCAGTTTTTCTTTATTTCCTTTTCAATGCAAAAAAAATATTATAATGCCAGATGTATCAGGCTGCTTGGTTTGCAATCTGCTTAGCAACAGAGGCAACCTCATTGACAGTGACCTCATTGAGAGGAAACATTTCACAATAAAGCTGTTAGTCTTGATGTGGTCTGAAGTTCCAGATGCAGGTCTCAAAAAGTTAACCTATATTTTTTGCCTACCTGTTTTTATGTGATAATTGCTGAGAAGTCTGTGCTGCTAAATGCACATGTACCATTTTGATTGGCCCATGTATATTGGGAATGATATGCCTATTGTTGGTGGCTATGTGTCTTGGTTTGGGAAGACAGCTATCAGTTAGGGAAAGCTGGAGTCTCCCTCGGAATGGAGACTGTCAACCCCCTCCCTCCAGAATACAAATTTTTATATTCTATAACCCAAGACACTATGATACTCCCAAACTCCTTGGAGAAAATCTGTGCTTGATTTGCATTGCTTCCTTAAAGCTGTGAAAAAAGTACCTATTTTGTAAAAGCAGACACTTCCTTTTGAAAAAAATGTAACTTTTGTGTTAAATTTAGAGAAAATCAAAACATACAGCCTTTCATGCTTTCCAGTTCTCCGTATTAACTTTACATCTCTGGCAGAAGAAGTGTTCCTAAAAACATCTTCCATATTTCAGCTAATCTTATCCTAAGTATCAAATTAATCTGAATCATACCTACTGATATCTTCAAAGGCCAGATTGCAAATAACGATCCATGTTAGTAAGTATGCCTCAATAGTGCAGAATTGTTGAGAGATCACATCCGTGTCCTGGTACACAGCAGCAACAAGAAACTTGGGATACCACTGGGAATTATTTTCAGAATAAATTCTCCTTACCATGGATAAGCCAGGGTGAATTGTTAGATAGACAGTAGGTTTGTTAGAGAGCAAAATCCAAAGGGGACTGCATCCCAGTTTTTAGCAATCAGCCTAAAAAAAGATAGCCTACAATAAAATCAGAACACAATCATTCTTTGAGATTTTATTGAAAGATTAGAAGAAAATTTTAAATCTTTCAAAACTGGTTACGCATGTGAATCAATTTTAGGAATGAGGGAGTTACAATGAAATAAGCATTTTACTTTTATTTAGGATTTTCTAAACAAAGCTGCCAAGAAAGAATAAGATTTTACTTGGCAAACTTAAGCTATGCTTTGTTTCAAAACACATGGAGTAGAAATTTGGTAAACTCAGGTAATAATGCTTGAATTCTCATCTTCCCTTTGCCATTGTGTGAGCTTAGAGACACACAATCTACCAGGTCTTTGCCACAAACTCATGATCTCAACACACTACTGCTTCTCAGACCTGGTGCCTCACTCTTTTCTCCTTCTGCCTTTATAAAGAATCCTTTATTGGTAAAAGCTACCACAAATACATCTCTCTTTGCCTTCTTTCCTCTCTCACTTGTCTTCTTTTAATACCTTTCTCTGCACATTATTTTGTCCATTTTTAACTTTCATGCTGCAAATTGTCATTACCCAAACTTTTTGACTTCCACCTGGGATTCCCAAAATACAATTCCCCAATTGATGGTTTGTTGGAAAACTGACAGAAGAAATGGCATCACTTTATTTACAGAAACCCATCTGAATGTCTAATTTGGGACATAACATAACTTGAACATACATAACTGTAACATAACTAGGATTGTTCTCAATTTAAGGTGAAATTCTTTCTTCTGGAAAAAAACCTGACAAAACGCCCCTGCTGTCCCATGTCTTTCCTTCAAATTCAGCAGTGTATAGAGCTACTAATGTAATTATGGAGAACAGGGAATATTTTCCTCATACGTAAGAACCTCCAGTTTTGTTTTCATACTGTATTCTTCACTAAACAGTGGGTGGATTCTAGATGTTTATCTTTTCTAACGACATTGCCTGCTGTAATATTATATTTCATTGCTGTGCTTCAAGTAGACAAGTAGTCAAACACTTTGTGCTTTAGTTTGTAATGTGCTGTAATTTAATTTTGCCACATTCTATAAACATCCAGTGGACAGAGGTGAGAAAATCTCATCTGCTAGGGGTCTCCTTGCTTCTTCCTTCCTTATGCCAGAGATCAGATCAGCTCCAGTTTGCCAAACCAGTACTGAATTATTTAATGATTGCTTTTATTTATTTTCTTCTGTTATCTATGAAACTATCTATAATATATTGGCTATCAGGAGTAATAAATAAATGTTATTAATAAATCTGAATTATTATAGTCAGAGCATGTTTGAAAATGTAGCATCATTGTTATTTATTTTGAAGAATAGATGTTTGCTTCTGGTACCAATCACTTGGTTTTTTCAATATAAATTATTTATTTTCATTGTCTTTTATATAATTCAATGGAAACTTGGTAACAGTACCAATTAGATTCCACTGGCAGCAGTATCCTGGTGTGACTTGGAGCTTTTACAGAAGGTCCAGTGTCTGGTAATGAAGGGTATCGAGGAAACATTAAGTCCTAGGTGTAGCCACTTAAAGTGCAGATATCCCTAGTTTTCAGATAGCTTGTTGGGAAGTAATTTTGAAAAAAGAGCAGTACTGCTTAAACATCATTGTAATCAAATCAAAATTGTTTTGATTTCTTATAAATTAATCTGTGGCTTTACATTTTATTTTAAGAGCTTAAATCTGAATTTTCTTCCCTAGAAATTAACCAAAAACATCTGGCATCCCACAAATTATAATTGTTTTTTTTTGCCATCTATTATTTTCAGAGACAGTGTCCTGATTCAGTAATGCATCGTTGTGTTCTGTGCTGGTTGCCATGCCCAGGTGTTGGTTGACTCTTGCCTTTCGCTTCTGTTGTAAATTATTTTGGTCAAGGGATTGGTGCTTGCTTTTTGCTCACTGCCCAACACAGTGTAGTGGTGGAAGGCTAGTAACAGCTATTCTGGTGTGTGTTGATATGCAAACATACCATGCAGACTGCTTATTCCTGGTAAATGTATTTCTGGAATTATTTATCATGCTCTTCATATGTGCTTTGCAGAGGTGGGACGTGACACTGGCAATGCAGGAAAGCATGCTAAACATATTCATCTACCATAACAATACCATAGTAAGGAAAAGGATCAGTTTGACCAAAGTTAACATCTTCCTTACAACTGCAACTGATTTAAAATACATTAAAATTATGTACCATTTACAAATCTATAAGCTCTTCACAGAAGGGAAGTATAATTGACATTTTCAGTCACTTTTGAAGAATAAAATCTATATAATAATGAAATTCTCATATCAATACTGTATTTGGCTACAAATCTCCCATTTTCATTAATATTGTGGTTTCTCTATATGTTTGTGTCCTTATGGTAATGGAAGAATTTAATCATTTTCAAATAATGAAAACAGAAAACAAAAGAATATAAACTATATTTTAGATTTCTGCACAGAAAGCAATATGAGTTGTTTAAGAAAACTGGCTTTTGTGTTATTTTGGGAGAATAATGAAATACAAAATCAAGATTGCCATTACAGATATGTGTTTATGAATTTGTAGACCACAGTCAAACATGTAGCCTCAGTTTATTCTGCAGAGGCTGTGGAGATTTCCTCTATTTAAAGATGAAGTTTTCTGCAAAGAAAGCTTAAGGGTAGAAGCTGCATTTTTAAGGTTCCTTGGTGTTTGGGAATGTACCCGAGAGTAAATATTCAATCATTCCTCTATACTCCTGATTTAGAATTTTCTATTTAATTATTTTGTTTTGCTTTTGCTTAGCAAGATCCTCAGCTTTTCAAGTTTTGTCCATGCGAGAAGCAAGGGACCTTTACATAGCTAATTAGTCAACTAATTGACTAGTTCCCCTCTCCAATCTTTAAGTGGTCTCACATTTTAGACAATCATTTTGTGTCTAATTTGTCCACTTTCTAAATCACTTTCCCAACTTTCAGTGATGAAGTCAATAGGTTGTAAGACCACCATGAATGCCTCTGCCCAGAGCTCAGCATTAGGGGAGTGTTGTGTGTTTCAGCCTCCATAGCCTGGAGTAACTATTAGTTCTAATTGTTGAATGGTTGAACGCTTTGAAGGACGAACGTATGTCCTAAGGCTGTGTCCCTGATGAGTGCAAGGGTTTCTTTCACTTGTCATTAGTAATTGAGGGTAAATTAATATTTACTAAGCAGAGCTTCACAGAAAAGGGAATGCATGTGAAATCTAAGAGAAAAGAAAGCCACAGGAGAAAATGTTGGTTCCTTTAATACTTTGAACTCAGTTGACAGCAATTAAAAAGACAGCCAGTGAAAATTTGGGATAAGTGTAATAATTTTGCTACTTTCCTCCCTTATTATAACAATAAAGTTCTATCTCTTATTATGTTATATAAGTGTTATAAACATTCTAGATGCATAATTATATGTAATTAATGATAACCTGCTAGCTAGAAGAGCAGAACTGCTGATTTTTACAGATTTTATTCAAAATAGGTGAAAATCCCTGAGTGTTTATAGCAGTTACATAAACACTAATTTCTATGTAGCACTCTATGTAGCATTTTCAGAGTTATTAAATAAATAAATGTGGCTTCTTGAACCCAGTTATGATCTTTAAACACCAGAGGTTTTTATCATGATCTGTGCATACATACGTTCACTCTTTTGGGTTATGTTTCCTTAAAACATCATTAATGTCCTGAAATGATCCATATGTAGATTGAATACTTAATGCTGACTAAATGAAACATGGAGTAGGCAGGATTCAGTGCAAGTCATCTTAGTCAGCTCTGTCAGAGGATTTTTTTAAGTGTTCAGTGGAAGTGCAGAACTAAAACTGGCATGGTGTCACTGAAAAGTGATAAAAAGGTATTTTCCATGCTCAGATACAGCTGTTTTAGACAAATTTAGCAGCACAGGCCTGGTGTACAAGATGGGCTACACACTCATGAAGAGGGGAAAGAAAGCGGTGTAACTAGTAATCTCCCTGAGTCCTTGCAATGCAAGCAGCTAATATGCCTCCAGCATCACAGACTGGAAACCACAGACTCCTCTATCTTGTAGTGTCAAAGACACAAGGACATTCTGGCACCTGCCAATCCATGCATTTAAATGTACTTATGTACATCCTAATATGCTTTGACAAATGGAACAGGAGTTACAATTGAAACTTTATGGAAGTAAACGATGATTTCAGATGAAAGAAGTCTAGCCTGGCCAGTTAAATGAGATCCAAGTCTGCTATTGCTAAGAAAGCCACATGAAACATCCTCACTGGGACTTAAAAGCCCCAAATTCAATGTCAGTATATAGCACATACATTGGATTCATCTGCCTAAGATTCTTGAGTATATAGCAAAAACATTTTTTTGCTATATATATTTGAGAAGAAAACTTTCACACAGCTGGCAGGACATTGCCTCTTTAATGTGGAAACAGCAAAAGTCAGTGGTAAGTCTGTGTGAAATCTCAGCTTCGTCTTCATTAGTCGTACAAATCTGTTCCTCATTTCAAGACATTTCTGCTTTTAAGTAAAATGCTTTTACAGGTAGCCCTGCTAGAACTCTACTTCCAAACATATGAAATTAAGAAATATTCCTTTTTTTCTGATCTATGTTTCTCCTCGTGGAAGGTACTCCATAAGATTCTTGGGATTAGAAAGAAAAATACAAAGTCACCAACTAAAGTTCCAGCAGAAAGTCATTTATACACAAATATATCTTGCTTTTTTACCAAGACAACTGTTATATGGGAAGCAGTGAAATTTACACCCAGGCCTTTGCTGGCTCCCATGCTGCCTTGCCTGCAGCACTCCAATTTGGCTTCCTCATCCATCCAAAAGTCACATCTGATTGCTAGTATGGTGTGTCTTTCTGCTCATGGCAACTTTTTACCTTCTATGTCTGTAAATAGTTTTCTTTAAAAGGGAGAGTATTTCCAAGGACTTAATTAATTTAGTGTAACAAGAAATTAGTCGAAAACAAGCCAGGGTTGGGGGGAGGACCCCCCATCCAACAAAACCCCCGCTCATGCTAACACTGTGCTATACATTTGCAAAGGAAGCATGTCTTACTAGGGGCTTTAAGAGCTCAACTTCCCAATTACACCACTAATAAAAATGTAATTAGAAATGTAGTTTCATTTTCTTCCTCCAGCAAAGAATTTCTGCATTCCTCCCTTGCACAGGCTCAGCATTTTGAAGGTTGTATTTAGCAGCCAACATGATGGGTCCTTTAGGCGGAACTTACCACTTTATGAAAGATGTGGTCAAGATCTCAAGAAACTGTATTGATACCAGATGCAGCCTTGTCACTAAGTCTTAAACCAAAACTCTCATGAATCTTAAGTTTCTGTATGCTCTCTCTGCTTTCTTAAAAGGAAAAGAGTCTAAGTGAATTACTGTTGATGTTGCTAGCAGAAGCAGTTTTTATTTGAAAATAAATGTCATCATGGGAAAATGTTATACAAGAAACTATGTCGAAACATGTTTTTACTAAATTAGGCAGGCCGAAGTGGTCATGTCTTAATTAAATGAATGCTTGCGTTAATATGTTAGTATCTCTAGTCAGAACTGGTAGTCTTCAAAGTCAATGCTCCATTGCCAATTTAGTTTCAAGACAACAAAGGCACTGGTTTTTTAACATTAGTGCTGTACGTGCTGCAAAACAAAACAGAAACAATCGTTGCTGCTGAAGGATTTCAATAAACTTTAATAATATCCACATGTACAATGAATATTTCTGGGCCCTCAAGCACTTATATTTCCTTTTGAACTTGTGAACAAAAATTGATTCAAGGTGACAAATTTGTAATCCATTATGATTGATGGAGCTGCCTCTTTAAAAAGATAATGGTACACAATTTATATTTTCTCTGTGAGTAGATTTGGGAAAAAAATGAATCTAATAGGAAACCAGCTGTAAGTAAATAAAGTAAGTATGAAATAAAGTGTAATATTAATTTTTAATGAAGCAAGTGCATCATAATTAAGAGTTTAAAGAAAGGCAAATTATACAAATATTTCTTCTGACTATCATAACTGTCCTTCCTTGTAGCCACTTGGACTGAAACAATTACATATCTAACATTCATTAAGTAAATTATCATCTTTTAATTTAATTTTCAAGCTGGAAAAACAAGTGTTGAAAGATTAATCAGAAACATGTGTGAATATTTCTGAACATATTTGCAAAGTAAAGCTTTGCCATTAAAAGCTCAGATGCTATAGCTTTGAAATGCATATGAGAAAACAACTGTTGCATGTGTGATATAAAGCAAAAGTTGATTTCTTAACGGTATTTAGCGTATGCACATATTTAATGCCCATTGCCTTGTCATTTTATTAGAACCTCTTCCACTAAAACTCAAACCGTCATATTAATAGATTTAGAAGATGTAGTAGGTAGTACTCAGAACTCACGGTCAGGGTGCACACAGTGCTATGTTGCCTTGCAAGGAAAAAGAAAATACTAAAGATATGCACAGAGTGATAGGAGAATAATAACTTTCAGCATACTTCTCCTTTTTTAGCCTGTATAGAATGTGTCATTGAGTGAGTGTTGCGTTGGAGCAGAGTTTGGCCACAAGTTTGAGAGGAGGCAGGCTCAGTCCTGCACTTGCTTGTTTATAAAAGAAAAAACCTACACCTACGCTACTGTGACTAGAATGGATACCTGTCAACACAGCATACTTTTGCTCTAGGAAGAGTGGAGTCTTTATGGGAAAAGTGATGTGAATTAAAGGGTCTTTGCCAGGTAAATGGCCCTGGCTTTCTGTACTGACTCACTCTATGTGAAGAGCAGATACAGCAGAGAGTATCTTCACCTGACTTCCATCATGCAATATTCAAAATAAAAAAGATAACTATAGACTGTGATTCTAACTTAATTATGAGAGATGCCTCACAGTGGTGGTCTGAAGGAAAAGAGCATTTTCTCCCCATTCTGCAAGATTTTTAGCTTTTTATATGAAAGACAAGAGAAAGATGTAAAACCAACAGTGTGTAGTCAGAAAGTTTTAAGAAAAGCACAGAAAAAGAAGTATGAAGTGAGTAGGCAGCAAGCATTAGAACAAGCCCTTCTGGTATATCTCAAGCCAGATGCTGTTCCAAATTGCATCACTGTAAATCCAGTATAGTTCCACTGAAGCCAATGAATCTACTCCAGATGAGAGAAGAATTTTGTCTGTGACCTATTTGCTTCAGATCAGTTCATACCACACATTCATCGCTTACTGTATTAGTGTGCTAAATGAAGAAAATACCTGAGATGATCACCTGATGTGATATTCAGCATAGCATTTGTCTGAAAAAGGAAGCTTCTGTGACAGGTGAGTTTCTGACTACTGCATTACTCTGAGTTTTTTGATTGAACAGACTAAGTTCATGTTGAAAGGGAGAAGAACTGTAAGCCATCTCTTACTTCTAATATCATGTACTTAATTGCTTGAAACCAGAATCCAGAATGGGCTACTTAAAGGACCTGCAGTATATACACTGTTCTGGTACAGCAGAAATGAGAGAAGTTTGTAGCATGTTGCAGCCTTCTACTTTGCATGGGCAAGATCTGCAGTGCAAGTGTAACTGCAGCAGACCTGTTCTTTAACTGCAAGTAAGTGAGTACTGGGCAATGGTGGTGGGCTGGCACAGGTGGCAGAGTCAGTTACAAATCACTTCTGTGGCACAGTAGAAATTCGACATCACAGAAGAATGCAGACTTTATTTCATCTCCACAAAATGTTTTGTGGTACAAATTACAGATGCTCAACTACTTTTCAACTACTTCTGCAGCATACCTGACGGTGAGCAATGGCACATTCTGTATATTAACAAGAAGAGTTTAGATAGACAACACATTACAGAAAGTAATTTGCTTTGCTTTAACCTAGCAGAGGAGACAGTTTAGTAGAAGTAGGGATAGGGCAGAGTGATTTAGAGATTTTAAATGAGGCACCTTTTTCTCCTGTGTGATTAATAGTTAGATGCCTCCAAAGGGCTAAGTAGAAAAAAAAATGTAAGGGTGTTTCTCTTTTCTCCCTTGAGGGAGTTCAGGTTCTTTATTCAAGACTATAGATATATATTATTTATCTACTGAAAACATCTACTCATCTTGTGATTATAACTATCTGAGGAAGAACCAGCATTTCTAAGACCCACTCATGCTTTTTGCCTAAGAATGCAAATGTGTGAATATAGGCAATGGGGAAATTAAAAACATGTAAAAACATGGGTAAGATTCCTTATATCTCCACAAATTCACAAAGATACCTGATAATGCTAACTCCTGTTTAACCTGCCACCCCTGTTTAACCACAAGGGTTGAAGACCTCTGTCTCTCTCATGGATGGCTTTAATCCTCCCTGCTCTTTAAGGTACCTACTCTGACAGCAAGTGGCAGCCCTCATCAAACCACAGGAAAACTAAGCAGGAAGGAGTCTGTTTCATTAATACAGTGGCAGGCACCTAATCTAGGAGAGGAACTTTTGTCCTCATTGTAGTTTGATGGTTTTTCATTTGCTTTGTGATGCTGGCTACATTTTAGAGCTGCATAACATGAATGGCAATAGTCACAAAATCACAGAATTTTTTTGGTTGAAAGAGACCTTTAAGATCAAGTTCAACCTCTGGTTCAGCACTGCCAGGTGGCCCCTAACCATGTCCCTCAGCAACACATCTGTCTGACTTTTAAATACCTCCAGGGATGGTGACTCCACCACTGCCCTGATCATCCTAATGTTTTAATGCTTGATAACTCTTACAGTGAAGAAATTATTCCTAATATCTATCCTAAACATCCCCTGGTGCAAATTACAACCATTTCCTCTGATCTATTGCTCATCACCAGGAAGAAAAAGCTGTCCTCCTCTTTGCTCCAACCTCCTCTCACATACTTGCAAAGAGTTGTAAGGTCTTGCCTCAGTCTCCTTTTTCTAGACTAAACAACCTGGTTTTCTCAACCACTCCTCATAGGACTGATGCTCCAGACCCTTAATGAGCCTTGTTGCCCTTCACTGGACATGCTTCAGCACTGTACCGTCCTCCTTGTGAGGTGCCCAGAACTGAATACAATATTTGAGGTACAGTCTCACTAGTGTTGAGTACAGAGGATAATCACTTCCTTACTCATGCTGTGGCTATTTCTAATACAAGCCAGGATGCTGTTGGCCTTCTTGGCCACCTGGGCACACTGCTGGCTTGTTTTCAGGCAACTGTCAGTCAATACCTCCAGATACCTTGCAGATTTTCAACCACAAGTCTGTAGCCTACCATGGGGTTGTGACCCAAATGCAAGACCTGGCACTTGGCCCCGTTGAACTTCATATAATTAACCACCTTTGGCCCATTAATCCAACCTGTCTCGATTCCTCTGTAAAGGAATGAATCCCCTCAATCCCCTCATCCAGATAGTTAATAAAGATATTAAAATGCATAGCCCAGTACTGGACCCTGGGGGAATGACTTGTGACCAGACACCAGCTAGATTTAACTCCATTCACTGCCATGTTTTGGTCCAGCCATCCAGTGCACTGCATGCACTTGTTTGTGCCTTGCACTTTAGGTTTCTGAAGGAGAATGCTGTGAGAAACAGTGTCAATGGCTTTATTGACGTCTGAGTAGATAATGTGCACAGCCCTTACCTCATCCATTAGGTGGGTCACCTTGTGCAGAAGGCTATCAGGTTATTTAGGCAGGACTTGCCTTTCATGAACCCATGCTGACTGGACCTGTTCATCTGGTTATCCTGTATGTACCATGTGATGGCACTAAAGACAGCCTGTTCCATAAGCTTCACTGGATTCTGCAGTTCCCAGGATTTCTCCTTCTGACTCCGGTTGCACAAGGGTATCACATTTGTTAATCTTCAGTCAGCAGGGACCTCTTCAGTTGGCCAGGACAGTTGGCTGGTAAATGATGGACAGTGGCTTAATGAGCAGGTCCGTTAGATCACTCAGTACTCTTGGGTGGATCCCGTTTGTCCTCATAGACTTGTGCACAATTAATTGTCACAGTAGGTCACTGATCATTTCCTCTTGGATTATAGGAGCTGCATCTCTGTTTCCTGTTCAGGGAGCTGGGCACTCGGAGAGTAACTGTTGTTGCTGACAAAACCTTTTCCTTGTTTTTGGTCACCAGGTTGCCACTGCCATTCAGTAGAGGACAGAGATTCTCCTGATCTATCCTTTTACTGTCAACATACTTACAGAAACATTTTTAAATTGTCTTTAGTAGTGCTGGCCAGATTAATTTTTCTAATTTTCTCCCTCTAATGCTAGACTGAAAATACAGGGTTCTTAAAAACTAACACACAAAAAAAGCAGTTTATGCATTTCTCGGCTTTGTTCTGCAAAGTTCTGCTGTTGAACATCATCTTTTTGGCAAAAAAACCCTTGCAGTGACAGAAAATAATTGTGAAAGCTGCTGTTAAAATGTATTCATGGTGTTGGCTCCAGCTGGAATTCCTCTGGAGCTGTACAACATCACCACTGAGGAACACCTCTTTGTGTTGATTTTCATGAGAGTTTTACATGCTGTAAAATTAAGCTTCAAGTTGTTCCTTATCTCTGTCACAACAGTGTGGTTTTTATTTTTTTTCCTACCAGGGTACAAACTAAAGAGAGCAAAGATAAAGTAAGTGAAAATACCTCCTTAAAACTCTGTACATGTCTTTCCAGAATAAATACAAAGAACTAACATCATGCAAGAATCTTGTCACACACAGCTTGTGACACACATCCTTTATTATATGATGCTATTAAATAGCAGGAAAAAGTTCCAAATTTTTAAAGGTCATAAAAAGTTGGATAAGCCAGAAAATCCTTCAGTGAAGGATTTTAAGGGTATATTAGAAATCAGAATGGTGAAGAAGTAAGTAGAGGAAGGAGCACAGCATACTTTTGAGGCACATGGAAAATTCCTCTTAGTGGATTTTTTGGTCTTTGTTTAAAGCAGTTAAAAATTTACCTTTCCCTATGTGTTACCTGTCTGAAAAAAGCAACAACCATTGACTTTGTGGCTGGAGACAAGAGTGGAAATGGACTAGGCATGGATTATTTTCTGAAGCACATCAAGGTGGTGCATTTTAAGTAACTTATTTCACATTTCAGAGCAAAACATGTTTTATTTTCTTCCAGAGCTTTGTGCGGAACATCTACATATAAGTAAGCCCTAAACTAAATCTCTATTGGCTTGAAGTTATCAGCTGGCATCCCCAACTGATATAACCACAGTGCAATAAAGTATTTGATGGTGAAATAAGGTCTTTAGCTGATCTTTGGCCATCTTTGTTTCTGTATGTTTTACTCTTGTAGATGAAAGATGTCTGCAATAGTTATATTAAGTTAAACTTAGACATACACACCCTTCTTTAAAAATCATGGAACCACTTATTTTTCCAAAAGGAAATTTGAATAGATGAAGTCATCTGGATAACGATCTTGGCTTTGGATCTGATTGATGAGTAATACTGATGTGCGCAGCTATGTGCATCTATTTCATGTGCTTGGAGTTTATATCTTTTTGAGCAGCATTGTGCCTATTGCCTAGGAGTTCTCATTCTCTCACCTTTTCTCAGAGTGCATGTGAATTGTTAATAAATCAGATGATAAATTGTGCTTGGCAATGTGCAGGATATATCCTGCCTGGCAAGATCAGATAAAAGTTTGGAGGTCAACTGACAACAGTTTCCATAGTTGGTCCTTTAGAACAGATCTGGGGTGTTCAAACACATGTGTTACCACAATTTTAGGCATGGTCACTTCAGATGGAGTATGCTTGGCTGCCTTCCAGAAGGACGTGTCATAGATAACATAAAGCATCCAATAGTGTTGGAGGTGCATATGCTTGGTAAATACTGCAATTCAGCATTTCACAGTCAACCCTGACTCAGACTAAGGCACCTTCATGGAAAGTAGAGACAGATTGTGATTTGGAAATTATGTGTCATCTCTTGGTGTGGTTACTTATTGATGCAGGATAGGATACACAATAGAATACATAGAATAAAATAGAATAGAATATTTCAGTTGAGAGAGACCTACAATGATTTATTCCAACTGCCTGCCCATTTCAGGGCTGACCAAAGATTAAAGCGTGGTGCTAGTGGCATTTTCCAAAACCTCTTAAATGCTGATGGCCTTGGGGCACCCACCACCTCTCTGGGAAATAATTTTCAGTGTTTGACCATCCTGTTGGTAAAGAAATGCTTCCTAATTTCAAGTCTAAATCTCCCCCGGGGCAGCTTTGATTCTTTCCCATGCATCTTGACACTGCGGCATGGAGAACAGCACCACTTTCCCTCCTCAGGAAGTTGTAGGGAGTGATGAGGTTGCCCTCATGATGCTCAGAGGTTTTCTGATGTTTTATGATTGAAACATGCTAGTACAAAGAAACTGCCACATATTTTTTACTAAGGATGCTCAAAGTGCATTGAACTGTATTTTGGGACTTTTCAATATAGGTATTTCGAATGAGAGAATGTAAACAGAACCTATGTTGAGATAACACCAAGGTGAATAGTTGTAGATAGGCTGGAAGAGGTTTTATGCTTGTGACATTGTCTGCTCATATCGGGTGCATGTTGTAACCATTGTTATTTGAATCATTCTTTTCCTTTCTACTGATCAGGCCTATCCATTATGAAAATTGTTATTGTTTCAATGAGAATACGAGTTGTTCTGAGTTTTGGGAAGCAGATTCTAGCTATTGTTGCCAGTTTCTAAAATGCCTGGTGGGCATTACTATTTTGTTCATTAAATAAGGAGTTTAAACCAACATTTGCTATTTGTTAGAACTAATATATTTCAATCCCTATAGTGCAAGGCCTTTCAGTCAGCATTTTCTGTTTTTAGCTACTACTAGCATTTGAATTTGCAAGCTGAAAATGCTTTAGCAGCCAGGATACAAAAATGAGAGATGTCACAAATTAGCAATGAAGGAATAGTTCATTTTGAATTAGTATTATTGTTGTCATCCGTAAGGAATAAATGTGGTCTTTGTAAGAGCCAAAACCACCAGTATTGAAAGGTATAGGGGAAGCTATTTCCTCTTCAGATCAGGCATACTGGGTACTTGACAACTGATACTACTGAGGATATTGGTATCTCTTGTCTTAGCCTAGATTGTCAGCCCTGTAAGTACCCAGCTCTCCTTCCTATAGGTGTGAATGAGGCACCATAATACTTTTGAATATTTTGGTACTTAGTAAGCCCTCTGAGCAGAACTCTTGCCATGGTCTGAGGAAGTTCTTTACATAGGTAGTGTGATTTTTCCAGACCTTTGAAGCAGTACTTTTTTAAAGACAGCAAAGAAAATGTTTCCCTTTTGGAGTCATTCAAGGCACCTCTCCTCTGTCTCCTCTCCTCTCCTTCATGAATAAGTGAGCCATTCAAACAGAATTAGAGGAAATTAATTGCACATGGTGTTAAACTGCAGGCAGCCAGCTCAAAGAACTTCCATTTTTAGTTTAAAAAGACCAATCCTCCAGTCACTAGCTGGAGCTCACTGCACTTGAAGTCCAGTTTCATAACTACATGGTAACACTCAATCTGGAAAACTGTTGTCATATCTGTTAAGTTATTGGACTAATTGAAGCTCTTTCAATGCACAAAGTTAATCCCAGATCCTTGCTGTCTTTAACTGTATTTCAGAAAATAGTAACAGGGCTTTAAAATTAAGAAAGCTCAAACCAATGTGTGAAAAAAGAAGTAAGTGACTGCATTTCACATGGACCTGATAGCTAATTTCAGGGAGGTTACACCACTTCCACAGATCTGAGCTCAGTACTTGTTAGGCACAGTGAGCCACTGTCTTCAGGAAGGATTGTGAGAGAAAGGCAAGGCTGGAGATTTTATCTATTACTTTCAAATTGTTTATCTGGCTCTATACAGACTTTGCCTAAAGAAAGAGCACAGGATGACCATACTCATAAGTTCACGGTTAGAGGCATAGATACCAGCAGCAAGTGGCCTGTACATCTTCATCAATGTTGAAGGGGAAAAGATTGACTTCCAGAGAGTGATTCCACTGTGGGAAATGTTCTACAGGCCACTGTTTCTTAAGTAGTGTGCCTACACATGGAAAGAAATATTGTACATGTACAATATTGTACAGACTTCATGCTCAGAGTAGCTTTTAAAGGGATTAGAATAACAATTTTAGGAGACTTATTTTTTAATATAGGGGACATTATCTCAATCATTTCTGTATGAATATGGGCATGACTTTTCTACCCACTCACAATCAGTAGCAACCTACTTCAAAAATACTTCCTTTATTTAGTTAAAGACCAGTGAAACACTGCTTGTCAGGAGCTGAGATAGCACCATCCATCATGTATAACCACTCAGACCACAATATTTCCTTGTAGGTGTGTACTACGGCCAGTCTTCCAGTTTTGATTTTACTTTTGGTGAATGGAGGTCAGAGCTTGTTTGTTTTAGGAGTGGCTTCATATGATGTATTTTTGATGCAAGTATTTTCCATAGTTTAATTATTTTGTCTTGTACTGAGTATATATCTGAAGAATCTTTTACCTCAAAATATTTTATTAGTTGCCAGTTAAGTATATTAACAATAAAAATACATACAGGGCTTTTCATTTAGCTACTTACAGAAAAAATTGTGTTTATCAATTTCGTTAAAAAGAAGATTTACACATTAGTTCTGTGTCAACACGTTAGATACCATTTACTCTGAAGTCAGAAAACTGCAGCTGTTAAAATTGAAACATCATAAAATCATATTAGAGAAAATATTTTCCATACAAAAAAGGTTGCTTAATTTTTTCAAATCAACTGGATGAAAGCAACGAAGGAGGGAATTACCAAGTCTGGTATGACAATTCTATCTGTTGTGTTTTTACTACTCAAAGGATGGCATATGTTTATCATAAATTGAGTTTAATTCTAGAGCACAATATCACTCTTAAAGCTTCTCACAGATTGCAGTGAAGCAGGAACTGCTATAGAATATGTCAAGAAAATGTCAGGGGAAATTGTTGCTATTGTTATCAGCTGTTGGCAGAGTAAAATCCTCAGGGGATGATGTACCCTCAAGGTCTCATTCTGTATTATTACACACAACATACAGGTACATTAGTTACACTGTGTTTCTGCAGCACACACCATGTGGTATTCAAATAATAGCATTCCACATTACGAGCATCCTAGGGCTGCTCTATTTAATTATTTTAGTGTGCCATTCTGTCTGATTATACATCTCTCTCTAATTTACCTGTGACATATTCTGTATTAAATGGTTAATGAAGGTGATTTTCTAATTAAACACCATCTCTGTGGGTAATGGTACTGTAGTGTGAATGACAGCAGAAATCAATCCTCTGCATGACCCTACTCTTTTAGTGGGAGGGCTTCTGAATACTTACACTTTCATTGTGTCATTTCTATACTTCTCTGCTCATGTCTCCTCACTGGGTATTTGTTCATTTGGATGAACACTTGTTCATTTGGAGTCCCCTGGTTTTACTTTTCCTGCTTTTAAAACCCAAATTGCATGTAGTAATTAGGGCCTTGTGTTGAGACACCTTCTGCATTACATCTCTTGGGAAAGATGTGTGAGGATAACTTTAGTCTCTCTGAAGCTTCATCACAGGCTTCAGCTTTAGCAGCATCACTTTCACTACAAATGTACCGGGTTACAGTGACCCCTGGTTTTGCCTTTATGCTGAACACACAATAAGAACATCAGAACTACTGCTGCAGATGGGTGTATGGAGAAAGTAACACCAAGAAACAAAATGAGGAAACTTTTATGGAACAATACCACAGAGAAGATTAATAAGTTTCCCCTTGCTTAGAAGAAAGAAATGTAATTGTAATTAGAGATGGTCTCCGTGGTCCTTTCCCTAGAGCAATTTTCATGTGAACTTGGTGGCTAACAGGGGAAAATGCCAGTAGCACCTTTGAAATATGGTCCTCAAGGCTATGTCTCTGTTCACGTCAGACTTACTGAGTCTGCTAAGAGCAAGCTGGACTGGTGAGGCTGCAATCCAGACACCAGCATCACTGACTCCCTGCTGTGGTGTGGGATGAAGTAGCCCACAGAGAATGGGTCCGTGTTGACCTCCACCAAGCCACCCAGCCCCACCTCCAGGGCTCCAGCAAAGCTTTCACATCAGAACATTTCAAACTTGTGGCAATGTCATCATTCTGAATCAACTTGCCTAGTTTCCTTTCTGCCATCTTTCTGGCACCAGCTATGCTCTCCCTTTCCTGGCAGGCTGGTTAAAGAGCTGGGGGTCCCAGAGTCACAAGTTTCAAAGTCAGGCAACTAAGTCACTAAGTGTTTCCTAAATTCCTTGGGGCATGTAACCACATGTGACTGTGTAGATTCAACATTCCTGGGGAAATTCCTTCTATTGCAAAAGAAGTTTTAGCTCAACACTTACTGCAAAGAATAATGTTTGGGTTTTTTTTCAAAGAAAGTTACAGAATGCCACTTTCATCATAGAAATAAAGTTTTTATCCCCTTTTCTTCAACTCTCCCTCACTCACATACACACAGAGTTTTAAATGAATTTTTTTTCCAAGTCTTAAGCATGTTTAAGAGGCAAAATTACCCATACAGCCTAACACCCAAACAAAACAAACCTAATTCTCAGTACTAGGCCTTTGTGACTGACTTGAATGTTTCTACTGAATATACTGAAGGGAAGATAGTAATGTTGTACCATTTGTCAGCACGATGCAAATAAAGAATGAAGAACTGAAACGTTCAAGGGATATTCTTTGTTTCCACTACTTATAAAACCCAAATCCTTGTATTTAAAAAATGTGAAATATCATCAAAACTTCACTTATTTTCAGATGTTGTTTTATTTGCTTTTATTTTTTATTATGATTTCATAAAAGTGCATTTTTAGTGGTAATTAAAGGAATCCTAAAAGCTATTTGGAGGAAGGCTTTGGCAAAAAAGTGCAGTAAAGATATTGTAAAGGGAAAATACCACCAACCAAACTGAATTCACTTTAATTTTTGAAAAACATAAATTCTTTCAAGTCTTTTGCTAAAATATTTGCTGTACTTTTGTAAAATATTTGTCACCCTGTTTTAGTGAAGGTGACAGTCATCTCTGTATCAGCTCATCATTTAAACAAATTAAACAATTCCCGTAGACTGCTTTGGACAGTCTTCCTCTTTGTACTCTGGTAGAAAAACAGGGGTAGAGGAACACACAAGAAATGCAGTGTAGCTACAAACATTGGCAAACTCAAGGTGTCTGATCAGACATGAATCCTGGCACAAGATGACAGATCTGTTCGGCTGGTAGCAGGTAATTGTCCTATGAAGATTCATCTGGGGATCAGGTCACTCACTTTCAGCTTCACCTCATGGCCTGAACCTTCTGTCCATGTTCCTCACTAAACTTGAAAGGTTTACAAAAAATTAAAACTGCTGCGTTGTACAGTTTCTGTCCTTAGTTTCTCATTCTTAGATTTGCTTCTTCCATTCTGCTCCTTTGCCCACAGATTGTCTACATTTATTTCTACTTCTGAGCCATTTTCTGCATGCTCACTCCACAAATGCAAACTCAATATTTTTAGTTGAGCTTAAAAGAACTCCACACAGCTTCAGCAGACTTGAACCTGGGAGCCTGCTTCCTTAGCTGTGTGAGCTGTATTAGAACTGAGAGCTGCAAGAGCAGTAATTCAGCAAAGAGCTCCAAGCTTCGAGCCAGAGACAATGTCTTTTTTCACCTTTTTGACTCTTCAAGTTTTTCTATCAGCTCACTGCTTTCCCCAACTTGCCAGGACATCTATATTTTACAGGTTTTCCCACAGAGTTATTTACTCAGCAATGTCTTCAATAAGGACATTTAACTTTAAGTTCATAAATGGAGACTTGTTGTTTTTACTATTCTGTAAAAGCTTTTTGTCCACTTTGTTTAGCATCACGAGCCTTTGCCTAAAGTGAATTCCACTAGCACTGCAACCAAAGTATCACAGCCAACAACTCACATTATACATGAGCCTTGAGTAAGACTATGGAATGAGCCATGCAAAGAATCATTGAGTGATATTCTTCCCTCGGTTGCTTGCCAGTATTATTTAAAAGTGGTGCCAGAGCATTTTTTACTTAAATCCTATAAATATAGCTCTTTTAGAATGTTCTGTTGTTGATTTGAAATTTAAACATTTCATTTAGCTTCCAATTAAAATCTCAAAGGCTCTTCTGAAATGTGAAATGCTCTGAAGCAGCTTTCCATTGTGAGAGAGAGTAACAACTAAATGAGAAGGGTTTTTTTTCTAAATTGAGATTTGGAAATTATTTTAAATGGCATTGTTTACTGCAATGAATAAGTAAGAGCACTAAAAGGATGTTTCTGAATTCAATGTACTCTGGTAACTTCTGCATTAAGGGTCTTTTTTTCTAAATCCCTGACATGCAGTACATGGTTGCTACTGGTTGAAAAATGAATGGTACTTGCACCTTGAGCTTGTCCCAGAGCCTGATGAACCCATTGGAAATCTTAACACTGGCAGAGGTGGCAAAAGAGATATGCCTGCACTGGCTCATTGTGTATCTGGAAAAGGGAACGGAAACCTGCTGGGAAGGGGATGAAGGTCTACTAATCTCTGAATAGTATGAGAGGAGCCAGGGTGGTAAAGGAATTTGAATCAAGGCCATGAGGCACAAGAATGACCTCTGCCAGGTTTGCCTTCCTCCTGGGGTATTTTCTTGCCTGTTCCAGAGTAAGCCTCATTGAATATATTGGGTTGGTTTTAAACAATTCCAGATCTTTTCCCCTTCAAAACAGAGTCATGACAATTCAACCCCCCCCCCCCAGCTTTAAAGAGTAGACAGGATTTTCTCAGATATAATAGTCTCCTTTTCAAAATGGGTATTCATTTACAGCTGCCACTATTTGCCTAATTTCCCTATTCCCAGAGCAATTTGTATATCCATCATGTGTGCCAAGATGCAGTGAATGAACAACTACTTATGTTTTAATGAGCACAAACAAAATTAAAACCCTACATGCTGCATCTTGTTTTAAATTATATTGTGATCAGAGACCATGTCTTTCTGTACTGGAACCCAACTCCTAGTGAATTTGAAGTTGCAGTGATAGGAAAACAAGAACTTTGTGTAGGGAAAGTGCTATTAGAAATAAAAGAATGTAAGGCTGTGTAACTCAGTGTAACACTCTGTTTAGTAAGTAGATCATTAGCAGGTACTGGTGAATGATGGAGCCATAGAATCATTAGGGATCAGAAGGGACCTCAAAAGATCATCTAGTCCAATCCCCCTGCCACAGCACTAGATCACCTAGTCCAAGTCGCACAGGAACAGATCCAGGTGGGTCTTGAATGTCTCCAGAGAAGGAGACTCCACAACCACCCTGGGCAGCCTGTTCCAATGCTCCGTTATTCTCACTGTGAAGTTCCTTCTGATATTTATAGACTGGTAAGCCTCACCTCCATCTCAGGAAAGGTGATGGAACAATTTGTCCTGGATGCTGTCTCTAGGCACATCAGGGACAAGATGGTCATTAGGGACAGTCAGTATGGCTTCACCAAGGGGAAGTCATGCTTGACCAAGCTGATAGCCTTTTATGAGGGCATAACCACGTGGATAGATGATGTCAGAGCAGTGGATTTTGTCTATCTTGACTTCAGTAAGGCATTTGACACAGTCTCACATAGCATCCTTGTGGCATATGGCTCTGGTTTTTGTTGAAAAACATATTGGGTATCTAGTGTCCAAATTTCAGAGTTATGATGCTTCCAGAATGGCATTTGTTAAGATGAATTCAACTCAGTTTGAGACATTTAAAATGCCTCTACGTCAGTTGCCATTTATCAGACACGTCTATTCTACCTGTCCTTCAAAAACAGTTACTGGAATAACAAAAACTCCTATATTCTTTTACAAATTATAGAATTGTACAAGCATTTGAAATTCTGCTGTCATTTCAAGAACTCCTACACCTGACTGGTTCTACATATAGCTGTTAAAAGAGAGAAAACTATTTCTCATTTGTGCAGTGGATAGCCATTGGCGTGGACACACCTGCTCAGGTTCCTAAGAAGCTGAGCTCAGCCTGCACAGTTACACTCAATGCTAGAAGTTGATTTGCCCTGTTTAATCTAGATGTTAAAGTATTTCCATCTCTGATTAAAGCAGAAGAGGGAGAAGGGAGAATTGAGGGACTGGTGATCATTACCTCTCACGCTTTACAGCGTTTTGTTCTAATGCAGGGTTGGTCTGGTTGTTTCAGGAATGTCTTTTAAGAATTACTGCATTGCATACAGTATTTGCATATTGCTAAGTAAATTGATCAGATGGCCTAAATGCATGCACATTCAAAAAATATTTATGTGCATCTGGTGTATAAGAACAAGCATATTTAATTGCAAATATTTTGGAGCACACAACAGCTGTCATCAGCAGTGAGATTTTAACTCATGCAAAATAATAAGTAATTATCCAGTCAAATCTAACCTGCTTACACTCATGCACCATTTTCTTCTGCCAAAGAGCTAAAAACTAAATGATAGCTCCCCTTTGCTGCAGAGCTGGAATCATACTCTTCAACTCAGATATTGCAGACCTGGGGAATCCAACAGTTCAAATTTAACAGCACATGACTCTCCACCTTGAATATAAGCATCCATTGGAGGAAGTCCTCATTTGAGAGTGAGTCATGGGCTGAGAAATCCCCTTGGGATAGAGTCACCAGCAGCGTGACTCCCCGGTGGGGTCATAGGCAGGCGGCAGCAGAGCAAGGCAATGGGCAAGCCTTTCCCCTCTCCCTTCGCCTTTCTCCTCTCTCCTTGCAGCAGCTGTCATGGGAATGATCAGCTGCCTATTACATGCATGCATGCACTTCCCTGCCTCACAGCACACAGCCGTAATGTGCTCTGCTCATAGGGAAGAATTTATATCCCTAGTTTGGAGCTGAAGGGCAGTAGTCCCTTGCCAGGCAGTCCCTGCAACCGCCAGGCAATTAATTGAGTAATTTTCCCTGCTTTGTTGAGGGCAGTGGGGAGGGAAGGACAAAATCTGCACCATTGGTAACAAATTTATTGCAGGATGAATTAAGAGGCACAACCAGCCCTTAGGGGTTACCATGTTCACATAAGCATCAGCAAACCAGGGTCCACCAGGCTCCCTAGTCATCTCACACCATGGAGGAAAGCATTTTCTTCATGAGCTACTTCTTCAGAGTAGCAAAATGCCTCCTATCCCTCTTCTTTTTTATCCCCCCTATGACCTGCTTAGCAGTAATTCGTGCCATGTAAAGAGGAGGGGGCCTTTTAGGGGTAGTAACTGTTTTGCAGTAACCTTGTGAGACAGAGCTGTTAAAAGGATGTAGCATGTGTGGAGGCCCCTGGTAATGAATTACAAATGAGAAAAAATGGCTTGAGTGGGAACTTACTTGGAAAGCAGAAGAAGGGGTATATTCCTTTCCTCCATGAACTGAGATGTCCTGGGGGCCTTTGAAACTTTGAAAAGTAATCCCTTTTCATAAAGCAATTCTGCCTAACTCAAATAGAAAACAGATATAGGTGTACAGTTATGCATATCTGCCCTCCAAAGGACATGGTCTGAATGCAAAAGATGGAGATCAAAGGAATCAGCTGGACATCTCCAGCGTCAGGGGCACACCCTGTCAGATATCTGCTGTCATGAAGTGTATGGGATCATGACCATACATCGTGGGATAAGGCCCATAAACTATCTTTACAGTAGGAAACTGAGCAGAAAATGTTGAAACTGCAAAACCAGATGATATTTATGCTACTACAAGCTCTGTTTAAATAGCCTATTTTTATTTTTATTTTTTTAAAAAAGTATTAGGAAAATCTTTCATTTACTAGATGGTAGTTTTTCAACATTTTCAAAAATAGAAAATCATTTGATTCACCATCTTGTTTTCACTGTTTTATTTAAACTGCTTCAGCAGGAGCAGTGTCCATGAGCAATAGACAGCTGTTTCTTTTTTCATATAGAGTTTTAAAATCAGGGACCATTTCTGCACATGTTTTTCTTAATGATCAAAGTCCCAGCTCTGCAAACTACAGTGATCTTCATGAGCTCTGAATTAGCAAAACAGCATATTCCTCCAATATAAGGGCTCAAATCTGGTGAGAAAGGAAAATTTGTGATCTTTACTTCTCTCGATTTTTTTTTTTTTTCTGTAACTCCACAGGCAGAAGAACGAGCAGACCAGCAGTTTCAGAGCCCAGAGAAACATGTGGTTTGTGTCTATCACGATAAGTGACAGACCAGTCATGGCCTTTTCTTACCACCTTTGAAATTTGAAGGGTTTGACTGTGGTTCAAATGAATCTGTTTTTTGTTGGAGGGTTTTTCTTTACTTTTTTCCACCCAGTTTCTCAAAAGTAGTTGGTAAATCCTGCTGTTACAGCAAAGCAATATGGAACCACATGTTTCAGCATCTGAACCTGGAGACTTAGCCAAATACTTGAATTTAATGTACTAGGCACAGCTGACATCTATAGTTGATTTTGATAAAATCCTGTAGGTTTTGATATTTTTTCCTCAGGAATCAGGTAGAACTTTTGCTTATGGGGCACCAGGAAGCTCTGTCCAGGTTGAGGTTTGCTCTGGTTCCTCACTTCAGTGGCCTGGTCATGGAATGAGGCCAGTCTGCTGCAACGTCCTCCTGCGTGGCTGAGTACTGGCAACAGTGAAAACAGCAAGAAAAGTTTTTGGAGATAAAGTCCTGCCACTTTTTTTCTTGTTGCTCCCAGCACTCTTCTACTTTGACTTAGGGAAAGAAAATCAAGCAAACCTTTATAAGGCATTTCTGAGAGAGAATGCTTCAGCATACACAAGCTGTCTCTCATTGCACAATGATCTTTAGGCAGACAAATAAAATACAGACTGTGGCTGTTTCTTACTTGGTTTATGACTTCTGCCCCCTTGTGCACTGGGGCACAGAAGAACATTTCCATTCTTATTCCTGGTCTTGAAAAAAAAATCACACTTTCCCTTGAAGAAATAATTGCTTCCATGGAAAAGCCCCACAGGCAGACCAATTGTTATCAAGGCCCAGAACAACTTCAAATATGTGTAACATAAACTCATTGTTTATTCAACAAACACATGTAAAAGTACAAATATTAATGATATTTACATTTACTCTTCGAGTACTGTTCAGCAGAGAAAAAAGCATCTTTTAGAATTTTTTTTCAAAACCAGTTTTAACAAAGTAAAGTCAGAGAAAGATGGGAAAGAGAAAGGAGAAAGGTACCTATCAGTTATATTGAAAAGGGTCCTTACCTAGCATAAACATTGAATAACATCACATGTTCCAGTTCATTTAGTCTTGAATACATTTACACAAACCTTTCATGCTCCTAACATGTCTAAACAAGATTTTTTTAGTGGTTGGAACCTCACATCCATAGACACATTTTATAGATCCTATAAATGGATTCCAGTCTGCAAAAATTTTATTTGAGGTTTAGAGGCTGTGATACTAGAAAAGCAACCTATGGAATTGACACCTGGACCTACAGTCACATTTTGAAGGTCATCTATCTCTCCTTTACCTCATTCCTAAGTTTTGAAGAAAAGGTTGACTCTAGCTTATGATGTAATTTGTGAAGATTTGACCCTGAGTGACCTTTGCCAGATACTGCTAAAGAACAAATGGGGCAGAAAGGCAGAATTGGTTTGTTGCACAAAAATGGTGACTCTGTGCTAAGCTTCATAGGTTGGAAAGAGCATTTTGAAAGTCTAGGCAAAAATGTGACAAGAAGCCAGTTTAAATACAAGCACATAGGTGTGATATGTTCTGAGGGCCAGGTGTGACTTGGGAGCCTGGCAGCTTTGTGCACATTGTAACTTTGACATTGTGGATGAATTGAGACAGGCTAACAAAGATTACCGACAATAAAGTCATGAAAAGGTATGGCTCACATTGTTATTGCCTCTACGAGACACGGCAAACAAATGCACGGTGAAGGGTTACTTGTGTAAAAGGCAAGTGCATTATTTGTGGCATAGCTGTGAGCAGTTTACAAATGCACTTAGTTTGTCTTGGTACATCTTTACTTGTAAGCATTTACCTTGTAATAACAAGCTCTGAACTATATTCCATCCTCCTGCTTTTGCATATGAAAAGGTGGTTAAAAGGCAGAAAATAATAACCAAATACCCAGCTTTCACCTCTTCTTTTATGATTGGGTGCTGCTACTGTTATAATTTGCTATTAAAGAGGCTCTAAGAACAAACACAACACTAAGGGTCATGAAGAAAAATATTCCTGTGTGAAAGCAATGTGGCAAGCATGACCTTTTAAAACCTAGACCCATGGCTTGTAACCAGGCTAAGTAGTACTAGTATCAGCAGTTTTCCACAGACAGTAAACCAGTGCAAATTCAGCTGTATACATCCTCATTTTCTCAGCCACTCACACAAAAATAATGCACCATCCACTTTCGTTACTTCTGTGAAGAAAATTCAGGACTGAGAAGTTAAAGATATATTTGAGAGAAATACCTGTTACTTATGCTTATATTTCCCACAAAAAGCGTTATTCAAAACAGGCAGTACATAAGCATGTATGCAGTGTGTGTATTTTCACTTTCCCCCTACTAGCCCTCCTCTACTCTTGTCTGTGTTCATATAGGCCCTTACAGCAAGGCAAGGCTTTGTCTTGCTTAGCCATTGATTTGGAAAATTTAAGTGTTAAACCTAAGATAGCCATTGAGGCTGTCTTCACAGTTAGTGGACCATAAGAGCCTAGAAGACACAGGGTAAATTGTCCTCTGAAGGTGATTTTGCTGACTGCAGAGGGAAGTTTAGATAATCTGAGAAAGGAGCATGGTATGTAGTCCTCAGCCAAAACGAGCCGAGTTTGCTTGGAGAGCCTTGCCTGCTATTCTGGTCATATGTAGAAAAAAGCAAGTGCATAACAATAACCAACTAGCACAGTTTACAGGTTAGCTTATTGCTGTAAATCTGCTCTGTGTGTAGAGTTTAACTTCAAAAAAGGACTAAAAATTACTATGACTGTATTAAAATCTCTGGACATACTACATGTAATTTTTGATGTCCGTGGAGCAAAAGAACTCTCAAATCTCAAAGTATAATTTAATGAAAAACAGTTAGACACATAAGAAAACCTTATTCATCCTGAAATTGTTACAATTTTTAATATAGTACCTAGTTCAAAATCTAGAATGTTAGAGTAAGTATATACAGCTCTACAATTGCATATGATTTCTAGTGTGTTTTGAGCACATATTAAGCATTTGTAAATCAATGTATTATTAATTATGTTTATTTAACGTATCCATATGCAGACAATTGATTGGTCAAACAGTGTGACCAGCATGAGAAAATGAATTCCAGAAGATTATGATGCGGTACATTTCTAAAAGGACTAAATCAAGGGAAGAAACAGAGTACCATGGTGTGACTGCACACAGGGCATGAACACGTAGCACTTGCTTGCTTGGGGTGAGTCACTCAGGCATCCCTCAGAAAATAACTCCTAGATGTGCAGAAGTGGGTTCATAAGATCTGCTTTTGGTTCTGGAGGTTGGAGTGATTCTGCTGATTGCGCTGTTTAAAGAATCAGGAGCAGAATTTGACATGAAATGTCTGCTTTCATTTTTGGCATGAGTGTGTGTACCAAGAAGAAAAACACCAAAAATCCAGACCACTCTATATAGCTATGCACAACAAGCTTTTTTCCTGCAGACTGCTTTTTCATGCTTCAGAAATTCTTGTTCTTTATAAATTCTATTCCATTTTGCATGATCTTAAATTCCTCTTTGCCCATCTTCTAGTTTTTATAATGCACAGCACTGTTGGGTCACTGTATGTTTCACATCACTAAGTATATTTCATTTGACACTTCTTTTTCTCTCCAGTTCCTTAGATGTGTTAACATGTTGCTCTATCTCCCTCCTGGTGTTTGCTGTCTGATTAATGCTCTTTTCTGTTCCTTCCTGGAGTTTCCTTAATTGATGTGTGTGTCTATTTGTTGCTTTAAAAAAGAAAAAGCACTTTGGCTTGCCATTTTGTGGGGTATTATCCACTCCTTTCTTTCCTCGAAGATAAATGGAGTGACATTAAAATATGTATCCTTATCAGGCACTAATGTGATTTCCTTAAGCATAGCTATTTTGCATAAACCTTCTGTGGGGTCACCACCAGCTTCAAAAGATTTCTTAATAAGCATGGAAAAAAAGTCTAACTCAGTTCAGTTCCTGGCACTTTGAAAAAAGATGTGATCAGAGCAATATTTGCTTTTATATTGAAGATGTCTTTAGATTGGAAGTTCTCTTCAGGCCATGAATAGTGGGCAACTAGTACCAGTGTTACAGTGAGTTAGGTGGAAGAGCTCTGAGCTTGGACAACACCTAGGAGAAAAAGTACTAGATTCATGAGTGGAGTCTTCAATCCTGTTAATAATCAGCATTTTTCATAAGAAACTTGAATCCTTTAAAAAAAGGCAGTGGCTTCTCAAGCATCTGGGGGACAGCTTCTCAAGACAGAGTGCAGCAGCTGGAAACTGAAGGCTGAGCCTGCTCCTGACATGCCAGCCTGAGACAGTGCAAAGCAGTCGGAGTTTGCCCAAAGATCTAAGCTCCTTGGCAAAGTTCCGGCAAAAATTCCCAGACAGGATCACACTTGCCTGGCAAGGACTCTCCAGGCACGTGTCAGCAGCCCCAGCAAGAAGCTCTGTGGGGATAGGGAAGAGGAGGAGTCAATGGAACAAAGACAGCACCACAGCAAACTCAGCCTTTTCATTTCCCTCAGCTGGGCTGAGAGATGGGAACTAATAACCCTTAAAAACCCAAAGTGGATGCAATGCTCTGTGGGCTGTTGCATTTGAGCTGCCCTGGCAGAGATGGGCTGGAGCATCCAAACCCAGTTAATTCTTCATCATGAGACACAACTGCAAATCAGCCTCTCAGCCAAGATCAGACCCTGCAATATGCAGAAGCTGATGCTGTCTGCTGCAAGGATGGGCAAAAATTTGCTTTGCAAAGCTCCAGTGCAGGATAGGGCGACCTAGCTTCTGCATCCCAGGGAAAGGATGTAATAGTCATGGTCAGGAAGAGCTTGAATAAAGCTGGAGCATGGTTGCTGCTCATCTCTTCTGGAGATTTTCTGACCTGTAACCCTTTACTTGAGACAACACAAATCCCTGGTTTCCCTCTTCAGGTGGTCCTGCAAGGCTGGGCTACATGGCTGCATGCAAATGCGGCCTCATGCACAGGCAGAACTTGGGCTGCTTGCCTATGTAGGGTGAGAGCATCCTAGAAAACCCTGCAAGCAGAGAATCTGTGACTTCCAGGCAGAGGACAGCACAGCACAGTATGAGCTTTTCTTGGGTGTGTTTGGTAGATTTGTCATCTGTGCTTTTTTCTGTCCTATTCATTACCATTGCATTTTCTTTAATATAATTCTCATCTTTGTGTTCTATGGTGCTCCAGAGCCATGAGGCCCAAGGTTGCTGTTGCTGAGTAGACCCAGCCTGTCCTGAGGGATTGTGCATGCAGAAAATTCCCAAGTGCCCTGAGGATTGGACTAGAGGTCCCTCCCACTCCCTAATGATTCTATGATTCCCCTGGCTGCCCCAGATGTTTGCAGGAATACAGTGCAAAATCCAAGAATGCCTGGGAAAAAAACGAAACAAATTTTAAACCACATTTTTGCCAAAACCCCAAATTTTTACCCTTCAGTTCTAAGCTACCTGTTTTAATTTTACTGATCATCCATCTTCATTCTGGCCGAATATTTCTTGTGGGTCAGTTATCTCTTCTTTGTCCTTAAGACATTCAAAGGTTTCTGTTTTTTAAAAAACAGTTTTTTAGGACAGGACCTAAGCACCTCATTGTGTTCGCTTTTAAGATATTTTTTCTGGTTATCTTTGTAGGTGTCATGATTTAAGTAGTTTTTTATAATGACATTTTAGTACTAGATAATTTTTGTTGTTATGTGAAGTAGAAATGTGCTGCCCTGTCCATGTGTACAATATCAGGAGATCTTCAATTAAATTTACTTGTCTTTTGGGACGGCACTCCTTGTTACCACAGGGATTGCTGGCACATTGTTGTGAGTTTGTGATGTTTAAGGAAAAGATGAAATCCACTCACACAGTTAATTATAAGGGTAAGAAAATCGAAGCTGTGCTAGTATTTCATCACTGGCATTTTATTCAAATTTATTAGTTGAAGAAAAGGTCAGTCTGGAATATGCTTATATGACCTTGCATGGATTGTTTGAAAATTGTAGTAGCCTGTGTTTTTTAAACTATACACCCAAACATCTCCAATGTGAAAACCTCCTCTAGAAAAATATAAGACATTTTTAGCATGTCTAGGTTAGATTTTTAATTTCATTTTTAGAATGTCTAGCATTAGCATCAGCTGCATGTCACTCACCTAGTCCATTTGTATTTTAGTTGAATATCTGCACATCAAATGTATAATGCACAGCTGGACTCAGTGCAATATTTTCTATGAAATGTGAATAGAGTTATTATCCAATAAAAAATACATCTGGCTTTGGTGTAGCCGAGCTTTCCCAAAAGCAGAGAAATTGCTGCAGTAATTAAACCTGAATCGCAGAGAAGGTTGGGATTCCTGCTGAAGTGTTAGACCTTGCATGAGGACTGTGATCCTGGTGAGAGGTTTTTTATGGCTAAAAATCTATTGTGTGTTACTAAAATACTTAAGAAAAGGTGCAACCAATTATTTGCAGCTGTCACTTGATGACTGTCTCTAGGTAGTAGATAATCTGTTACAAACAGGCTTAGGGACCTGTCATATTTTTGCTTACAGTCAACTGAGTCCTGAATGTGCTAAGCTGCCTGCCCTAGCACTTCCATACAAAAGGCTTTTAAATGAAAGTAAAATTTCATTTAAACAGTGAGGTTATGTTTTCCCTTGACATTTCTAACACTGTTCACTCATTGCTGAGGATGTTTCCACCTTCATGGTAAAAGCTTTTCTTTTTTTTTTGGTCTTTGCAGCCTGCGTTAGATTGAGTAAGTCAAGGCGTGGGTGCCTTTGTATTATTGAAAGGCCTGATCCCACATCCCTTGCATCTGGCTGTGTAAGGCAGCAGGAGACCTGGCTGTTAAGAGTGGGATACAGGTAAAATGAGAGAAATAATTAAGAAAGACAAGATTTTTTATTTTTTTTTTCTGAAACTTATTTAGTGACGCCTGCAGTTTACTCTTAGGGGGCTGATGGCTTTCTTTCTAAAGCTGTGAAAGCTTCTCTGGAAAAACTAAAATGCTTGCTTAATTTTACTCACTAATTTAGTATCCAAGAAATGTTAGTTTCTTCTCTCAAACACCAGCAGACAGATGGCAGAAAAAATACAGTAGACTCTGGACTCCCACCGAAAGCTGACCTAGACTCACCCCTGATTTTATTGTTTTTCTTTCATAATTAGCTTTTGCTCAGCTTTGTCATTTTCATAAGCCTCGATATTCTTCAATTAACAAAACAGAACAAGAACAACAAGAGCTTAGGCAGCTCATGAGGTCATTTCTTGCAGGGGCTGGATTATGGCACCAAAAGAAGCCTGAAAAGCATGTATTGATCCAGTCTGACAGTTCCTGCCACATTAAGCCTCACCACAGCTGTGATATAAAGGCGCTTAGAGCTGTTATCATAAATACCATCCACTATCTTTAAAGATCATCAAAATTGCTTCACATTGTATAAGAGTTATTGTCATATAATTTGTTCAATGCATTTTAACAGCACAAATTGCTTTAGCATTTTAATACTAGCTTAAAGGTCAAATGCAGATAATTTAAACTAACATTTATCCTATGAAAGTTATCATATAAGCTCAATTTACTGAATGTCTGGAATGAAAAGCACTCCTCTTTATTATTTCCTTCTTTTATCCAAAAGCTAAATATATACTTTAAAATGTGTCTTGAAGTCTTAACGTACTTTCAATTAAACTGTCAAAGAATATACTTGTTCTTTTGTGCATGCCTATGGTCTTTAAAAAAAAAAAAATTCTTAAATTACTTTATGTAGTAATATGATGGCAAGAGAGGCATTTTTATAATCCATAATGGGAAAATACAGTTATAGTTTTTATGATGAACCAAAGATAATAGGAAAAAAAAAATGTCTCTGGATCTCTTACACTGTCTACAGCTGGGCCTCTGCCCATCCATAGTTCTGCTGCACACACAAAACTTCCAACGTGTGGTTCACTGAACCAATGAAACAGGCAAATGTCTGTTTGAAGGACAAAGGAATCATTGGTGATCATATAGAGGGAAAGCAATAGGCTTGCAAAGACAGGTAGGAAAGTTGTAAAAAAGCCTTTCCCAAGGAGGTGTCCTGGACTTTTTCCGCTGTAAGCAAGAATTACAAGGCACTGGTATGGGTTATAAGACAACTTCTACTCAGCAGATGTGGAGCAGTTCTCAGGTCCCAGTGCTGACTTAACATCACACCCTGAGCGTGGCTGTGGGAATGCTGGTAGCTTGCTGGTCACACTGTTCTGATGGGATGGGGTGAACCAAAACCAACCTGCTGTGACTGACATAAAGCACAGTCAAACTTCAAATTTGCAGTGTCAGGAGGTTATCTTGAAAATGTGGTTTATTCCAGGGTATCTACCTATTCTTAGAGCTGTTCTGCTTGTGTAAACAAGTGTTTGGTGGAGCAGGAAATGGAGTAGGGATTCCAAGCATCACGATGGACTTGTCCAGACAGGTTACAAAGTTAAAAAGGTTAGAAAGAGCTAAACCAGAAGAATGAGCAAACAGGAAAGCTCACAGTGACAATCCTCTGAAAACTCATTCAGCCTCCAATAATTTGCAGGGCCTTGTCCAGCCAGAGGAAAAGGTAAGAGGGCATGACTGCTGGGCACAGGCAGGAGGAGGTAGTATTCCCTCTTGGAAGTCTCCTTAGCTTCTTAGTTTTTTTCTGGTTAGCCCTAATTTCCCATAATCTGCTAGGAGTTTTTTAAATTTATTACTGGTCATTTTTGTTCACTGTTTGAGCAGTTTACTCTGGCAAGATGTCTAAGCTAGTCTTAATTCACTCCTCTGTGCTTTTTCAGATCTGATGTTCGGGAGCATTTCTAAAAGGCTTCTAACAAATTAGATGCCTTAAACAAGCCAGCTATTGTCATAAGTATGAATTAAGTGCACAACTGTCTGCATTACCCAAGGACTTGTCAGTTCTGATGTCGTGACATGGCAGATTGAATCCATCGGTCATTTGTAATAACACATTTTCCTTATTTTGCTATTCATGAACAGTTCAGTTCAAAATAGCTCCTCCTCAGCTTTTCTGTAGCCCCCTTCAGATACTGGAAGGCCACAATAAGGTCACCTTGGAGCATTGTCTTCTTCAGACTGAACTGCCCCAACTATAATTGGAAATCTGTAGAGTTTTTTCCTACATCTTTTTGCTTTATTCCTCTGGAAACATCAGTGAGGAAGGAAGCGCTTTCTTGTTTGTTTTCTTGTTTCCTCACTTGTTAGAGAGTAAAGGAAACTAAAAAATGAACCCTGCCACCCTTATTTAAAAGGTAGCTCCAATATTTGAATTCTGGTCTCAATGATAAAGCAATAATTTAAAATTAACGCTTTTACCTCTTTATCTAGAATTAATAAAATGATTGAAGGCTTCTATCTCATTGGACAAATAATATGCAGTACTGTTCTCTTTTTCATTGTTAGGGAAAACATTTGGTAGTTTCTTCCTTTGGATTCACAGACAGACAGTATTTTCATTAAGGATCTGTAACATTTGCTAATAATCTATTGAAAAGCCCTTATTCAGTAGAATATTTATGGAAAGTAAATTAAAAAAAAAGGGATGGTATAAAAAATAGCCAGCTCATTTCAGTATTTTTGGTTTCCAAGTGGAAAACAAGCAAACAAATTAGACCTAATCTTGGAAAAAAAAAGAAAAGGTGTGGAATGTTGCCGGAGAAAATGAAGACCCATCATGTGGAAATAAATTAGACTAAACAAGGCAATGAAGGATATCATAAGACAATGGATTTTTGAAGCAAAAGAAACTTTTCTGGCACACTAATAATACTGAATTCCTAACCTAAAGCCTAATATAAAGGTACCTTTGTAATTTTCTCAAAACACAGGCAGAAAACTTGTCTAAGTTTTTGTAAGTTGATTACAGCTGAGGGTTGATTTGCAATAATCTGCTGAAAATTAATAAAGAATAATGACAGAAAATATAGTATAAATAACATATTAAAATAGATGGCTTTGGTATGATTAATGTCTGTGGTGTCTGACCAGCTTAACAACACAGTGCCCATCAGCAAAACCAAATTTTCAGTTGTATGCCCTCTCTGACAAAGCCAATGGTGAGAGTGCACAGTTTAGCTTATGTTTTCATTGGCTGTGTACTTAAACTGTCTCTGTAGTTTTACTCCGGAGTAAACTTAACACCTTAACTAGGTGACCTGGAGTGGGCCATATGATTACCCTGAGTCATGTCCCTGTTTCCATGGTGAAAAGCATTTCAACAATTCCTGACTGCATCTACCACATACACCTTTGCATCTTCTGAGCACAAGATACATCTTCTGTATCACATAGAGCACGCCTGCTCCATACTCCATAAGCAGAGCAGGTCTTCTTGTAGGCTGGATTTCCCTTTAAGACATGAAGAGCTGTCTCTGTTGTCTATTTGAGCAGAATCATAAGCTAAGTCTCTGCACCACCCCTGAATTTCCACGTGTTTTATTGCACTCCATGTGTGTGGGGAAAGACCCAGCAGGCACAAGGGTTATCATGATGACCTAATTTTTAACAATTTCAAAGGAAGAAACAGAAGTAAGAATAAGAATTACTTGTCTCCTACTTTATTTTGTGTATAATGTTAGTATCAAAAATGGAAAGGCAGAATGACTTAATTTATTAGCATTTTGTCTCCTAAATCTTAGAAACGGTAACACTTCTGAAATTACCAAAATTCTGCAGGGGAGAGGATTATGAGATACAGAGTAAGATGCCAAGTCCTGGTTCCCTTTTAATCTGTGCAAGCTTCCCTAAGCTTGGGAGTTTTAGTAGAGTTAGTCTGATTCGAGGTCTGAAAGTCTTCTGCCTTTAGAATCCCAACTCATCCTTGTCAATAGCAGATACTGAGAATAACTTGAAAGGTCACAATCTTTTTATGTAGATCTACTACTGATCTAAATATGTCGTTGTCACTATGTTGTTATCACTGCACCAGGCAAAAAAGGAATTTTTCTTATGTTAAATTCCTTAGAACTTTCACTTCACTTGGATACGAGTTTATCACACAGTGGCACACTGGAGAGATGGATTCATCCTCTCCTCCTCCTGCTCAATAGGTGTTCAGAATTGTGGGAGGCTCAGACTGTTGAACTCACAAAAATTCTAAATGCTACTTAGAACTCAACATTTCAGTCAGGATGGAGCTTACAGTTTACTATTATGCTGATTACAGAATCACCAAATAGTTGAGGTTAGAAGTGGCATCTGGAGGTCATTTTGTCTAATTCCTCTGCTCAAGCAGGATGGTAATATGAGCAATCATATAATGCTTTAAAAATTTGGAAATTTTATGAAATTCAGCTACATTAATTACTGTTAGAAACCAGATGAAAATAGCCCATAAGCAACCAGAGATTAAAGGAAAAATTCATACTCTGTATATTTCCTTATCGTAAGTATGGCTATAACAACAGATTAGAAACACATACATGATTACACAACTCCTATAAAGGAGGGTTCATGCAGCAGAACCTAGTTTTGACCATTTACATACTTTCTTACCTATGCCCCATATGTTCAGCTGTCATGTTGCCTATGACACAGTCCAATATGCAAGGATGAGAGATAGAAAGAGAATGCTTTGAAGCTATTCTGTCAATGTTTAAGAATGAAAGATTATCCAACTGTTCTCAATAGTGCAACCAGCTGTGATGTATTCTCACAAAGATGTTCTTGAAAGAAAAAGGGTCTAGTCATCTGGAAAGGTGAAATATTCCATCATTTTGCTCCCTCACTGAGGGGACACTAAGACTATGATTGATATTAAAAGAGCCCAAAACAAGAGGTCTCATATGAACTTTACAATTCTAGTTATGTGTTTTCTTTCCCCAGCTTTGTTGACCAATAGATATTTTATAGCTTAATCTAAGACTCCTATGCAAATTATTAGTATTTCAGGAGTATAGCAAGAGCACCACAGTTTGACAGAAAAAGTTAGTTGTAGTAATTTGTATTTTGTTGTTTTGCTGTATTTATCCTCTAAATTCTTCATAAGAAATAGGTAGAAGTTTTACTAATGTAATATGACACTTGTTTCCAGCTTTTTAGGGGTAGAAGATACAGACCACAGTGGGCTGTTTACCCAAGAAAAAAGTATTGCAAATGAAAGTGGTTGTGATTTGGGATAGAATATCATTGTCTCTCAGAATAAAACTACAGCAAGCTGACTAAATTTTTTCTCTCTCTAGGGTTTCTGTCAGGATCATAGTCATTTATACAATAGTTCTGTGATTAAAAACCATGATTTTAATACAGCAAATGGATGTGACTCAAAGTGATGTTTCATAGTGATGGATGATGGATCCTTCATACAAAAGACATCTTAAGGCTTATCACTCCTTCATCCTCCTGCAATGCACTTTCAAGCACTTTCCAAGCATTTCTTATGCTGCTTCTTTTAGCTATTTCAATTTTTCATCTTTCCCTGCCTTTGCTTTCTTCACATCCTCCCTCAGTCTCCTTTCATGTGTCCAACACACTACTTCAAGATCTTATACCAAAAAAATGATAAAATATTATCGTTATTATTGACTGACTGTGATGTGCGTGTACAAATTGATGACCTGAGGAAATAATTTTGTGTAATCCTTGGCCTCTCTTTTGCTATTCTAGTCAAGCTTATTTCTGCCTTGAATGTTACAGTATGACTGCCACATTCAGAGGGCAGAGGAGTTTTAATTATTTTTAGTGTTTCTGATCCTTTTGTTCTGGCTCACATGTACAGTGATCATAATCCATCATTGATCCGTCTGACACAAATATCCCATTCTGAGAAATATTGTCTCTGTACAGAGCAATAGTGTAAGCCTGAGGCCCTGTAAGTCAGCTTAGTGGGGAAGGAGAAACCAGCCTAGGTATATTCTAAGCATAAATTGTTTTGTTTACATATGAAAGCCATGCCTTATATTAGAAGTGGAAAAACAGGACTTTGGGCCATTATTTCATTAAGGAATATTTGCTTAACACCCATGTTTAGGTCTCAGAGAACAATTATGTCAATTCTGAATTTTTAATCAGAGAAGAAAGGGCATAACACATACCAGGATCCTCTACCTTTTTCCAGACCTTTGTTCTAAAAAGGCAATATTATGCCGTCTCAAACTGAAAATTTACACATGTGCTAGGAACCTGAAAAGATAAATGTGCAGTAGTACCTAGAAACACTTGACGTAAAGGCATTTGCTTCTTCAACCACTATTCCAGGGCATTTCTTGCCTGTCATTACTTCCAACTATTGGACTTCGTCCCTCCTTTGAAGTCTGTGACATATGCAGAAAATGAAGCAGGTTTTACGTGTTTAGAGGATTGGTTTCACTTAGAAGTAGTCAGTACATTTAATTTCCAGTGCTGATGTGAAATTTCTGTCTTCAGCAAACAGTGTCTCTACATGACATCAAGAGCACTCGTGCTGTAATGATGTTACCTTTTACAGTCAGTTATTGCCTCTGCTTTTACTGAGATTGTACCCAGAGTGGCTTATGATCAAAGCACATGGTTGTGCAAAGTCACAGCACAAAATGTGGCACCACCTGGAGCTGCCAGCTGCACAGTTTTTAGAGGAGCATGGAGGCCAGTGTATAAAATATAAAGCAAATTACAGCATTGGTCTATAATAAATATGTGTGATTAGCCAATAACTAATCTGTGCAGATTAAAACTGATTTCTTAGCAGTTACAGACAAGAAACAAGATTGGCGATCAGAATTCTTGGCAGAATTGAAAATTGCAGCCTGAACCCAGTGTGATAAAGATTAGGATCATTGGGCATCTCATTGTTTCAGATGGCAGAGTGATAATAGCTGTTTCCTATTCCCTAATCCCTGGAAGATTTCATTCCAGGATCTTATAGGAGAGTTTCTTTACCTGCAAACATGGATGTGGAACCTGTTTCCTTACTCTAATAGGTTTCCTCTGAGCTGAGTTCCTGCCTATCTATACAAACAATTGAGGGTATAGTGTACAAGAGGAAGCAGCAAACAGTTTGCACTGATTACCTACATAGATTTTCTCAGGAATGAGCAGAAAGGATGGATGTTGGCTTTCCAGGTAAGTATTTTTGCCTTCTCATTGTCCCCTTTACTGTCACTTCCATCTCTATGTAACAGAGGATGGATTGAGCCTTTATGGAGAGACTTCAGCCAAACTGATAAAAAAAGGACTAGAGGGTTCCTCATTTCCTGTATTCAGGGATATTTTTTCTGTTGAGAACACAACTGGAAATTGAAAACTACAATCTGCAAACTTATTTTTCTAGTTTGATGCATCCTCCACTCAGATTAGTACAATACACAGAGACCTTGCAAGTCTGGTGGCTGGACAGTTTAGATTATGGCACTTGTCATGTCTGCTATCCACAGGATATAAACACACAGGACATATCACTCAAATTCTGTTCTCCAGGTTGATATATATCATATTGAAGCATTTTGCATTTTAAAGCAAACTGGTTTCCTCCATTAAGTTGCATGCCATCTGAAGGCAGTGGGTTCTAATTAGTGAGTTGTACAAAATGCCAGAATACCTTGTATTCCAAACAGAATACAGTGATGTTGGAGACAATACAATATTTGCAAAACCCTTAAATATTTTCTTAATATTAAGACTGCAATAATCCCAATATCTTAATAGGAAATCATGCATTGCTCAGTTATCTTCATGATCATTACTCAAAATAGAAAAGACCATTACTAGTTTCCTTAAAAATATGCTACATTACAAATTTTCTCTTCTTTTGCTGTCAAGTAAGGTTTAAAGAAAAAAAACTAACATTTTTTACTCAATTTAAAAGCCTAAATCAGCATCAAGACTCCAGTAACACTTCTGGGTATGGACAAGAAATGCTTACTTTTGAAGGCAGCATGCACAGACAGGCAAAGTGATTGGTGTCACATCTTGAGGCCTTACATTTCTTGTCCTCAGTGACCTGTGCTTCGCATACAGGTAGTGATAGGAAGACCTGTCCAGATCCATGCTTAACACATCTGACTTTATAACAAGTTGTCTTAACTGCTTCTTCTTTTGGGCAGGTTACAGCAAAACCATCATGAGATACAAGAGTTGTTGAAGACCTAGACATTTCATGGGTGTTTCATTCTTTTTCTGGCAAATTGAGTACTACAGATCATAGAATCATTAGAGATTGGAAGGGACCTTGAAAGATCATCTAGTCCAATTCCCCTGCCACAGCATGATCACCTAGACAAAGTGGCACAGGAACACATCCAAGTAGGTCTTGAACATCTCCAGAGAACGAGACTCCACAACCACCCTGGGCAGCCTGTTCCAATGCTCTGTTACCCTCACTGTTAAGTTCCTTCCAAGTTGGTGAATGTGACCCCCATTTACAAGAAGGGTCAGAAGGATGATCCAGGTAACTATAGCCTCACCTCAGTTCCGGGCAAAGTTATGGAATGGTTAGTGCTGAGTGCTATCATGCAACTACTGTGTGATGACTAAGAGATTAAGCCCAGTCAACATGGGTTTAAGCAGAGTAGGTCTTGCCTGACGAACCTGATCTCCTTTATGATCAAGTGACTTGACTGATTGATGAGAGGAAGGCTGTGGATGTGGTTTACTTAGATTTCAGTAAGGCATTCAACACAGTATCCCATGATATACTCCTGGCGAAGATGGCAGCAAGGGGCTTTGACAGGGACGTACTGAGCTGGGTCAGGAACTGGTTGGATGAACGAGCCCAGAGAGTGGTGGTTAATGGTGTTGCATCTAGTTGGCGACCAGTTACTAGTGGTGTCCCCCAAGGGTCGGCGTTAGGTCTGGTCCTATTCAACA